>JAUBOD010000502.1:2275513-2305488 GCA_032353885.1 Nothura maculosa
TATGAGTGGGTTATGCTTACACAGCCTGCCATTCCTGTCCCTCTTCCACCTCTTACTCTAGTATCACCTGGAAGTTTCTGTAGGATGTGGTGTTTGCCGTGGTCCCCAGTAAGATGAGTATCTGTTGGGGCGCGTTTCCCACTTGCAGTGCTCTTCAGGGGCAGGTGTTACCTGCTGCTGCTGCCCCTCAGAAGGCTGAGCTCTAACCTGGTTGCACCTGCGCTCGGAGGCCACCATCCTCCCCAGAAACGCATTGAGGTTGGTCTCTGTGTGGGGCGTAGGCCAGGGTTGAATGTGGGGCCAGCCCCAGAGCCCTGGCTGGTCGGGGTGGGTCAGCGAGCCCTGCTCGTCACCGCAGCGAGCGCCTCGGGGCAGCCAAGGGGCCCGGGTTCACATCACCCGCCTCGAGCCGCAGGGTTGAGCTGGGACCCCGTGGGGCCGCCTCTGCCCTCCCACCCCAGTACCTGCAGCAGAGGAGTGGGTCTGGACGGGCGTTTAACTGGTCTTAGCGTCAGGCTGGGTGGGATGAAGCCAGACCAAAGACTGCTTAGCCAGTGTTCAGGGCTGAAACTCACAGCCCTGAATAACACTATAATGCTGCTTTATCCAAGTCCAATGGAATCATTAATACACAAATAGGGGAAAATATATGAATAGTCCCCATTTGATAGTGACTGGAGAGGATTCTAGTACATTTGGGGTATGCAGTGGTCGCTCCATGTGTTTCAGGGAGTGCTTTTTCCCCCCGTTTCTCCCCAGTATCTCTTGGAAGCTGGTGAGGCCCCGCTGGCTGCCTTTGCTGTCCCGAGCTCGGGATGCCTGAGCATCGTGGGGCAAGAGGACAGGCTAAAGAGCACAGTTCAAAACTTCATTGAGAAGAAAAAGTGGCAGTTCTAACGATAGGAATTTTTAGATGGGTTCCCTAAAATTCCTGATTGATGTGGGTCTATTCAGGTGTTATTCCTTTTAAATTGGACTCTGTGTATGTGTATATAGAAATGAAATATGTATTTAACTTTTGAGCCTGACGTCAGGGCCCTGTGTAAAGCAAAGCTGGGACTTCCATGCGATATATTGTATTTGGGAATCTGAAATTCCTGAAATCAAGTGGTCTGCATCTGCTTAGCTCCCCTCAGTTCAGCAAGGTGGATATCCACAGCCATCGTCTGGACCTTGTTTGCTCCTAGGACATCTAGGATTACAGCTGGCTGGCAAACGTAGTTTGCTGCTAGTGAGCACGAGTTTTACCTGCATTTTTAATGGATATACATTGGATAGAGCCACAGTAAGGGAGCTTCCCATAACATTACTGGTGCCAAGTGTCAAATATGCTGAAATCCTGAGCAGGAGTGTTGACACAGCGTTTTGTGCTTTAGTTGCTGGATAATAGCTCCTAGTTATAGAGCTTGGATAATCAAATGGACCCGAAACTGGCACCTGCACACATTTTGCAGCAATTTCCTTTAGACCAAGAAAAAGGGTTCATGAGGCTTCTACTTTTGCATAGACTTCTGAGGAGTATCAGTGCTCACTGTAAAGCATTTAGCCGTGTTCTCCTATGGGAAGTGTTCTCTCTGGGAACTGCTGGGGCAGGTTTTTGCGTGTTAGCTGACTTCAGTCAAATACAAGTGAAATGTTGCTTCTCTAGCTTTAAGAAAGTGTATTTCCAAGATTATTGTAAACCATCTTAATGGACTAGTAATATCAAAAATTGTGACATCTCTCCATTTATGTACATTCTTTCTTGGGATCTTTCTTTTTTGAGGGTTACTTTCAAGTAAAATGTCTGGTAGGTTTTTTGTCAATAACATGTTTTGACTGTAATGTGAATGACACTGAAATAAAAGGAAGAGTGATGATTCATGACCCAGGCACCGAGCTTCATTTGCCTGCATGGGCTGCCCTTAGCTCCCCGGCACTTTGTGGCATCCCTTAAGGACAGGAGGTTCCCTAGAGCTCGCTCTCATAATTCACGTTGCCGCCGTGTTGAGGGGGTTTTGTGCCACGTTTCGGTACGAGCGCACAGCTGGGGCACTTTCTAGCACTACCAAATTGCTAACGGGGGGGATTGCTCTATGCCTTGACAAGCCAGGTTACGTTATCAGCATGCAGGCTAAGGGGAGCAGTTTCATGTCTGCTCTGTGTAACTGGTTTCCCACCATGTATTACAGCCTTCACTGGCAACAGTGTGCAGGAAGATTTTGAAGTGCTTAGGTGTCATTTGCACTAAATTATAGGGGAGAAGTGGCGTCTCACCAGCTTAACTAACTGCTTTATCCTTCCCTGCCTTGGTAACATATCCTCAGATGTGTAAGTTAAAGCCAGAAGGGTTCAGAATGAGCACACAGAGCATTTTACCCTTGTCTACAGGACAAAGAGCTAAGGCTGGAAACTGCCCCTCTCATCTGTTCTTGGCCAAGAGCTTCCTCCAGGGCACGCTGGTAAAGGGGCTTAGTCCCTGTGCTGACAACTCTCCTTGATAGCTCAGGTGGCTGTGAAGGAGTTGTCACCTTCATGGAGCCTGTCCCGAGACACTGAGTACTCGAGCAGCCTCCTCAAGCTGAGGATCCTTAAAAGGGCAGGTTGCCGGATGGCGCTCCGGAACCTCCCTGCTGTGGGAGCTGTGACGGAGCCGTGTGCGGTGGCCTCGTCTGCACCTCGCGCTCTGCCGGGTCACAGCATTGAGGCCCCTCTAATGTCTGGAGCAGCCCCAGGGCTGCAGGGAGCAGGTTGAACCTGCACACTGAGGTGTGGGGCGGGTGCCTGCAGTGCCTACCAGGCCTCGCTCAGCCCCGACACCCTGTGCATCCAGGAGCTGCGAGCGCCTGCCCCGAGCTCGGGGGCTGTGGGCAGCGCTGGGCATGGACAGAGGTGCAGGGGGACTGGCCATGGGGCCTCCCCGCACAAGCAGGCGGCAAGGGGAGCGGGGCCCAGCGGGGCCCAGCAGAGCGGTTCCACTGGAGTTTCCCTTTCCATCGCGGGGGTTTTGCCTTTCTCCTTCAAGGGCCGGTCCCCTCAGTGGTGTGGTGGGGAAGCAGATGGGCTGAGGGGGGCACGGCCGCCTCAGGAAGGAACTCGCGTTGAGGGCCGTGTCGGGGGCCATCATGGCGTCCAGGCCCCAGCTAAGCCAGCGTGGGGATGAGAGTGGGCGGATCCCTGCCCTGCAGTGCGTTGGTTTTTGTGTGTTCCTTATTACTACCCAAGGAAGGGAGGGAAAGCTGCCCAATGTGGCCCTGGGGAGGTGCTACTTGAGGGCAGCGAGCGGGGCTGTGGGCCGGGTCAGCAGCCTCCATCCCGACTGGAACAGCTCTTGGAACAGCAATTTCTGCTCACAGAGGGACAGGAAGGGGGTTAGGAAAGGTGCTGGACAGTGTCATGCCAGAGAGCAAAGGGCCCTGAGGGGGCTCTGGCCCCTGAGGTGCCTCAGCCACTACTTGGAGGGAGGAGGTGGGATGGTCACGCTGTGGGGCTGCCCCCCAGGCCTTGGTGCTCAAACTGCTGGGGCCAGGGCACAGGTAAAAGGGCTGAAGGCCACAAGACTCCTTCCATCATCTTTCCAGGGCTTAGGGAAAAGAAAAATCTTTCTGCTCCTCCTGCTGCAGCTTGTGTTTTACAAACACTTGACCCATCTCTACTTGTGCTTCAGCTTTGCCTGTATCTGCACAGTAGGGCCTGATCTGTGCCCCAGCAGATACTAAAACTTATGTGGTCTGAAGGGCAGGATCAAGGTGGGAGGACAAAATGAGAAGGTGAAGAAAAGGAAGGCTGGGGACCTTGGGACAAACAGTTACCCGAGTCTCTTAGCCCTTTTTCTCTGGGCCCTGGCTCATCTGGCTGATCCAGCACCCACAGCAGAGCTGCTATGGAGCTCACAGAGCTGCAGGGGGAGGCAGGAGGAGCAAGGGAAACGGGAACGTTCGTGCAGGTGCTGAGGAGAGGCACAAGACACCACAACCCCTGCACTGCCCAAGCTCTACAGCAGCCTCAGGGGGACTGAACATGGCAGGGGGCATCAGGAAAACACAGACACGTCACAAAACCCACCAAAACAACCAACCTCCTCTAGATTTTGGGTGGGATCTAAAGGATTTTGGATTGCTATTTTAGTGGTTTTATAGGAAATAGAATGACTACACCATCCACAGGACTAATTTAGATTTTATTTCGGTATATCTCAAATATAAAAAGTCAAAATTCTTACATCAATCTTTAAGGAAAATCCATGCAAGCAGTTCAAAATGTTTACAACTCAAAATTGCCCCCCACCCCCTTTCCCTTCAGTTCTCACTTCTCAGCCCCTATTTATTGATGAGCAAACCAACACTTTCCCTCTTTTTTCCCCCTCCACAGCACATTGTTAGCAGAGTAGCCTAAGTCAGCAGTGCAAAAAGCACCAAAACAAGGTTTGTTACTTCAACAGCTCCTGTGCAAAAATCTCAGCCTGTTCTTGCACCATTCAACCCTATCAGTTTCACTTAAATCCAGTTCCACCTGGGTTTAAAGATTAAGGCTATTTCTGTTTGATACCATAATCTCATGATAGTCGATCTTAAAGCCTAGCAGCCAGGAAAAGCAGTGGTGCAAAGCAGACTGTGCAACGTGCAGATGGGACCAGCTCCCTTCCCTTCCCACAGGAGGGAAGGTGGGTGCTGCCCAGGCTCAGAGGTGTACGAGTGAATAACCAGGATCTGCTCCATATGGGACACAGTTGGTCCATCTAACTAAGGATGCACAGACAAGAACTCAAGAGGTACCAGGACAACCCTCTGCCTTCCTACCCAACTTGTACACAGGCCCTTTTCTGAAGTCTAGTCTTAACTAAAACTAAACATAACATTCAAGATTAACTGCCCCCTTCCTGTTGTAGGTTCTGCAGCATACCTGATCCGTTTCCAATTTACCTTCCCTGGCAGGTTTGTACAATTCTTAGAACAAATATCTTTGAGGCAGAACTCCAGCTAAACATTGGGCTTCATTCTGACGGCTGCACCGAGACTGAAGAGATTTATACAATGAATGCTGTTCAAAGAGAAAAATTCATCTGGCACCACTAAACAGCTCAAATGTGAGAGACCAAAAATAACCAAAATATTTATAGGCAATCAATGCTGAGTTTGTTAGCAACAGCAATACTGTACATTTTTACATTATTATCAAATAACATAATTCAAGAGTTACAAAATAAGATCATGCATTACCACTAAATTTCATACAAGCTTGCATTGGTTTCATTTCCAGAATTTGAAACCGATACAGAAGCATTTTTATGAATAAGGACCTGAACTCTGGATTCTCCGTGTAAGTTTCACAGATTCTACATAGTCATGTTACAAGGAAGCCTGTACGAGGCTGCTCGATGTGAAGTGTTAAGATGCTACTGAACAAAACCAGCATCACCTGTGAGTGACCCCAAAGGGAGCCGAGGGCTGGGCTCTTGACGGCAGCTCTGGAGGCCGAGGTTCCCGTACACGGAGCAGCTCAGGGATGGGAACAGTGCCCGGCTCCCGTTCCGCTGTCCAGCAAAAGCTCCTGGGATGGACAAATGTGTCCATGGAAAGAGGTGGCCCAGGCTGGACTGGGTTCAGCCTGCCAGCTACTCAGCTATCACTTCTCCTCTAGCCCCTGGTCTCAGGTATCCGTGATTCTGTCATCACCTTTACCTGCACCTGAACCAACCTGCAGCTTCCTTCCCATTCTGGAAGGGGCAAGAAAGAGCCGATCCAGGATGGAAAAGATGCATCCTACCCAGCATTTCAACATCCTCCCTCATGTGGCTCACACCTCCTGTCAGTAGTTTTTACTGTAGTTTTACACCTCTTCAAAGACAGCAGCATTAAGAGACTGGAATCCTGGTCTCCCTACTTTCACTGCATTTACATATGGCACAAGATTGTATTTTTTAGAAGAGAAAAAGTTGCCACAGAAGTTATTTTCCCTAAAAAAGTGTAACAGCACAAAAAAAGTTTAATTTATAGCAGCATTTTACACAATTTGTGTTAAAAAAGTAGAAGTTAACCATTTGTGTATTGAGTAACAAAAGGTTTAAATTACATTTATTTTCCATTTTACACTCACTATTTACTAGTTGGACTATTTACAAGTGTTCAGAGGATGTAAGAGAATGAGCTCTATCCAGAATTAGCTTCACGTGCGAGGCACTGCTCTACCTCAACCTGTTTTGGCTGACTGGAAAGGAGGTACAGACAGGTATAACATTTATATCCTAGGAAAAAATGCAGTTAGAGTATCCATATAAGTTAGACTGTGTTCTTGAAGAAAAACCACACTTGCACACAAACCCTATGGTAAGAACATATTAAGACCTACAGTGAATTTACATATTTTTTTGGCAGAAAGAGTGAAGAAAAGAACAGCAACACTGTCAGCTGAACCTCACTTAATCCAGCTAGGTTTTACCAAGAGGTCAGCTTTCACTTCAAGCAGTGAAAGCAACAGATGTCAAAACAGTAAAATTAAGAACTAACACTACTGGGGCTTTCAGCATAGCTTATTTATAAGACAAAAATCATTCCTCTGTTTGTGTAGTACCAGGCCACTTGCCTCCACGCCTGGGAAGAGCCAGGCTATTAGCAGGCACATCTCAAGGTGTCTTGCTCAGCAGGACCTGGAGACTCTGCAACCTGAAGGGTCCACTTGGGGTAAGTCCCACCTAAAATGTTTTAGATCACGAGGGGCTGCAGGAGCACCAGAGGGCTTTAGGAGCCTATGCTGTAATTTTACCATGAGTTAAAAACACATGGGCTGTGGAAGGAGCAAGAGGACGAGGGGACCTGCTGCCCTCTTCATGTGCAGCAGGTGCTCCGGTTCTCAGCTGGCCAGGTAACAGAAGTCACAAGAAATGAATTTATCCTCCTGTCTAGTTCCCCACACTATGTGAAGACTGCATAGGACAAGGCAAACTTCTGGAGGACTGAGGCAAGCGCTGCTTAGTGGTGGCCACAGCTGCAAGAGGCCAAATGTTTAACACTGCTGTATAGTCACACTTACACATCTCTGTCTTCAGCACACAGTCTTCCCAAGTAAGTATCTTAAGTTCTTAGCACTTTGGTTGTGGATACCAAATAAGAGTTATAGTTTAAGACTATTCATTCAAGCTGTTCTCCAGGCAAGTGCTCTTGCAGAACTACTGCCTAGAACTGACAAGTCTTGGATAAGCTGAACACAATCAAGCTGCATATTTTAGCAGATATGGAAATTTATATACTCAAGTTTCATTTCTTTCTTAAAAAATGGCCTATTAAGGCATCTTAAAAAAAATCCATATATGGCTTTGGTTTGCTGAAATACTATTTTACACTGTTAAAAAAGAAAAACATATTCAACAAATCTGACATTATAACGCATTCAAATATTTTACTTAGAACTGACAGTTATACAGATGCCTAACGTGTGAACACAGCTGTCTCCCCTGGGATGGCACGAACAGAAAGGGAATCCCGATGCTTATCTCACAGTAGAGGGCAACCCAGAAGTCTGTGCAGAAGTGACATATAAGGAGTTATTATCTGGAAGAGGGGGAACCACAGAATTTCCATTAGTGGGTGAGCAGCTCAGTTTCAGTTTTTCCAAGTACTCTGCATGAACAGGCTTGTGACACTGCAGGACCTTGATTGCATCTTCTACTTTAAACCATTCTCTTTTCCTTCCTGAGGAAGTGTAATACATAGACAAATAGTTACAAATTAGCAACAGTGACAGCTACTGAAAGTTAAGCTCTTCCTTATTTATTTTAGAAACACATGTTGTCATGCATAAGATATAGAAAAAAAAAGTGCTGAAAACAACTAAAGAACATGAATTCACTCAAAGTTACTGAAGCCAAGTTCATAATAGAGCATCACAGGTAAGGACCCGCTTCGGGCAGCAACTGCTGTGGAAAGTTCTTTAACACTAAAGGCCTCTGAAAAATCTTTATAGATGAGGACAATGCTCTGAAAAGTGGAATTAATCCCATTTTTTCACTGGTTCAACAGTATTAGTGTCAAATATTATATTTAACACTAAGATGGCTTGTGCAAGCTGTTTCAGACTGAGATGCTGCTCATCACAGCAGCTCATTCAGCTCCACCATCTCCCTCACTGCTAGCAGCTCTCCCCTCACTCAACAGGAAAGAAGCTCTCTAGCCACAGTCCAATGCTGCCATCTCCCCACTAGCTGGGCACTTGACCGGGTCAAACCAGCACTGTCCCCCTGCTGGAACCAGGGCAGAAGCCTCAAGAAAAGCAACCAAAGGAGGCAGCTGGGCACACGTGTCACATCCCAGCGACATCCTGTCTTGACTGGTGTGTGGGAACAGATATACAAGCCCTCATCTCAATCAAGCTACTACTATGTAGCTTTTGATATCCAAAGGGTTGGTAACTCAAAATTAAGATGGACAAATAGAATGAGGTCTGCCATACTAAGCACAGAACTAATGTTTTTTACTTAAAGAGAGTTGGTGAGTGTAATTATATTTAATTTCATTAAAGATATCAAAATAAATACATCTCATATTGTGTAGGGTCACACATATTTTAAGAGACAGGTACTGGTGGACAGTGCCAGAGTTTCCTACCTTTAAAAAAAAAAAGTTTTACTGTAAGTGTGACCACAAGTAAAAATGAAATTGAATCCATCTTAATGTAGAATATGTAAGAGTAATACAACACACTGAAGCAAACCTAGCTACATTTTTATAGAGGTACAGACAAAAAGCATGACTATATCCAGTTATTTCACAGAATAAAGATTCTCCCCATAATGTTAAAAACTGTTTGTGATTATGAAAGACATTTGCTTAAGACTCCATGTGTAATACACGAGGACAGAGACGAGGTTTACCTATGTTAACTGAATCCTCCCAGTCTTCCAGTATCTCCGTCACAGTAAGAACATAAACATACGTCCTATGCTTCCGATCTTGATTCTGCTTGAATGCCAGAGAAAGGTTTTAATGCACATCAAGTAATGTAAATAACTTGCAGACTTACCACAACTATAAGAAGTTACTTGCCCTGAGGTTTTTCTCCCAGCAAACCACAGTTGCAACATGCAGAATTGCAGCAATAAATTGGTTATATTTTAGCTGATCAAAGTTTCCCCGTTACTCTGAAGTGAAGTTACCACTGGTGCTTGGCAGCCTGGTGCTCATTCTGCTCACCATTGAACAGCTACCAGTTTAATCACATTCAACTTTACATTCAGCTATGAGCTCATGGAGCCCGATTATCTAGAAGTGCTAGTTATAAGAGGAGCTTTCATTGCCTGCTGCAGCTGAAGAAAATACTTTAAGAACAGTATGACATGAACATCTTCATTTAAGATCTGGTTATTAATCTTATGAATTAGAACTGCAGCAATGCTCAAATTCTGCTGAATGGCAAAACTATTTCTGGAACCTGAGGGAATACTGTTTTAACTGAAAATGCAGAAAACTTGTTGATGCAAAAAGGTCATGAGAAATCCATCTGAAAGCTGTTTTAAAATTGTTGGAGAACATAGTCATGACTGACTAAATTAAGAGAGTTCCAGCTTGCACACTGTGCAGTGCAACACAGTACCCTGGATGTATGTGAAGACTTAGGTTGCAATTCAAGCCATGAGAGCTCTTGTCTGGAACTTGCAGTTTGCCACAAAGCCAGCGCTAAAGCAGCTTTATCTGGAACATGGGGCTTGTTGGTAGATGTTCCAAGACTGATACTTACACCAAGAAGCCCAAGTTTTGACATATGTAAAACTGCCAGTGGTTTGATTTTAGATGTGAACTCCAGTTCTCCAAGTACTAAATCTTCCCAGAACACTTGTTGGTACATGGAAAGGACTCTATTCTAATGTTTTACACTATGTAGCAACAGAAGAACAAGAGGCTAATACCTCAGCTATTAAACTTGCACTGCAAAATTAAAGGCAAACAACAAGAACTTCAGTTTTACTCCATCATGTAAAAGTTATTTTCTGTGGTTCATCAGCTCTCAAAAATAATCCTGTTTTCAAGGAAATAGCTCACCTCAAATATTCCAAGCAGTCTGCCGAGTTTTCCCTTTACCCCAGCCTACAAAAGAAACAGGAAAAAGTATTAACATGTGTTTTGTGATTTCAAAACTAAAATCCTGTAATGCCAGCTTCCTACACAAGCATTAGTGAATGTCTTACACATTTTCAAGTAAATCTAACTTTCTGGAGTGCTACATTGCATCTGGAGTTTAAATTTTGAATATTTTACAACACAAAAGCCTGGCCTATTGTGCAGATCCAAGAATGTATGGATTCCCCCAAGCTTTCCATGCTGATCACAACTGCATGGACCATTTTACTTGGTCTTTGTGTGTTACTAAAGAGCTAAGTGACATCAGTATTGAGACTAACAATGACAGAGATAATTGCAGTACAGCAATAAATCCAGAGCAGGAATGTTTACAGCTCTGCTATTTTAGAAAAAAAGTGGTCTTGTTCTAAATTTTTAAACTACCCCTCTGCGTATCAGCTTGTACTTAGCAATTTTCTTCAATGCAGTTAAGATGATCATTGTTTTCCACCAACATTTGGGAGTTCGGCTTTCCATTAAAAATACTTTTTCCAACGTACATCATTTATAGTCACTCGTGTATTCTGAAAAAGCCTGCTCGAGACAAAAACATGCATGACCTCCTGGCAGACTTAATTCACTTATATTCTTGTCTTGTCTAAACATACTTAAAGCAGGGCTTTTAAGTGCTAGGATGATGTTTTCTAGCCTTCAGTCTGTTTCCAGCTTCAACCAGAGCAGGTCACTGATGTTTTGTGTTTTTCTATGAAGGACCATATGGATCTTAATTACATTTTCATAAGCAATTCTGACAGACAACAGGGCAGGCCTTAGCAAAATCTAATCAAGCCCGCCCAAGTGAACACTTCTGTGCCTTTCTTTAAGGCAAGCAGATGGCTGGTGCTGTTCATTAAGCAGCTTTGAGAGGCAAGTTAAATCCCTGTCACCAAGAGCTCAGCGAGCGCTTGGTTATCTGGAGCAAGCCCGAGGCAGCACAGCGAGGGCTGCGCGCCTGCCTGCGGGGACACCCGTCCTGCTCCATGCGCTCCCTGCCCTCCCAGCCAGGGAGAAAGGCCCCACGTTTGGCCCTTAATGGCCATGCTGTGTATCAAGGGATGCCTGGCAGCTCTGGGCACGTTGATCTCCCCAGATCTGTTGGAAGAAAGTTGATAAGCAACTTCAGATGCTTGCGAGATCTGCCAGCTACAGCCTCAGTAAGAAGTGGTTCATGATGTAGAAGTGTTTCCTTCTCCCACTCCCCGCTTTTTTCCCCTTAAACTATTTTGGCTGAAGCAGCCCCTGGAGCTCTTCAGCCATCTCCTATCGCAATTACGTTGCAATACAGAACACTGTTGAACTACACTGCAATTCCTACTGGATATGTGATGAAGCAGCATCTTCATCATGGCCATGATAAACTAACTCGCTCATTTCTTCCCTGAAGTCACAGCAGATTCTTAGAGCAAGACCTGTCAATATCACTAGGGCTATCGCTCAACAGCCTGACAGAGCCCAGCATGGACTTCATGACCACTAAAACCCCACCTTCTCAAGTACCAAGCAACCACTTTAAAGGGAAGAGAGAACCAAAAACTTCCAAGATCTTAGATGCCTTTGAGAAGTGCTGTCAACGGCTTTATTTAGCTCACCACTTTGTTAAAGCGAGGGCATCAGCTCACACCACAGGCATGTTCCCTTTGCCCTCCATGTAAGTTTAAGCACTTAAGTGATTAATTCTGAATGAAGTTAGAAGCACTATTACATGAAGTGTGAAAATCCCCCCAACCAGAACAAAACTTGTATTTGTACAACTACACATGGCTACACTAACTACAGGATTACTACCACTGACCTCTACTTACCCTGGGCAAAGGCATGCTTCCAAAGTGTAGTATTCCTGTAGACAGCATCATCTTTTGAAACATTCGTACTCTAAAGAAGAGGCAGCAACTAGGCTCATAATTCCCAACAAGCTATTCTCACCTCAATTACATCATCTTCAGAATTCAAAACCTCTCATTAGAATGACACTGATCACTTTTAAAAAGATTTTTATCACATTGTAGCTCATTCAAAAGGTATAAAGAGCAAAGCACTAGACCAAAAAATGCTTCAGCATTTTCCTGGAAAGTCAAGTAAAGCTCCATTTTCCCAGTGCCAGCTCCTATTCCAGTAGATTGTTGAAGTGCTAGACTTTAACCCATTTGCCTCAAACATATCTTTTTTTACATGCCCCAAGGTTCTCAAAACAAGGCAGCTAAAGCTGTTTAGTAAAAAGAATCCTGTAGGCTACAAGCAGCAAGTGAGAAACACTAGAATCTGGGAGAAGAGCCCAGTGAAGCAGCAGCATTTCCTTCGGCAGACAGGCTGTTGAGCCAAGCGCTGCGCCCACGCAGACTTCCTCAGGGCTCGCTCTACGGGATCCACGTAGATAATGCACCAAACCTGGAATTAGGCATATTTTAGCATTAGACTAAATACAACCGCAAGAGGAAGAACTGGCCAGCTCATCGCATCGTCTTCCTGGCCTGGGAGAGGCTCCAGAGGGACAGATGGAGCAGCGCGGGGAGCCAGACCTGCAGCCGGAGCTGCCTCTTCCTTCCCGCAGGTGGAGCAAGAGCCACGCGGGCGGCTGCCTCGCAGCTCTGCCCAGGCGGGAAGCTGCTTAACCCTTTACATCTGAAAGCTCCAATTCTGGGAATTGCTGGACTATATTTGAATAGTGACTCGAAGAAACAGCACGAGGCGATTCCTGCCCCATCTTGCAAACTCTTACATAAAACCTGGAGAGCATCTGCTGCAATCTTTCCTCTAGAAGGAAAGGCTGTTTTTCTGTAGGTGTCGAAGTCTATGCCTCATCCTAGCTCTGAAACACACAACCATTTTCCAGAGATCAAGTGCTCACCAGAGCAGCCTCCCGTGAGAGGTCACGGATGGAGCTACTGCCATTTCCATTGGTGCAGCAGACTAAGCATCAGCCCAGGTTCCTCTCCTCAGGAGCTCTATCCCCACAGGTCACCGAGGAATTATGCGCCTCCGTGGCTGCCATTTCGGGGTAGGACAAGCACAAACAGAGCAAGAGTAATTTTTCCAGGGGATGGCAGAAGAAAGCAGAGTGGGAGAAACTCCCCCAGTCCAAGAGGCTGAGCAGCAGCTTGCCAAGCTTCACTTACTTCCTATTTCCCTTTGACTACAGCATGTGCAAACAATTCCATTTCCATCTTTCATGCTACCTAATTAAAGGATTAAACTCTAAATTCATCAATAAGGTGGCTCATTTAAATCAAGGGCAATAACTTTCTGGGACTGTTTTATACAGTAACTTCACTGGGGCTTCCTGGTTTCAGGCTTGCAAAAAATGTACCTAAGAAACTAGACAACATCTCTCTATTACAACCTGTCAAGTGACAGGCATTTGTTTTACATTGTTACACAGCCACACCAAGGCATTTTAGAGGTGAAACCCACCCCACTAAACAGTCTCAGAGAGTCATGCAGACAACTGCAGTGCAGACACCTGACAAGGAGTTTATTTCTTTTAAATGAGGATTTTAAATATAACACTATTAGTGGGAAAGTGACGGCAATTTAGAGCCCATGAGTTTCATACAGTGAAGTATATTAGCACCTCCACTATTAGTAAATATCACTACAACACCCACCGACTTAATTTCCCCCCGTTAATGAACTGATGGAAGCGGGAGGTTGGTTTGCACATGACCCAGTCCTGAAGCAGCAGCAGCAGCTCCAGCAATTGCCACAGCTCCCTTTGAAGTTTACTCATTCACAAAACTCTTTATAGTTCACTGCACTGGGTCCAGCTCGCAAGGTGACATTGACCTCAGGATAAAAATAGAAAGGGCATTTGCTTCTTAAAAGGGTAGAATCAACTTCCGTGGCTCAAGCAGGAACCATGCTGGCTTTTCTTCAAAAATGTCACTTTTCTTCACAGTCTTACGGCTGTGCAGACTCATGCTGTAGCTTAAGAACACTTTAATGGAGGTCATGAACCCTGAAGCTCATCAGTTACACAAGCTTTGAGTAGGAAAAACACCCAAGGTTGCAGAAGTGTCTGCAAACAACTTTTCTTGAAGCCAGCTGCTTCAGAGAAGCCTTTACACACACATGCAAACCCAGCCAGGAGTCAACTGTGGCCTACATGGCCTTTCTCTGGAAAGAAAGAAGGAATTGCCATAGCAAGAGCGAGCCAAAGTCTGCCTAACTCCTGCTAGCGACACACAACTGTGCAGCCACCTCAGCCAGATCTGAAAGAGCTTTAGAGTTGCTCTTTCCTCACATCACCCTTAAAGAAACACTCTTATAGAGCATACACTAATGTTACCATCTTTCCTTCATGTAGGGATCTGAATTTCCCATCATGAAGCCTCTAACCAAAAATTCCAATATCTAAAATCCCACCACATGCAGAGCAGCTACAGGACAGCCTAACATGCAATACAGAGAAAGGCCTTGGGAATGTTTCCTAAACTGCAGCTTGGTCTGTACCTGCTGTTCAGACCCTCTTGTACAACAGCGCCTTAGTGAAATGCAGCTAGACAAGCAAGCAGAGCAGCAGGAGGCTGTTCTCAGGATCCAAAACAGCCCAGGATGCTCATTCCAGACACACTCTGCCTTTAATTTCAGCTCAAAGGCAAGACCAGGCTCTTCTCAGTGGTGGCCAGCAATAGGACATGGGGTAATGGGTGTAAGTTCAAACACAGGAAGTTCTATCTCCATGTGAAGAACTTCTTCACTGTGAGGGTGACAGAGCCCTGGAACAGGCTGCCCAGGGAGGTTGTGGAGTCTCCTTCTTTGGAGATCTTCCAAATTCACCTGGATGCCGCCCTGTGTCCGATGCTGAGTGTCCCTGCTGGAGCAGGGGGTTGGACTAGATGATCTCTAGAGGTCCCTTCCAACCTCAACCATTCTGGGATTCTGTGAAGGCTCACTTGGAAAACACTATGTTCTCAATACAGATTGTAAAAGGCTCCATCACCCACAAGCTACAGTCATACATACACTTTGCTGTAGTGTGCTGAAGTCCAGCACACAACACATCCAATCACTGTTTGCAATGACCACAGCAGTATCTTCAAATGAGGTAACTTATGAAATGTAATAGGCACAAGGCAGTTTGGAAGGCCCAAGGCTGAACCTGCAGGATGTAGATGATCTCAGCAGTCTGGAGAGCAGAATCCTGCTCTTTCCTAAGCATATGCCCAGCACAATTTTGCCTTGTTTGTACAAGATGGATCTCTTAATGCTTTGATTGACAGGACAAACATGTGGGGAGTGTTTCAAGTCTGCTGACATGAAAAACCTCACTGCAGAATGAGGAATTCTGGTGGAAAGAAGAAAAGCTATTCCCAACCACAAAACTGCATAGACGACAATCTACAACCACAATGTATGGCCTTTTCCTCTGCACAGACAAAAATATGAAAGAAAGAATAAGACCACAGCTCCGTCTTTCTCACTTTTCTCACTTCGCCCCCCCTCACTTTTTCCTCTTTTTTTGCCTTGCTCTTTTTTTGTCTGCTAGTATAAAAGTACATCCACAAGGGGAAAAAATCCTTCAAAAGTGCCTTTTTGCTATCAGTGTGCAGCTGCCATCAAGTTCTCACACTTTACCTCACATACTCTGGACTTCTACATGAATGACAAAAGCCCTACAGATGCTTATACCATATAATCTGCCATCAAACACTTTACACCCTCATTCCTTTCCTGTCTTAATCTTTCTTGGATTCAAGATCTTGGAACAGGAATACTTGAAAATATTCTTCCCAACATACCCAAAAGCCTGTGCAGCAAAAGGCTAGTAAGAACCCCAACACCACAGCTCTTGCCCCACATCCCTGTGCTGTGACATTAACCTGTGACCTCTGTACATCACTCATCGGCTGCAGGCTGAGCAGCTCAACCCATGGCAGTTCTGAGAAGTCAGTCCTACTCCCACAGCCAGTTTTATAGCCTACTGACTGCATGTCCCTTAAACACAAGCTATTTCTCACCACAGGAAGAAGAGACTGATTCAGACACTGATGAGCCGTTTTATTATCCCTCATCTTGGACTGTGCTGTAGGACATGGCAACAATTAACACTAAAGTGGCCACATGAACACTGAGCCAGGACCTGTGTTTAACACCTCCCCATCACACCCAACAGCTGGAAATGTCATAAGATTCCCCACGGGTGCTGCTATTGCCTTTCATTCCTAGCATCCTAGATCTTTGCTCCCTTCGAATGGCAAGGAACTGCCCTGTGGCAGCCTCCTTTGCTCTTATAAAAATAGTTATTTGAATACCTCTTCTCCAAACGAAAACCAGCTCCTACAGAGAAACAACACAGCAAAAAGCCTAGAATTATTTTGTATCAGCAATGCCCATACATTGAGTCTTGTTACAAGGAGTCTGATAGCACTGAACTGTTCCATTCTTCACATAAGGGGAGGGCAATCACAGGATGAGAATTCACACTCAGTGACACCCAAAACCAAACAGTTCTTAGGTCAAGTTGTATCTACATCAAGCTCCTTAGCAACCACAACCCAACTGAGCCAGTCTCAAGGGTAAACAAGCAAAAGCAGCAGGTAGCTCTTCACAAAGTCTTTGCACATACTGGTTAGTGACAAGGTTTGTAGGTTTTGCACTAGCCCAAATGGAATAAGAAAATTGTTTAATTCCAGCAGCAAGTGTGGCTCACAGCCTTGCAAGCAGGTAGCCACTTGCTCCCCAAAATTTTATACTTTCTTCTTAAGTATCATGTAAAGAATTCGAGTTGATCTGTGGTCACTTAAATTTAGCAATAAATGATGCAAGCTTAAGTGACTCAATAGGATATTTCTTCAAGTATTTCATTTAGTTGAATACTGAACAGCTGATACTATTAAATATTTTTAACATTTCGCCTCAGAAAAATGTCAGGAAAAATGAATTTTGAATAAGAACTAAGTACCTTAGTAGTGAAACTGCACTTGTTCATCAAGATCTAAATGATTTTGACTGAGATAAGGAGCACTGATAAAACAGCCAATCATATCTATGATACTTTTCCATATAGATAGCAGCCTTCGAGATGTTTACAAGAACTTTTTGCCACTGAATTCTCAGCTGCTCAGCTGTATCTGTTTCTAATCTCTTTAGCATAGCTTGGAATTCTCAAATCTCTGCTTATTTCTCTCTTTAGTAGGTGCATATATATTAATGTTTGTTCACTAGGTCTTTCCTTGGAGAGCTGAACATCAAACATTTTCTGTACAAACTTCCATTTTACCACTGAATCTCAAAGTCGAATCCAGCACACAGAAGGCAGAGCTCCCTCTTTCCTCCCCGTCCCCTCCTGAAGCTATTAGCAGCATAAAGCAGCTGGGATCTATGTTGGTTATGTTACCTCTTCATACACTTCTCTGACTGCTGCTCCCCCTGGTTCTTCTTCCGGTTCCATTCCTCCTCCTGGCACAATCCACTGATCTGGGTACCGGCTACTGCTCACCAACAGCACCTACAAATAATTGCAAATCATTGTTAAACATCATTCACATCTTAGCACTAGGTGCTTGAACCGCAGTGCGCTTGTTCACCTGTCAAGACAGATTGTGACTTTTAAAAATGCAGCACAAATTGTGACACTGCAGTCAGCAAAAACATCCAACCTTTTTAAGGCTCCAAGTCAAGACATTTGTACAGTTGTCTCCTTGCCTGCTTATTTTCTACAACAATGTAAAAAAATGCAACATTCATAAAAATTATAGTTCAGAGCAAAAAGTCACAGCAAAAATTGGTAGTATTAAGTTTTAGGATCATATAAACTGGAAAGCATTAAAGACAGGACATTTCCATTGAACAAATTTAATTCCTCAAACGGAGTTTTTGGCTAAAGAACAAAACCTCTAAAAACACTTGCAACTTTTAACCTCAGACAAGGTTTTTTTCAATAACTCCAGTTACATGTTAGCATAACCAATTTGCAATACTGCATAACTACGAGGAGAATAATTCATTGGCTCTTGTCCAATTTGGTTACTTGGATCATTTCTCTAGAAGGAAAGGCTGCAACAAGTTTTTAGTTTTTTTTTTTTAATTAAAAAGACAAATTCATTCAAGACACTAATTCCACCTAAAACTTGAATGTATAGCCTGAGTCTATCCCTCATATATATTTAATAAACATTGTTCAGAGGACCTGCCTTCCATAGTGTTCAGAAGTGTGTGTGTGGGGGGGGAAAGTAAAAAAAAAAAAAAAAAGCCACCACTTTCAGCCATTTAAGAGATTATTGGTGTTTTCAGTATGTTCTAGAACCACAAAATTATCAAAATAATACCTTGATTACAGAAATACATGGGAAAAACAGACATGCAGTAACACACTATGTTCTGGGCAGCACTTACATAACTTGTGCCCTGCGTGAAGTCAAGGAGGGAAGGAACAGGGTCAGTGCTGGAGCCTTGAGGAAGAACTACCAACAAGAAACTCGCTTTAAAGGTTCAAGCATTTACTAGAGCCAGATGACTGGATTTGAACGTCAAATTCTCACCAGCTACTTGGGTGGTTTTTAAATTCATCTCCATGTTGGATTAACTAGGAAAAGAATTCCTTGATGAAGGCGAGAGGGGCAGCTTGCATATATATGTGAATATATTAATACACACATACGGGCACAGCACGCGCAGAAACCCAGCGCAGCCTCATCCACAGAAATTGAGAAGGGTAGTGAAACACAGCAGCATTTGTGCATACTGAAATGCACCTAAAAACCTACGAGAAGAATCTTCCATTCTAACATTTATTTTACTTGCAATAAAGATTTTTTCTACATAAAGAACAGGTAAGAGTATTGCTTAGCACAAAATCATTCCTAACATCTGACCTAGAAGCTCAGTATTTCAGTTCAAACATTTTATTCAACTACCTTGTCCAATGGCCTAGAAATAGACAGAGAAAACAAGGTTAGACACAAGTCAGTCTCCACTCAGTCCATATGACAGTTGCTCCCAGTATCTTTAGTATTAACAGAAAGCTCCAGCAGAGGTACTCAGTTCTACTAAACATGGTGTTCAAAACGCTTTTGAACATTTGGTGAGTGATACAGATGCTCCACCTACAGAAGGGAACCACTTGGCCAATGCTTAAAGAGCATTTGTGAAAAAACAAGTTGTGAATGCACTTGTGGGATCCCAGGCATGAGCTTCACACATTACTTTCTGCTGAGCAAACCAGTATGTGCTGCAGTCATGTGAAAGCGAGCCCCAACGGCAAACAAAAGGAGGGCTCCACCGCATTAGATCATTCCCAGCACAGCAGAATGATCTTAATCAGAGCTCATTGTTTAGCTGAGGCTGAGCATAGATTTCCTAATTACTACTGGGGGATAAATCAGGTTGCAGCTCCTGGTAGTGTAGCATAAAGTTGGAACTTTAAAAAGGTTTTGTATATATATATATAAATATATATATATATATATATATAAAATTGTCCATAACCAGTCTGATCAATAGTCCACTGAGCTGCAAATTATATCTATTAGCTTTAATTAGCCTGTAAAAACTATAGATGAATATATCCAGCAAGTAATCCACACTAGGACATGATTCCACTAGACAGACATTAGCTATACATAAACTCAGAAGTGATATGGACAGGGAGATCTCTGGCAGCTCCCCAAAATGCCACTAACCATAGACCTGAAGTATGTTCTCAAGCATCCCTATTTCTAACGCCTTTCCTCCTATTACCCCTTTGTTCTTACAACTAAAATGGATCACAGAATCGTGCAAGGTGCCCAATTCCTTCTCCTTGCAATATTAGAATTGGAAGCCACTAGGGCATGAGACACCCACCTAGGGCTAGGCCAGCCCTTCACCACCACCTACAACATTTTACTGGCAATGCTGCCAGGTGATAGCTATCAATGCCAGGACCACATGGCAAGGCTGAAAAGTGCCCCAGGAAAGATTCTCTTAGGTAAGGTAGCAAGCAAGCTTGGACTTAATTGCCCCTTTTTCTGGATTCCTTCCAGAGGGTAAAGTGTTCAGGTATTTCCATCCAAGCAGCCATGCAGATCTCTGTGCCTGGCTGACTAGGCTGTAAGTCACTTAAGGCACCAAAAAGCTGCTGCAGCTGCTTAAGAGTAGAGTCACTTCACAAAAGTGCAAAGTCAGATTCAAAACTGGCAGCAGTTCAATTCCCCTTAAATCAAGAGAAGGGAAACTGGAGAACAGAGATTCAGGTCACCTGGACACTCTAGAGAAATCTTTTCTAGGTGGCTTGTGTTCAAGCAGATAACAATAATTCAAAGTTAACACTGCTGAACATCCTATCTGCCTTTTCCAGGCTAAGTGATCCCAGTTTGACATGAAAGCTTTGTTAGGCTTGAACACAGACAGTACTTTCCTTTACATATGGAAGAGCTGTATACAACATCTGAGAACATAGAAAGGATCAAGGCTTCTTGCACCATTTTACTTGCTGTTGACCACTGCCTCTCCATGTCTCAAGTCCCAGAGTTCATGACTTCTCTTTAACTTAAGATTTCCAGAATATAGAGCAATGGCATCAAACCTGCTTCCCTAGTCCTTGGTGCAAGAAACTTCACAGTGAAGGTAAGTTGTTACTATTGCCTGACTCAGTGAGGGGAAAGAGTGGCAATGCAGTTAAGAGGAGGAAAAGATTCTTCTACTAGGATTTATTGTCCAAGGTTTTACCCTCATTTAAAGCCCAGAAATAGCAGTGACCTTTGAGCATAGTGAGAATGAAACTGCTGGCCAGCCCACTTGTAATAAGCAGCTATCAATCTGCTTAGCCAAGATACGGTTAACACAAAAAGAAGTAATTACAGAGCATGCGGCATCATGGGACTCGCTCACTATAAACACTGGGTCTGCAGATAAACAACTAAGGATTTCAAGAAAAAGATGCCAAAATTGTGGCCTATTTAAGTTCAAGTCAAGAGAAAGTTGTGAAACAGTTAGCAGCCATACAATCCAGGAAACAAATGCAACACTTCAAAACACAAGTTACTGTATTGAAACAGTAACTCATTCCTCTATATTTTTTCATGCTGGGTAATCCAGAAAGTAAAAAGTGAATTAAGGTTATACAAAGTTTCAGGGTTATTTACCTCCCTTAACCGCGAGGTACTGCACCTTATGAAAATGATTATGTTAAAGTCAGCTTACATAGAAAAGCTCAGGTTGAAGCTTGCTAGACAGAACAAAATAAACCCCTCTGGGCTGGAATCTGCCTTCAAGGCAGAACTGCCCACAGCGTGAAGCAGAAGGGCACCATAACCCAGCTGCAAGACTCAATTTTTTCCTACAGCAGATATCTTATTTGCAAGGAAAAGTGCACTTACAGATGAAAAGGTTAGTTCCTTGGACAGTTTAAGAGATGCCTTGTCTCCTCACAGCCTAATCACATACACTCCTCTGTGCATCCCATCTTTTCTCATCACCTCCAGCAAGTCAGTCAGTCACTGCTATACCCAACTTGCTGTTTGAATTCCCAGAGGGAGATAGCTCCAAGTTTCCCCTTTTCCCTTGGTGTCTAGTACAGACCAACACTTGAAAGCAACAGCTGCCCAGAGGGAAAGATCCCAAAGTCCCTCTCCTGGGAGACTGGAGTAGGGCTGTCAGTGCTAGGCAGGCATAGCAGCAGTGGGCAGGAGGAGAAGGAGGGACCTGCAGTTGTGGGACAGCGCAGAACACAGCTCCCCACAGGGGTAAAGCTGAGCACGTGCTGGTAATTCCAGAAGCTTTAAACTAGTCAGACCAGAAACTCCAAACAGCAGCAACAAGCACCTCTTTGGTACAAAACAAAGTGCTATTTCAGAGCACCGATGTACTCGATGTTCTCACAGTTGCCAGAAGCATCTTAGAAGGGCGGCAAAAACACTATTCTGAGAAAACAGCAGGGTCTCCCCTTTTTGATGAAAGTTAACCAAATCTACCACAGCACACTCAACAGGGAAAATTTCCACCTGCAGGCTCAGTCTGTGAAAGTTACGGATGCTTTAACTCAAACACAGTCAAAAGCATCAATCAAGACCTGCAGCTTGTTTTGAAGTGTCCATAAGCAGATGCTAGAAGAGTGCAAAAACAGGAAAAAGTATAATACTCCCTAAGCTTCTTCCAGCCTCCAATTACTTTCAGCTCAGGAACACCATTAGAAGTGCTGGGAAACTACTTTGAATGCCACAACAGCCAATCTTTGGGAACCATTCAGCTGCAGGGAGAGCCACACATAGGAACAATACAGAGCAGCAAGGGAAAACATGCACTTATAAACCCTGTCAGAGCTTAAAAACAAACACTTGGGTCACACTTGGAATACTCACTGTATTTTAATCCTGCATAAAAGCACATATTTCAAATTTGAGAACTCATTTCAACCTGCTACTGCATTTAGCCACTTCCTTATTCTAAAACTTTTTGCTATTTTAAGGATCATTGCCTCATTTCAGTAGCTCTAAAATAGTTTCTCAGTTCTCCTATAGGTTACCACGGTGCCCTTGTCCTAGAATATCACCGTCTCGTTTGGGACTCTGAAGAGCTGAGAAACTCAACCCGCTTCCCCCTCGCACGGCTGGGGCCCGGTCCCGGCGCAGCACGAAGCCCTTTCAGCCCCACCTCCTTCCCCACTGGCTGCACAGCCACAGGGCAGCACCGCACAAGCCGGGGCAGAAGCGCAGGGCCAGAGCTGCCCGCACTTAGACCAGCCTAAGCCAGTTCAAGAGTCTCTCAAAACACCCGACAACCCAGACACCAAAGAGCACTGCACCCAGATATGTCAAGTTGAAAAGCAGATCTAAGTGAACAGGAACTGAGAAGTGGCATATTAGCTACAAGTGCATTAATTCTGAAGCTGAATAACTTGAGCACAACATCTTGAAGGCGACCTAGAAAAAGAGACTGTCTGAATCCTTCGCTTTGACAAAGTCTAGAATATGTTCCTTACTGCATTTAAAAGAAAAGTTTTATCCACAGCTTTCTTATTAGATTGCTAGTATTGGAAAGCTACTCAGAACACACAGAATAAGCAGAGTAATAAATGAGTGGAAGATAACTTTTCTCACACTAATATTTTCAATAAAACTGATGTAAACTATGAAAACTTAACAGATTACTTGAAAAAACACCACCATGATGCTTGGCCATCACTAGTGCAACTATACTAGGTAGTATTCAAAAGATAAGAAGCAAAAATAGGTATATCGAAACATTTTGAAATCTTACCTGCAAGTCATTTCTCCTTCAAGGCCTTATGACAAGGCCTTATGACTTTAAGGCTACACAACAACAGCCAGAAAGTCATCCACTTTTTCAACAAAATGTTTCAGGAAACATTTTGCTCTGACAATTAAGCCTATTACTTCGCTTTTCATATGGAATTCACATGTGGGTGACAGCTTGTCACAGTGATTCAGAATTGGAGTATTTTCCTCCAACTTGCTCCAAGTACTTCATCTTCACCCTAAGCCAGAGTGTGGGCATCAGGAACAGAGAGCACTAGTTCTGTAGCATTTAGACCTCTTCCTCACATCAAGCACTGGAGTCACCTGTGGCATTTGGTCCCTTCCTAAACTTCAATATTCTTCCAAGAATGAGATCTGATAGGACTCATGGTGCAGTGAAGAGTATAGTTCTTGCATCCATGTAAGAGATTAGGTTCTTGCCCCTGTCCTCCTAAAAAGCAGAAAAGAAGAAAACCCTGGAGGCATCCATAAAAGCCAGCCCGTCTGCAGGATGAATCAGTCCCCACAGCTAATTCAAGGGAGCAGGCCAAGGGAGAACACCCAAGAGGGCGGGAGCAAAAACCAAAACTCACTTCTTTGCGACTTGAAACCACAGCCTAATCCTGAGCAGCAGAACCCCCTTTTACTGGTTACTCAGCAACATAATCCAATTGACTACGGGATCAGTTTCCGTGGACTTTTCAGCAGCAACAGCCAATCTTTTGGAACCATTCAGCTGCAGGGAGAGCCAGAACAAGATCACTTCTTGACAAGCACCAGTAACATTTCAGCCTTTGCAGTCTTCAAGGTACTTTGGGGAAAAAAAAAAAAAAAAAATCTCTGAAGATAGTATTTTGAGTATCTATATTAAAGGACTGGTTTCACTGATGTGTTTTAGCACTACATGAATGTTCTAGGAAATGGGCATCTAGTCAAAAACAAAAACATCTTTCTTTAAGGTGAAGAACTGGGAAAAGCCACTTAACGAAAATAAACTTTGTAAATGTTCTCTAAAACAAGATTGGAAATACAAACTAACCTGCAAGCTTTTTACTCACATATCAAAAAAGCTGAGTAAGAAAACTCACCACAAATCCTAGCTAGCAATAAATAAATAGCATGAAAATTCTGAAGAGTCCCTGTTCTTTCAGAGACTCAGAACTTGAAAGTTTAAACACTACTGAATTAATCTGATAATTCAAGAGGAAAGACCTACATTTTACCCACAAATGTAAATATCCAAAGCAAACTTTGGATAGGAAAGTAACCTATAAAGAATATTTTCTGAAGCACCTAAATAATCACGAATATTACTAGTCCAAAAAGAGAGAGCACTTAAGTGACCTAAAGCAGGTTTTTCCCCCAAGACACGAGGCTGATGCCAAGCAGATGCAGCCACGGGGCTTCTGTCCCAGGCAAGCTCGAGCAAGGGCACCAGCCCCATTCAGCGCAGTCACAGGGGCACCGCCAACACCCCGGTATCAGGGACAAACACCCTGAGCAGGCTTCCCACTGAACAGCTCCTGGCCGGCAGACTGCAGTATCTGTTCAGACACGGGTTGAGGCCAAAGCTTCCTCCCGTGGTCGATAGCTGAATTCCTACAGCTTGCAAGTACTTGGAGATTTCATCTCCAGCAAGCGGCTGGAATTTGTCAAGAAGCTCCCAGCTCGGCACGAGCTGCATGCACAGCAACTGCAGAAAGCTCTTTTGCTGCAGATAACAAAGCTTCTACACTTGCTAAGTTAGCTGCTGGTATAAATCTTACCAGGGACTTAACATTCAATTATTTTTTAGCAGTAACACAAGTTTAAGCCACAACAGCCTCAGTCTATAGGGATGCATAAGCATAAGGAGACACACATATAAGCAGGTGCTGTCTCTGCAGTCACACCACAGTCGAACAGACTGAGGATGCAGCAAGAACCATTTTGGAAGCTGTTTATAGGTCTTAATTTTAGAAGCTATATTCTTTCCAATACAACAAAAACAACACTGTTCAAATTCCCAGAAAGCACAAAGCTCAGGAGGCAACCATTCTCTGACAATTAATACTAGCTAGAGCTGTTAGTACTGCAGAAAAAGGAAGAGCAAGTATAAGATGATGACAAACCCCACAGTGTACCCAAGCTGCATATCAGCAGGGATCATTTGTTGGATATATTTGTAGCCTAAAATATAAGGCACCAATAGAGTAAGTTTGCATCATTTCCCTGCATCATTTCCTAGCCCATTGTGGGGAGCATGCCAACCTGAAACATGGAATACAGCCATCACACCCCAGGTCACACTGTAAAGCACATTATCTGGGAGTTACACCTGAGGGCTTACAGTGAGAGATAAGAGACCCCAACGATGAACTCTGCGTTAAATATGGAGGAGCTTTCCTCCATATTCACCACTTTGAAAGTTTACTTAAAACCCCTAGCACACCTCATCTCACATCCAGTCAGGTGATACCTCCGAGTCCTTTCTAACAGCCTCCAAAATCTTGACATTTTACAAAGAAGCTTTTCTAGAAAACTATGAAGTTGAAGGGGCTGTGAATGACACACAAGCATATGACTAGCACAGAATGATCTACATCTTCTATAAGAAGGTGACAACACAAATAGCAATTACTCTTACTACTGTCTCAACAGTGACAGGATACCCTTCTCAACTGATTTCATCTCCTGTATAAGGCTGAACAGTACAATCTGAATGTTAAAGTCTTACTATCTGGTGAAAAGAATTTTTTGCTAAGAGTTCACATTAAACTGCTTTTAGAACAGCCATTAAACTGCTGGCTGAACACTTAAGTAGAACTGCTAATGTTACATTCAACTACAGAAAATAGCATCTACAGATGCTAAAGTAATTAGAACACACTCAAGTTCTATATTCAAGGTATTTAAAAAATAACTGCTCATTTATTCATATATGTGGTCAATGCAAGTATAATCAAATTAGCTGTTAAAAATGCTTTAGTTATCCAAATGACTAGAAAAAAAACATTCAATGTCTGCTTGGTTTTGCTGCCTTAAAAGCCTGCCTTGTTCTCTGCATGGAGGGGCAAGGAAATTCTTGTCTTTCCTCCACAGGGAGCGCACAGCAGCACTTTATGCAGACCTGGTGTTCGGGGGACACCCCATGCACACGGGCAGCCTTACAGACTCTAAACATCTCAGGCCTCCATGGCCTTACAGGGTTTTTCCCCAGGATTTCACCACTTGTGTTCCAAGGGCAGCTGGCGCCTGCAATCCCAGCTCCAGCCCTGCTACCACCACCAGTGGGCAGTCAGCTTTCCCTGACACTCAGCCCTCCCTACTGCAGGTCCAGGAGCATATTTCAAAGCACTCCAACATCTAAAGCAGCATCACCCGGCTATCTTATCACAACACAAAGGCTATGAAACCCAAAGCAAGGCAGGCTATGGCAGCAAACTGACTGACATGGAGTGCTTTGAAGAGGACGAAAGAAACAGGAAGGGAGGATTTTGCAACAGCTCATCCAGACAACCAGCAACCACCACACAAGTACATCCTTCATGCCACAATTCCAGCTCTGAAAGCTCAGCAGCAGCTTTTGACAGGTTACAACACCATGGACAAACACAATTTCCATTCCATAACAAAACTTGCTTAAAAAACCTACAAATCTAGTGGTGTCAAAAAAGTAAACATCTGTGTCTTTTTCTAAGTCAAACGGGACAGAGTCCTAGCTGGAGAATAGCAGTTCATCTACTGGATTTGAACTGTTTGCAGGGGCCACCAGACTGAGTTTGACCTCAGGGGTATTGACCACCCATGTTCTGAAACAAGAAATAAACAGTGAAATAAAATATGGCTTAATCAAAAATGCTTCAGTTAACATGGCAATTTAGCTGATTATTGCTTCATTATCTACAAATGTCAGCTGTAACCTAGGCTCCAATAAGACATCCAAATATAGAGCTACAAAGGTAGCACAAGCCCTGCAAAAGGTGTGGCAGACAGACCAAGAAGCAGTAACAGCAGCTTGTGCTAGAAGATTAACAGTGGAGATCAGGTATCACTTTAGCGACCAGTCTTGTTTCCATCGGTGATGACAACAAAAAGCAATTGCTGAAGTTCACAAGTCTCCAAACGGGGAGGCAGTATCCATAGAGGAACACCAAAATATCAATGGAAGAAATTCATGATTGTGTACAAAAGCTACAGAGAGATAATGTTTGGTTAAGGAGAACATACAGTGTCCTGTGCTTGACTCAAGTTCTGCTACCAATCGAGATGTCACGAGGCAGGAGCAACTCAGACCCGGATGTTGCTGCTGGCTGCAAGGTGCCTGCCCAAGAGCTTTGTAACCACGATGGAAACAGGTCCTGCCAAGGAAGGACCTCCCATCCCCCAGAAAAGCACAGGCACAGCTAGATAGGAATCTGCTGTTTAGAAAGTCAGGGTTGATGTCAGTGTTACAATTAAAATTAACCCATCTTCTAACAGAAGAATGTGGCAAATATTCCTCTGGACACAAGCTACCCATCTTAGAGCATGATCCATTAAGAGACCATTACAGACAATATTTCCATTTAAAAACCTCAAGACTTTGCTCTCCTGCGTTAAGGCTCCAAAATGGAGCACATTGCTAAGTATTTCAGTTGCCTGCGCGGGTGGAACAAGCTCTATCACCTCATCTGCAGGGTGCAGCAGCTCTCAGCTTGCGGGTCAGTAATGACCCCTGAGGGTTGCAGGGTCAGATATTCAACTGTTCTCAACAGCTTCTACACAAGTCTGCTCTTTCCTCTGCTTCCCCCAGTCACTTTGGTTGTTCTTTTATGCTCCTTCAAAGCAGAAGTTACCTGGCACCCAAAGATCCCAAGAGTTGTAAATTAGCTGAATTTACTAGAGAAGGGAAGCACTCAAAACCATTATATGCAGTATAAAATAAACACACAATATAACCCATTAAAAACAGCATTCAAGAACAGTAGCAGCTCTCACACCCAGCACATCTGGGGGACACAGCTGCTAATACAAACTAGTGGCCAAGCACCAAGCTGATAGGACACAAGTCCACTGGTTTATTTCACCACTGCCCCTCTGGAAGTTAATGCTTCGGAGCCCATTTCAGCTGTGAGCACAGGGTTATCCCACACACCCAGGCTCCTCACAGGTGCTCCAGCCCCGACAGCCCAAAGCCGCAGCCTCTCCCTAAGCAGAGCCACCACCATGTGCACTAATGCACAAGCAGCATTTGCAGCAGCCTTATTCAGGTGTTTTCATAGAGCAAAAACCTTTCTGGCAGCAGGAAGTGAAGACTGAATGCAAGCTACAGGCCAGTGTGACAGGAACCATGAATTTTCAGTTTCCAACACTGCAGGAAGGCACCTCAGTGCCACCACAGCACCACAAAACAGCTGAAGCCCCCAAAAAGGCTGAGAAGGGGTAGAAACCAGCAGGAACTACTGAAGCCACACAGCTGGAGAAGCTTGCTGGAACATCAGAGGTGCTGCTGAAGCCAAGGAAAAGCTTCACCAGCAGTAAGAGCTTCATAAGAGTTAGCAGAAACCAAGTATTGCAGTCACAAGGCTGTATTTATACCACAGAGAACAGCATATGCCAGAAGGCTACACAGGGCGTTTGCTCAAACCCAGAGGCCAGAACTTTGACACGGGGCCTCTACCTACCACCTTGTGTCTCTCACTGGATATACTCAAAGCTACACAAGAAGCTTGCCACATTGGCAGGCTGGAGAGGACAGCAAGTGGGAGAAGAGAGGAAATTAGTCCTAATACTTACAGTTATTTCATAATCACTAAAAATAATTAAAACATCAACACCAAAAAGTAAGTGAAGGGCAGAGTGGTGGCCTGGGATACTACTTAAGCGCATTGTGCAATGAAACCACCTGAGAAGTTTCCAGGGAAGCGCCAAGGTGCCTGACCTTGGCTGTGAATATAGGGCAACCTGGCAGGCGCCCCCGAGGCTGCTGCAGCACAAAGCCCCCCACCCTGCTCCCCTCGAAAAGAAAGAGGGGTCAGAGCCCCCCCACGCCTGCAGCTGCTCACTCCAAGCACCACCGAGCGCTGTTTTGCTGGCTTGGGTTGCGGCAGGGGAGGACAGGGAGGGTGCACAAAACACCCATTTTGTAGACGAGAGCAGCACCCAGCCCCGACTCAGGGCAGGCAGCGCTCCCTGGGAGCGCCCTTCCCCGCTGGCCCAACGTTTTCACACACAGGAACACGTTTTAGCGGGTGCACAGGCGGGGTGGGGTTAATAAAACCAGGGAATTTCACACACCCCCCGGTGCCGCCGCGCCGGCCCCGCGCCCCAAGATGGTGGGCGCGCCGCCGCCCCCCGCCCCGCGGAGAAAAAGCCGCAGGAAACGCGTAGAACAGACAAAAACGGACAACGCATTAAACGGCTGAGCAAGGAGCGCGGCGGCGCGCGGCGAGACAAAGGGCGGCGGTTGGCGGCCGTTGGCGGCGCGGCACGTGCGCGGCGGCGGCGCCGGGCTCACCTCGTCCTCCCGCTCGCTGCGGAAGCACAGGCACGCCGCCCGCTTCTTGTAGCCCTCCCGGTCGTACGTGCGCGTCTGGTTCGGCTTAAATTTCATCATAGAGGCGGTGACACCCCCGGCCGCCGCTGCCGCCGCCGCTCCGGCTCTCCCGGTGGAGCAGCCAGGCCAGCCCGGCGCCCGTCACAGCCGCGCCGCGCCGCCGCGCCCACCCCACGAGCGCGGCGCCATGGAGTGGAG
>JAUBOD010000502.1:2315487-2335199 GCA_032353885.1 Nothura maculosa
TATATTTGAATGAATACATTGTTATCATACTAATATCCATTTGAAATGTAAAGTGGTATAAAAAAGATGTAAGCACATGTTCTAGGTATTTTCTTTTGAGTCAGTGCTTTGTGAAATAAATCTTTAGGAAAGAAATAACCAGAAATACATGGCTCAGCACTTGAAGTTGAGCCTAAGTCAACCATCAAAGCAGGATTCTGACGTGTGTGAAGGCAACTCCCTGTGAGAAACTGGCAGTGCAATGTGCATAATGGTCAATGGTCATTCCCAAGTGTACTAGCAGCCTGCTGTGCTGTGTGTTTCTTAACCCATTGGATTTCCATATATTTTCTGAGTAAGACTTACAGCTAACAAAACTTAGATTTAAACCTTGACATCATATATTGCACTTTAAAAAGCTGGGCAGTGCTAGAGGAGGAAGAGCACATGGTTAAGCAAATGTGGGGAAAATAATGTGAAGACAGATGTGGAAGGGAGTTGTGGAGTCAACGTGAGTGGGGAGGAGTATGGAGTTTAATGGTGCACAGAAGAGAGCTGTAAACATTTGTTAAGAGCAGGGAGAAAGTGAGAGGGTGATGCTAGAGACATTAGGATTTGCATGAATGACCTGTCATCATGTAGGAGCACAAAAATATACCAGTATTATTCAAAAAACAGCCAGAGGTAGCTAATTATGCTGAAGAGTGATAGAAGAAAGGAGGTTCTCATGCAGGTGTTATGTGTGAGAGAGAAGTGCAGCCAATATGTTAGACTCACTCTGCTCAAGAGGCAGAGTCAAGGTGATAAATGGCTGGAAAGGCCAGGACTGGTGGGGTAGGTGAGTAATTCCTCAAAAGCTTGAAGGAAGCATGAGAGAGGGACAGAAGGAATCACCAGAGAGCAGAGCAGATCTGTGTCAAGGAAGGTAAGGACTCTTGGGTAACTGAGTGTACTTTGTGACCCACTTTCCTTCCAAGTTTGGAACTTTATTTTTTTTTAAAAAAGGAAAAGATATGAATATATGTGTAAAAAAGAAATCAAAACCCTTTCAGCTGTATTAAAATGCATTACAGAATACAATGCATTGGAAACTTTTGTGTTTCCTAATTTTCTTTCTTGTTTTCTCTTCTTCCTTTCCTACCTACTCCATTTTGCAATGAACATGTGGTCCTGGCAGTAAGAAAATTACATAGGAGGTAATTTTTGCTAATATAAGAACATGCCAATATAATCCCTGTTAATGACCGTAGTGTGCAGATACTTCTTTAGCTTTTATCATGATTGATTTTATACCAATACTCAATAATGACACACACACAAGAAGTGTTAATTGATTTCTACTTTTAATGTTTGATTTGCATTTTATTTATATTTATTCATTTTAGCTTTGCTGCTGCTATCTTCACTGCTCATTCTCAAGAGCTCTTCTGAATAGTATGAACCACCAGTATTGATCTGTATGGTATGTATCACACATATGCATGTTTGAACTCTTTCTGTTAAAAATGCAAAGCTTGAAAAGTAAGTACAAGTTTTTCTCTTGCACAGGCTCTCTCACACAGGCTTCAAACATGTGCAACCACTCTTGCAATATGATATTATCCCTCAATTACTCTGAGGCAGAAACTCATACAGAGCTCTACTGAGTGTCATCCAAGACAGACATGTCATTCCTCTGCTGATAAGTACAGATCTTTCACAGTGGGTGTGGTCAGCATTAAAGAGTGTCCATCTTTAAGGACATGTGGCTCTCTTGGATGGTGCAAACATGTTGGTGATCTTTGGAGGGAAAACTGGAAGTTAAATCCTAGATGGAAAAAGGAAAAAGCATTCTTAAGGTTTTCTTTCTTTGATGGCTCATTTTTTTGAGGGGGTAAACTGCTAAACAAACTTACTGTTGCTGAGTCTTCCCTGCTAAAATTTTAGCCAGGGTTATTTTTGTTTGTGTGTACACAGAGAGTTTAAGTAGGAGTTAATTTTGCATTGGTCCCTAATGATATGTATTCATTACAGTAGCTGTATTGCACAGCATAGCTCCTGACTCATATTTTAACTCCCACTGTGAACTGTAAAGATGTTGGTCATGCTTCTGGGAAGGTATTTTGTTGTGATTTTCTAACACCCTTACCTTGATGATCATGCTGTACATGGCTATATAACACCTTCCTTAGTGCTGACTGAAATGTTTATGCCATAGTATTGTGCCAGTGCACCCCTTAGTATTGGTTACGTGTTTTTTTAAGGGAATAAAGTCTCCTAAGTACAATGGATGCAACTTGAAATGCTGTTAGCTTCTAAATTTTAAGTACAACTTATTTCTTGCTTCACCTAAAAATACTCACTATTTGGTCACATCCTTCCCTTCCTCACCTCCTGCTATAAAATAGTTGCAATTTTGTCAACAGTGAGGCATACTTGTAGCAAACCCAGAGGATTAGGCCCATAGTGGGTTTTTTCTTTCTGCTTTTTTTTTAATGCTGTGTAAATTGTTTCTGCCTCTGTTTTAGAAAAAAAATAAAAAATTAGTAAATTAAAAGCAAGTATCTTAAACTTTGTATCTTAAGTATCTTAACTTAAAAGCAAGTTTTCGATTCTCATATATATCTTCTAAAATATACCTTGTTATATGGATATAGATGAGGGAACCTAGAATAATGGAAGTCTAAAAATACATGTAAAATATGCTCTATAACTAAAAAGGAAATTCCTGTATGGGCTGACCATTCTAGAACTTGTCACTTTAGGGCTTCTTATAACCTTCTTTGAAGAATTTTTTTACAAGTCCTTGTGGAAACCGCAGAACAGAAGAATCACTGGCTTATTTGATGTCTTTATTTCTATGGCTTTAATGGTAATCCTGCTTAAAAGTAAGCTGCAAAATGAATTTAGCAGATCAGGTAGACTCACATTTATCATGATACTGATTTTACTTATAGAAATTTTTCAAATGGCAACTCATACCAGATTGTCCTGTGTAAAAAAAAAAAATATATATATATATTCTTTTATATAGGTATATATTTTTAATGGCAAAGTAAAAGTACTCTTTATTCTTTAAGTGCCATGCAAAAACATTAATTTTTAAACTTTCTTTTAAGACATCTCTTCCTGTTAGCTAGGTGTTGCTCTTTGGCTTTTTTCTAGAGTAAGAAAAAAATTCTTTAAGGATAGTGCATATAGGCAACAGACAGTGAGTTTTAGAGTGATATGAAGGTAAGGCCAAGCAGTGTAGAAAGAATTTCTGAAAGCTAAAATGAAGAGGGGAAAAAAAATGAATGTAAAGGAGAGCTACTTAGGATGGAGCGGAAATCTAGGGAAGAAAGTAAAATAAGAGCAAGACAACCAAGATGCCCTGATGGTGCAGGATTTATTTTTTTCCTCTGTATTAAGATTTTTTTTTTAATCAGTGAAAGCATATTTACTGCTACTGCAAGCTATCATTTTGAGAACTTTGTCACATATGGCATTTGTGATATTTTTCCTTAACAAAGAGCCAACACTTTTTTTCCCCTAGGGACGACCACACAGAAGAACACCTCAGAAAATGAGTTTATCTTTATTAGTTTTATTCTTTTTTTTAATACAGAAGTCAGAATTGCAGCAACAAAACATAGCAAGTTCTGAACATTGTATATCAACAGGCATAAGATCACGTCGTATGTAAATAAGTTTAAAATCACATTGTCCTCAAGAGGAACATAAAACATCCAATTACTTACATAACTTTTTATCACCTAGTTCATTAAACTGCATCAATTCACATTGTCTGTTGCTGAGGAAGAAATCTTTAATTATTTGTAAGCTATTTTGTATGTTGAATGGTATCTCATCTGGTACGTTTCTAAGAGATGCATAAAATCAAGTAGGTTTTTTTTTATCTATGTTGTTTTACCAGAAATATTAATGGTCCTGATTTGTTTCTAGGACTGCCCATAGTCACCCAGTGGCAAGGTCTGAAGGCACTGCTGTGTTCAGGAATATTTGCACTAATAACGACGCTTCCAACATGCAACGCTACAACTTACAGTAACCACAGATCAAATTGTGCCATTCCAGTGCCACTGCTGGAGTATCATGTTTTGTTTTGCTTTGTTTTTCATAGTCAGTTTATGAAGTTTAAACCTGTCAAAGATTTATAAGGTTAAACCTTTTAACAATGGGAGTGACAGAGCCCTGGAACAGGCTGCCTGGAAGGGTTGTGGAGTCTCTTTCTCTAGAGATCCTTGAAACCCGCCTGGATGCAGCCCTGTGCCACGTGCGCTAGGTGACCCTGCATGTGCAGGGGGGTTGGACTTAAGCATTCTATGATTCTAGTCTGTGATGTGGGAAGTTTGATTTCAATGCATCTCCTAGTTCTCAGGTAGAGTTTAGGTGTAGATATGGAACATCAAAGAATAGTATAGAATCCTACAATCCTGCCTTGAGTTTAGAAAAACGGAGCAGATCATATGTCTCCTTTTTGCAAATGTTTCCAGCACAAGAAGGAAAGATTTTTTTTTTCCTCTGATTCTTTGCCTGTGGGAACAGAGTTGTCCGACCACTAGCATCTGCCCTCATGCAAAAGGGGACATATTCAATCTACTGTCTCTGCTGAAAAGCAGTGATGACAGTGTGGCATGCAAAAATACATGGTGGATGTAGTTGTATGGCCATAAGTGATTCAAGACTTTAAGGAATAAAAGTAATGTAAGTACTGTCTATCATTTAATACAGCTCTGCATGTGTCTGTAATGTGAAACTCCTCCAAATCCACTTTCACAGAATCGGAGAATGATTCTGTGATTTTTCTTAGGCTGGAACCTGTTTTTGGAATGTGCTTGGGCTCATATGCTGGAGGACAAGACTCAGCATGTGCTAGAGTTCTCCATTGTCTTTGACAGTCATGATTTCTGGCATATTTATTTTTCCTTTTTCAGTATCAGCTCCTCATAAGGCCAGCAAGGATGTCCTATTGCTAGGGAAAAACAAAAGAATGAGAAGCAAAAAAAAAAAAAAAAAAAACCAAATCCCAGAAAGCAATAAATTAATATATTTTTAACTCTTTTTACTCTTGCAGTAACTTGAATAGCATTCAGAGTTCCAGAAAAAAGACATATTATTTGCAACTTTTTGCTGCTATGTGCTATTTCTTTCTCTCTCCTTTATTTTTTTCTTCAACCGTATTCTTTCATAAGGTCAGCTGAATACTAACAGAACAACTCTAGAGACAGTCACCTTAATTCCCCCCAGCAGCTTCTGTTGGGTTATTATAAACTGATGCAGACAGACTACTTGACAGCCATGGTAACTGTACCCAGTACATTTGTTATCCTAGAACATTGTGCTTATAAAATAGCTACTAAACATAACACAAATGCAGAACCTAGATGGTCTTCAAAAGGTTTCTGAAGGAAAGATGAAACAGGAGAAGAACTTTCCTTAGTTTATAATCTCATAGCCCCTGAGAGAGCTGTGATGATGCACTGCTAGTTGACCATACCCATACACAATGATACGCGTTTTAGTGGTAGTGACATGGTCATCTCCTTTGCAGAAGGCACTTGATTCATGCCTGGGATGCATGTGTTATTTCCCCCACTTTCTCCCAGAACGACACAGAGGCAGAAGCAGTGTGATAGCTGAGCTGTTCCTTCCTGGTGGAGGGCAAAGGCAGGAAAGCGGAGACTGAGAAATGCAATTTAGGAGCCTAATTCTCATTGAAATAGATAGGAATTAGGTCCCTAAGGGAGACTGCCAATGTGTATCGTACTTCTGGCCAAACTACATACCAATGTCATTGAGAAGAACCACGGATGAGATGGGATCAACCAACATGTTTTGGTTCCACTTCTATTCTTGTGTCAGTCCTAACACTGTTGGAATAAGGCTGCTCAGGGCTCAGACCATCATCTGGTCTAATATTAATTAATAATAATTCCATAGAGCTTCCCACTGACGGTAGCTCACAGCAAAGACTCATTCATTTCTGTATATGGACTTTCCTTATTTTGATTTCTGTATCAGCCACAGCTGTTTCAGTGTGTTACGCAGGTTTTCTCACTTGACTTAAAATGATAGTTTTCTGCAACCAATAGCACACATTATGTGTTTGTATTTAAGTAAGGCATGATTCCACAATTCAGAGAGCACTATGTAGCTTGTTTCATTCTATTTTTTTTGTGCAATGCTCTTTTAAATCCAAATGTTCCCCTCGTCTGAAAATGAAGCTTGTAATCCTGCCTTTCTCTGTTAGCATTTGTGGATATTGATGAGATGGCTGGATTTTATCCTGTTGTCCTTAACCAACAACAGCAAATATACATGGCTACTTTTATCCACTGCCTTTATTTATTTATTTTAGGTACAGTTGTGATTCTTTTACTGGAGATGGAGTCTTGGGTGATGTTGATCTAATCATTTGAGCTTAGTTAACAGGGTGCAAAAGCGCATTAGCCCTGTAAGGAAAACGTGAAACTTCCTACTGGCCTTAGTGCAGGGCAAAGCTGGCCTGACAGGCACTGACTCCCCTTAGCTGCTGCCACCACCCCTTTGTGGCTGTGGAGGAGGAGGAGAAGAGGGGGCTACAACTCAGTGGGGCCAGAACATACATAATAATGTATTAAAACACTGTAAAACAGTCCCCAAAATAACTTCGTCTACTAAACTCCACACCTGAGTTTAAATATAATCTTTTGTCTCTCACTCCAATAAATAGAGAATTAGTCAGATTCTTGTAAATTAGTTTGGAAGTATATTTATAATGAGTTTTTAAGTTTTCCATTTTCTCTTAGACTCCAGTGAAACAGGAGCATACTATGCATCTGTATTTCTCAGTGATAATGTGAATTAAGAATATTTACATCTTTAATTCTTATTTTGGGATAGTCAGCTGATCACCAAATTGCTTTGAAATCCCCAATGAAAAGTGTTTTATTATTGCCTCACAAAGAATGATTTACTGGCAAGCAATAGAAAAAAAAAAAACCCACTCCTACGGGACAGGTGAATGAGGGTACATTTCCATTTCAGTTGCTGTTGTATGTGCCATGGTTGCAACATGATTTATACTCATATTTATTCTAAATCATGCTGCTGTGTAGCTATTTTCTATCAAAAAAAAGTCTCTGTTCCCTGGACAGAAAAATCATTTACAACTGTGCAAATTAGTTGACAGAGCATTTGGGCTACCACTTCAAAAAAGAAAAAGAGGCTAGTCAGAAGCCTCTTGAGAACAAATAATGAAGTAGATTGTAAAATAATCAATTCCACCCATACTGTTGTTAGTACCTATTAAGCTGTTCTTCTTTAGTAAGTTGAGAGCTAATACAGGAAGTTATGGCTTAGAATTGTTTGTTTTAGAACATACTTAATTTGTCTCCTACTTGAACCTGAGAGATCTTCAATAAAAATGCTGCCAGGGCAGCTAAAGAATAAGCAGCAATAGAAAGGGTAGATTATCCTCCCAGTGCTTTCCAATGCCCGTTTTCTATCTTCTAGCCCATCACAAATGTACAGGAGGAGTAAATGACATCTTGATTAACTGCTGGCAGGGATAAGAAATGCATGGTATATACTATATCCTTTGAGCGGATCATCTTGCATGGTAAATTAAAACTTGTGCTATTTGGAGATGTATGACATGGTTGCTTGCAGAAGCAGATGGATGGACTTGACTGCAGAGATTGTCTGCAGCTCTGTACTTCTCTGTAGAATAAGGCCTGCAGTTGTGCTGGCTCAGGTTCCCGTGTATGACCTCAGCAGATCTGCCCTGGTATAGCGAAGAGAGAGGAAAGAAAAAAGAAAAAGGTTGGATCCTATAGTTCTAAAATTCTGCAGAGAATATTTGGGAAAACCTGCCAAAACTTTTTTTTTTTACATTTGATTTTATTGATTAGTGAGTGTTTGGCAGTGAAGTGAAGAAGTTATAGGATTTTCTGTAGGTGATTCATTGGGAATTCTTTTTTATATGGGTGCAGTTTTAAAAGGAGAGTCTGTTATAAACAGTAAGCAAAAAGTGAACCAAAGTGGATGAAGCTAACTGTATTCCTTTTCACTGTTGCAGCTGGTGTGAAAAACAATGCCAGGAGAAAAATTACAGTAGCGGAATTTTCTACTGGTTTCTTATATCATGAAAGAAAGGAGAATTGCAGTACTGTAGGTCTCCCTCCTTCTTGGCTATTTGTGTTCCATTTGTTTGAGTTTGACCTGCTGGAAAGCAGCTCTGCAGAGAAGGACCTGAGAGTCCTGATGGACGAGTTGTCCATTCCAACCCCAACCTGTGATTTGGTGATTCTGGAGGCATATAGTTTAAATGTTCTGAAATCAAATCTGAAACAAACTCAAGCAGTGTTTTTATCTGCTTGCATTCCGTTATGTAAACATGATCGTGAATATCTTCCGAGTTATAGTCTGTCTTGAAGAATTTCTTGCAAAAGAAAGATCTGCAGGTAGAAGTTTTAGGACAAGCTCCCAGCCTTTGCCTTCTATTCCAAGATGGAATTTTAGGACAGTTTGCTTATTAGCAGGAGAAGAGAAAAAAATAGCCTTGAAAATGACCCAAACTTTATTTAAACACAAATCTGAATTATAACAGACGTGAATGTATGGGAGATGATACAGAAACAGAAACTCTTCTAACAGTGCCCTTCTGCATAAGATTTGTGCACAGATGATAGAAAAGCTGCTGTACTCTTTGGTCCTCTGTCCTCTCTGTCATGGCCTTTTCATTATTACTTAGAAAAGCATCAGAGATGAAATTGAGTATGAAAATCCCAGAAATTCTAAAGCATTTTAAAATACTTTCATACCATTAGTACCATCAGATCTAACTTTGATGCTTGGATCATGAAAGTGTATTTTTGAAAACAATTTCTGAATGGTTTGTATTGTCTATAACATGCTGTAGTTCACCTTAAATATATACCTAAACTGCAAAATAAAATTGTGCCATGCTATGATGCAATATGATGCCTTTAGCAAAAGGTAATGATTGTGTGTGAAAAGGGAAAGTTATCTTGGTCTTGGTTTCTTATGGATTAACTTCTTCCCCTCAAATTTAAGCATCATTTTAGTTCATGTGAGCATTGGTTCAAGCAATTAAATCATGATACAGAAGATGTCTAGCTTCTTTTGTTGAAAGTTCATTTAGAAATACCAATTATCAATTATTGGCACTGAGATACAGTTAATTCTTGGGTTGCTCCTGTGCTTTGTTTTCTCATTTACCCCTTTGCAATATCCTTCCAGCTATGATTCATACCTTCTAATGAAATCTAGTTGACTCTCCCAGATTTGTCTGAAATAGTTAAGAAGGCAAATTGCCAATTCCCGTGTCTGTGTGAGCCCAGCACTTTGACAGCTGCTTGTGCGGTTCCAGTGACGCTGCAGTTAAAGGTGTGAGCGCAGTCTGTATGGAAACCACTTTGCGAGTGATGATCTCATCACAGTTAGTCTAGACCGTGACAGCAAAATTACAGCAGCGCTGAATTTGGCTTCAGCTGTGTGAACCTGGGCAGTATCCTGTTACTATCTAGGTAGTGAACCCTCTGCAGTGTTACTTGGCCTAAAGCTAATGAGCTTGGCATTCCTCAGCTTCAGTCCTAATTTGAGTTGCAATCTATGTATAGCTTGAAATTCATCCTGAAGAAAGAGAAGATACTCATACTAATGAAAGGGATTGGTTTTGTTGGAATAGAAAAAGCCGTCAAGATGAAAGAGATTATGTTGCATCTGGTGACTGCTTGCTTGCATCTTTTGACCATTTGCTTAACAAGTGAGCGCTAAGGTTGAAGCATCATGAGCCAGACCAGCTATTTTTGTCTCACCTTGACTAACAAACTGTGTTTATATGCAGTTTATATATACCACCTAAATGTTGCCTTTTTAACCTTCAGACTAAACCAGTTTCCAAATGCTTCATATCAGCAGTTACCCAGCATCTAAGAGTAATTCCATATTTGCCACTTATTATTTTTGTTAGTGCCACATCTGTGAATCAGGTTGAAGGTGCTCATGAGATTTGAAAAAAATCCTCATGCATCTGAATTCTTTTGTTTGTTTCCAAACATATTGACTTACTGGAGGTTCATACTTTAAAACTTTTCCTTAGGAACCATTAGAAATACTTTCTTAAAAGGCTGAAGTTTTCATGGCTCCAAAAATCCTACTGTGGTTTGAATATCATCAACTAAGTACTCTTCGAGCCCTCCAGCTTGTAGATAGCTATGTAAAAGAAGAATGATGCCATCTTCTTCTTTGGATGTGCTTCTAAGTGAAAGAGTGTTTTATTCTCAGTGTTTTCATCTAATCTTGGCGTGGCACATGTATTACAAGCACTTCTATTGGGTAGATCAGTAGACAAAGCAAAGACCTGGTAATTTGTGAATCTGTAGGCACGAGATAAACCCTTAGAATACTCAGCTATGCCAAGATCTCAGCATGCAAAATTTTAGAACTTTTGGCAACTGGCTATCTTGAATGGTGAAAATTTAGTCACCAATGGCTTTTCAGATGCTAGAGCTTTGAAAACAGAATTATATTTATAATACCATTACTCAGTAAGGAGCAAGTTCATATGAGGTAAAGAGTTCCTGTACCTCAATATGTTCATATACTGTATGCTCTTAATATGTACCAAATGCAAATAATTTGAGTGTATTCAGTGAAGGAAGGCTGAGAGCAGTGAGTTGCATTGCACTTCGTGTAGGCTATAAGCATGCACAGCAAATTATTCCAGAAGCAAATCTTTACCTCTGAGTCTTCAGACATGTGAATATCTTGTGGATATTGCTGCACAATATAGAACTGACTTCTCTAAAAGTCATTTCTACTGGGAGATCAGGGAGGACATTTTAGCTTTCGTTTTTATGAGAGAGGAGCAGCTGGCAGGGCATTTTTCCATACTGCTTTGGAACCTGCACTTCCCCCAGTACCAAAATAGTTCTAGGACATGCTGCAAGGCCCACTTGTTTTCCTTAGCAGTAAAGGCTTGGGAGGATTCTGGTGGAAGACTGTAAATATATCTTTTCAGCTGTTGGGCTATGTTTATTATCGAGTAAAAGGGAGCTACTGCTTTAGTATATCTTCATTACTGACACTCTAAAAATATAGTCTGAAGCAAAGGGTAAGCATCCCTTTTTTTAGAATGACTTTATTCATATAGAGTACCAATGAAAAATCATACATGAAAAGGGACAAAAATCTATTTTGTTGAGAAATGGCAGAATGTATAGCTATCTATGTATGTGTGTATATATGTAGGTATCTTTCTATCAAGATAGTGAGGATAAGCTGTGCTTAACAGGTGATAAGTTCCCAGTGAACTGAAAGTTACCCTGTAATTTTAGCTACAGTGAGTCTCCCTGACACTGGATTGACATTTACTTCCTTCCCATACATGATCTTTCTAGGCAGCAAAATGTTTGAGGCACTGAGTGGAATTGCAGTTCCAGGAGACATCTCATATTTTAAGTTTACATTAGTTCTAGAGTTATTGCTTTCAAACAAAAAAATATCACCTCACAGCACACTTCATATTGGATATTCCCTCCCATAAATGGAAGCTTGGAAGAGCGAAAGGGGTTTGAAAACAGGTCTTTGTTTATTACTGTCTCTAATGGCATGATTTCAGGACAGAAACTAAGTCTTACTGAATACAATGTAATTACAAATAGGAGTAAAGAGTGGAAAACTGCCAGTGAGTTTCTCGGTACAAAGGTTCTCCCTCTTTGTTTCATAAAAGCTTTGTTACTTCAGTCTCCTTCAAAATTCTGGAGACAGTGAGCAGAAAAAAAAATGTACTATTACTTCAAGACTGTCCTAACTATGGAGAAGATGAGCTTGCGGCTCATAAATAAATATATTTGGAGCGTAAAGATGTCATGGGATCATAGTTCATTTACATCACAAGTTATAAGTGATCTTTGCATTAGTTTTTCCCCTTCTTCGATCACCTTCCAGCTTCCACAGTTCTAAATAGACTATATCTCTTTAGATTTGTATTTATTTTCCTGATGGCTATTTTTGGCTTATCAGATCATTCTCTTTACTACTGAAGTTCTATTTCTTGTTCTAATTTAGAAACTTACTTCGAATGGAAACTTTAAAGCACCTAAGTGCCATTTTCCTAGGTCATTTGCAGACCTAAATTACTTTTTTTACTTTTGAAAATTTTAAGCCAGACATTTGTTAGCATTTTGGAGAGCAAAGTACAAGCAAAGAACAATTTTGAAATATTCACTTATATCCATGTTTTAAAATGCAGATGTATCATTTGTTTAAAAACCCACCGACCCTCCTACCCTCTGTTCATTTGGGATGGGAAGGTCTATCTAAAGTCAGGTCTGAGGTCCTCTCATTGCCAAGATATGTCAGCCTCTTAGAACAGCTCACAGAGGCTGTTGAAGACAGGCTGAGAAAGGCAGTTTGCAGCATCAGGGATATGGCATGGCGATGTAGAAATGGAGCCATAATGAAATAATCCATCTTGATTTTTGCTTGGAAGCCAAATCTTAATGGAATAGCTACAGCCAATGTGACCTGGCTCTACAGCTGTGAAGAAGATTCCTTTAGCCTGGTAAGGGGGCAGCAGCAAAGTGCATCACATGTCACCCAGCCTGTACCGCAGTACCACGGGAGTAAGAGGTGTAAGCCCAGGAGAAGAGTGTGGCTCTTCACTGTAGCATTTTCTGCCATTTAGCAAGGAGGAATAATCAACTGATCTGTTATATACACAATTAGGAAAATGTCTCTAATAGAGAGAACAGAGAAAAGCATTAATAGAATTTGCTTGTGGAATATCGTATAGCATTCTGCTCTTCAGTGTTGAGGACTGATGAACTCCAGCTGGAACAGATGCAGAAAAAGGCTGTGAGGATGATCAAGGGAATGGTCAGCCTGTATTAGAGGCCATAAAAGTTTTGTTTTTGTAAACTAAATAATCCCACATCTCCAAATATATGTGAGGGTAATAAATACCAGGCTGATTAACAATGTGCAAATAAGCACATGTGCATATAAACTAGTCATGAATAAATTCAGGTTTATACATATATAAATTATAAAAATAAATTACAACAAAGTTTCTGACCACCAAACCTTCAAGGATGAGGTGTGGGAATGGAAGTCCTAACTTTACAAGACTGATTAGATTAAGAAAGTGAAGCTATGACATTGAGAAGGAAACTTAGCTATTGAGCTTCCCTTGCAGCAGTTCCCATATAGCTGTGCTTGAACATTGTTAGGTATTTATTTTGAATGTGTAGCAGGATATCTATGCACAATATCATGCACAATGCAACCTGAATACAAATTTCCAGTTTTGGAAAATAGATGAAAACAGCAGGTTTTAGTTAGGAAAATATGTTTTATTGTAGTCAGGTCAGAGTGGCCACATCAGGTATTTGTCATAATAACTCTCTTTTGCCTATTGTTTTTCAACCAGTAATGGAATTTTTGGGTGGAATCACACAGTCATTACTCCATATTGCTACAAGAGTAGAAGTCAGTCCTAGTTATTTGAGTTTGCTTTGCCAACGTAGAAGCGCTTTCAAGTGGGGCAAAACCGTGTTTCTATTCAGGATGGAATCATCTTGAACAGCAGGGAATAGCATAGAGTAGTAGTGACAAACATGGAAATAATTTCTTAGCAATGCTAGATAAATGAATCAAAGAGAAAAGCACATATGCATGAAACATTTTATGCAGTTGTATCTCTGAGGAAGTAGGACTAAGCATTCAGTCAGTGAGGTTTTTTTCAAATTGCATATGTGACTTCAAATATTCAGGGATCCTGACCACAACTCTTAGATAAATGATCGTTAAATTAGTGTTACTTTTTCCTGTTCTGTAATAACTGATATATCCCAGTTTGTTGTGCATTCAGTGATATTTTGGACTATGAAAACCCACTGTAGAAAAGTTCCATTCACAGACGTGTTAATGATGGGGAACAAACACACCAGGCCAGGAAATAACTTTGTATTTGACTGAATCACTGGGAGCAGTAAAGTGGAAGTTCAGAGAGTTAAAGTCTTGAAAGTTCTTGGTTTGGATACCTGGTGGGACAGCTGTACTAACTGCATAGTATTTGGTGTTAGTAATTCATGTTGTGTATATTTAGATAGATATTACTAACAAAAGTCCCTAAACTCTTAAGAGATTATGTACAACTAATGGCTGTCTACGTGGGACAGATGACTCCTACCTTCAACTCGACTCAAGGAATAAACTAATGAAGGATTTTTATATTTTCAGAGCAAGAGCTGAACGGACTGCACAAAATTATCTACTATATTTTAAATGATAGCTTTTAAACCACCAGATGTTACCTTTTGAATTGTTTCTGTAAAACTACATATACTAGAATTCATAAATAAAATCATAAACTGCAGTTATGACAATTCTAGTCTATACTAATAGTAGGCATCTGTTCTCTGTATTGGGCTGTTTCCAGCAGTTAAATAAAAGTGATGAAAAATAAAAGATCAACGCCCCTTTTCCAGCTATCTTCTGCATGCTGTCAATGCTCCCATTTGCACCATAGCAGAATGCTATATCTGTCCAGGGGATAAAGCTGACTTTTGAAAACAGGATTCCTGGATATTTAGATGACAGGAAGAGAAATCACATGATCAGAAGGAATGATTGTAGCAAGGTTGAAGGGAGTAGAACAATGCAGAATAATATTTGGTTCTGCAGACAGTTCAAAAACAGCCCTAGGGTGTCAGTGTCCTGTGCTCCTGCCTTAACTGTGATCTAATGGTGACACTAAAGCCAAATTTCCAAATTTAAGTATTCAGTTGTTATACAACCAATTAACCATATATCTACGCACATACAAAGAAACAATAATGATGACATTCTAAGATAATATCAAATAAAACAATACCTTAAACAAGAGTGTAATTGTTCCACAGTAAGTGTATTACGTTTGTTTCTGACAAGAACAATGTGGATCAAAGTTATTACATGATCCAACCTTTAAATCTTGCCAACACTTTTTTTTTTTTTTTTTTTAATTAAAAGAAGCTTGGCTCGTAAAAGAAAAAAAAGTATTTCCCATGGTGCTTTAAGAGTCTGAATAATAGTTTAAGTGAAATAGAGATCTAGCATTTTTGGAACACATACATGACGTATGTGAAGCACATAAATCGTGGTGCAGTAATGCTTGAGAAGTGTTGTAAGGATTTCTTGTTGCTTTCAAAATGCACTTTCTCTGTTTGAAAGAAGCATAGTTTCCTCAATGAAACAGAGTAACTCATTTACATTGAAGGACAAGTATTCATTTTTGTGATTCTAATTTGCACCTTTTTTTTTTCTCCAAACTTTTACTAAAGTTACATGTTCTAATCCTCAACAAATTTCAAAGTTTTAGCTTGGAAGGAATATACAACAAGATAGTACCGTTGAGCAACACTGATTTTGCTAGATAGTTTTGTCAGTCAGACTTAAATTTAACCTAGTGCTGCCAGCTTCAAATACTGTATTGCAAGGCATGAACAGGTGCTAACAACACTGTTCTTCTTCCCAGGATAAAATTAAAGAAGCACAGCTGTATGCAGCATTCATATATATTCATTTTAAAACAGAAGCTGTGTGTCATCTAAACAAAATTGCAGACTTAGTCCTTTGTATTTTAAGAATAGCTTCTCAACAGACTTAGAGTCTTTTTTAAACACATACAGTATTAATGAACTTTACATAGGTGACCTTTTTAAAGCTAGAAAATAATTTTCATAGTTCTCAGATACACAAACTATTATTCAGTAAGAAAAAGTCCCTCTAGGTGAGGTGCCTAAAGTTGGAAAAATGCCAGTCTAAGACATCTTTCTGGGAAGAGTGGGCTAAGAGCTTATAAACCAAGCTCAGACTGTCCAGATGTTTAGATTATGTTGTTTTATACTTGATGTCTTAAGGTATTACCAGAGTTTTAGTCTCATTGATGACTGCATTGAGCAATGCAAATATACATGTCTCTATTCCTTGGGAGACAAGACAAGAAGGGAAAAACAGTAGGCCCTGAAAAGGCTTTCAATCTGAACTGAAAAAAAAAAAAACCTACAAAAAAGCCATGAAACTTGCATTAAACATGAATTGTCCCTTAGCATGTCTCAATCAGCAGAGAGAAGTATCAATCAGGGCCAGAGTGCACCACCATTACCCCAGAAATGTTTCTGTTTAAGAAAAAACGGAGATTAGGTAAACTTCTCTTTACTCATCAAAGCTTATATTACAAGAGCTCTGAAGAAATTGCTTTTAAAACTTAGAGTTTGTGCATGCACTATTCAGCAAGGAAACATCCACCAAGTTTTGCCCAAACCATCTGTATACAGCCACCCTGCCCCACCAAACAACATGCTGAAGGGATACCACACTAGTCCTCTCAGTCTCATCTTAACCTGCACCTGCTAGAGCTGTGCTCTAAATAGTATTTCAGAGGAGGCGGAGCTTTAAAGTAATATTAACCCTTCTAGAAATCTTCCAAAATATACTTCTCCCATCTATTATACATATCTTTATATCTTTCCTTCTTAGTTGGAGTTTAACAAGACCATAAGGGAAAAAAATACCCTCCTTCAGGCAAAAGCAACTCTCCTATAGGTTGCTTTCACTTTGATGTGCTACTGCTCATTGCTAACAATAACATTTAAGTGACAAAATGTTTATTTTTTGTGAATGTTACATGACACAGAAAGACCATATTTCTGACTAATCTAGTTCTACTCAACTGAGTCATTCTATTAACTCTTTAGTCTGAACTACCTCTGTTAAAGACAGCTCAATTAGCAAAAATAATTGAACTCATGCATTACCCAATTAGCATGTAGTAAACTCTGGCTGGACAGTGGTCTTATTAGATTTTTTTTACCACTTATTGAAATGTCAAAGGGTGACCAGTAAATATTAGTGGTTTTCAGAACTGACCTTTGATGGAGATACTGTAAAAAGATTTGTTCACAGCAAAACAACTTGAAAAAATGCATTTCAAACTGCTGAGATTTAAAAAGTCTGAGAGCAGATTCTTTCTGGAGTAGGTGGGTATCAGAAATACCTCCTGTGACTTAAACACAGCAGTGTTAATGTGGGAAGAATAAGTAGGTGGGAAGAATATCTATTTCTATTGATGTAAAAGACCTGAAACTTGAATAGCTACATTTTCCAATGAGAAGTATATCAAACCCCAAAGTTTTGTAAATTGAGAAGCCTGGCTTAGGTTGTACGTATTTTAATAGTATTTTTTGACTTCTTTTTTTTAAGAAAAATATATTTCAGTGAAGGTATGAATGCAAACATAATTGAGTGTGCATCTGTAACAGTTCTTTTTCTCTTAAAAGATGGAGGTCTTAGCCCATGCCAAGATGAACTGATCTTGTAACCACTGAAGTAAAAAACTAAACTCTCACTAATTTTTAAAATTCTGTAAAAAAATGTAAAATTAAAGCCATTCTGAAAGGCTTCAAATGATAAACATGAATCAATTTATGTCTTAAACATAGTATTTTTCTAACCATGTTTGCTAGTTACCTAGCATCTTTGCAAGCATTTGCTTAGTAATCTGTATAGGTATGTAAAAAAAGGGATATGGAATAAAAGCGGTAAAAACACTTTCTTCAAAATGCTAGATTTTTGCAACTCAGAATTTTAAGTGAAACTCTCCAAAATTGCAGGTCTCCAAAGATCCACAGAAGGCAAATGTCATTTGGTAAATTTACTTCCTAAGTATGGATTATTCCTTAAAAAAGATAGGATACACCTTCTGAGAATTACCTCCTCTTTCAAGGCAAAGCTATCATCTCCCATTTATATTGATCCCACTGCAAATTGTTTTGTGATGTGTATTGTGCAAATGACCTGTTCCTAGGCAGCTTGATGATGAACGTCTGATGTCTCCTAACCAGTTTTTAAGGCCCTTGCTAAGTTCACCCTTGCTCTTGACAAGCTTCCTACTCTAACTAGCAATTCATTTTTGGTCTTGAGACTTTCATAGCCAGAGCACCATCAAAATGGTTTCTTCCTTAATTCCTCCTAAGATGAAGAAAATTGCTTTTCCGTATTATGAAGAGGGACTCCTGAAACATCTTCCTACCATGGAGGGGATAGTCTCTAGTTTCTATGTCAGCAGTTGTTATCAATGTTTTTTCACCTAATAGTCAGCTTGGTTTAGTTGCTGGTGGGATCCAAATCAAAAAATATTTGGGAAGCAGTTTCAGAGTTCTGAACATCCAAGTGGAATTCATTGCAGTGGATCTCATTAATCTATATATCAGTAGGATGGAAATATCTTGCTATTGAATATATCTGTCCAGGATTCTTTTTCTTTTCAGGAAGCCAATAGTTCTCATAATTCTTTTTTAATGCTAACTGTAAATATTGTATAGTATTTACCACAGTGAATAAAAGATTATTTTTGGTCAAGTGACTTGTAAGGTGAATATTTCTATGGCTTTTTTACAATGGACAAGCTTTTATTTCTGGTAGGCATCATGGAAATTTTTGCATATTTGTCTGTGTCCTATTCATAGGCATAAAAATGGATCTGGAATGAGTTAGTTTCTTATTTCTCTTTGCCTACAAAATCATTTGTTACCTTCTGGTTGTCACTGGCTCTTCTGTTATTTCAAGAGAGCCTGCGTTCTAGGCTATATATATCATCACACTATTTGAGAGCCTTCATGCAGTCCACTGGATAATCTGCCTACACATTTGTCCTGCACTTGATCTCTCTCATCCTCTCCTGAGGGGGTAAAGGTTATATTTTAGATTGTTTTATTTGGCAGAAGATTTGCTGTGTTTGTTTTGTTATAGATGTGTTGCTATGCATATGTTAAAGAAGGCATGACCAAAATCACCACGTACTCATTTATGCACTGTTGTTTCTGCAGGGAGAATGCAGACAGATTTAACTCCTTATGATAACCTGTTGGACTGGTAGCAACTACATCTTCTGTCCCATACTCTTTCATTAATTGTTTCTCCTAATAAAGCAAAAATGAAAATACTTTCTAATGTATAGCTTTTTCTATTGAAGTTAGAAGAAGCTGAAGACATCAAACTTCTCTGATAAATTGTTGAGTATTCCTCAACAAGAAAGTAGTAAAAGTAGATTGGAGTTGGGCTGCATGCACTTAAAATGAGTGTTCATGTGCTCTGCTGTACTGATCATTTAAACTGAACAGGTTTGAATACTTTTGTGTTGATGAATAGCGCATGGGTAAATATGGTTGAGAAAATTTTATCGGTTCAAAAATGCTGAGGTTTAAAAATTATAACTCTTATGAAAATATATGAATTTCAGTAACTTTCATAAGAGGTTTCTAATGGTCATTCTAGAGTCCCTAATGCAAACAAAAGAACTTAGTACTGAGGTGATCCTGAGGAGCAGGACACTCACAGTGGATAAAGGAGACTGACTGAAGATACTAGTGTGGATTAGTCTGCTCTCCAATCTGAATCTCCAGCACTCTAGGCAGGAGTATCACACAGCAAGCAAATGGTCATGGAATGTATCAGGACTGAAGCATTACACTCTGAGTCAGATGTCTTTTGGAAAGGAGAGGAAGAAAGAGAGAGAATGAGAAGGGAGAGACAGAAAGGCTGAAGGCTGTAGGTCATTTTCATGGGCTGTGAGAAAATGGCTAAACAGGCCTCATCTGAATCTTCTGTGTGGTTCAATATAAGACTGAATTCTTTGTATCAGTAAAATGCAACAAAAACATCTTTTCAGAGAACTCACAAACACTCCAATTCACTTCTTG
>JAUBOD010000502.1:2346694-2361212 GCA_032353885.1 Nothura maculosa
CAACAGGAAGAGATCTTAGGCTTTGTACATTTACCCTATTTCTCCTCTCCAATGTAGGAGCAAATGAGGAGGATCCAGTCTCTGACTCTGCCTTGCTTTGCTCTTAGGGAGAGGAAAGCAGTAGACAGTAGCTACTTATGTGATCAGTGCTTTATGTTCCTTGATCCATACTTGCATATTAGTCCAACTAAAGCCACAATATAAATATATACATATATATATTGCTTAATAAAAAAAAAACTTGTATACATATCATATCTATTCAGATATTTCCTTGTGTTTTCTGATTTATAGGAATATTTCAAAGCCACAGAGACCTCAAATAATGGCCTCAAATGTGTCAATCAAACTCGCAGCAGTTTGGCCATCTAAAACCGTTGAAGTCTCATATTAATCAACAAGGCATGGCAGCTAATGTGCCTCTTGCACTGTTTCTTAGCAAAGGTACTGAAGGTCATTGTTTTAAACAAAGCTTAGCGTTGGCAGCCAGACAAAATACTAGCAAGACCTGGCTTTGGTGAACTAAGATGGCCTTGCAAAAATGCCTTTTTTATGAGGCCAGCCTAATGTGTATGGACTCTGCCAATAATGGGATATTCAGCAAGATATTGATGAGAGTATGAAAGAAAATTGTCTGCACTGAACTCTCATTTCTGTAAGTGGGGTCCACAGGGAATCTAGCTGTGAAACCCAGTGTCCAGAAACTATTGCCAAGGTTTTATTTGTCTAATCTAAGGAAAAAGAGTATTAGGTCAAATACTTGTGTTGCTGCAGCATGGAGAAAACTTTTAGGAAAGCTTTATGTTAGAAGTTTTATGCACAGTCAATACTTAAAAAAACATAATTTAAAATATTTCAAAAGAATTCTGTAAATATTGTAAGAAAATGGAGTATGTCTTTTTATTATTATCTTAAAAAATCATCTTCATATCAATAAGAAAAGTCTAGGCATATAACCCCTTTAGGTTAAGTTTAGAATCTGGTACTTTATGATAATATCACTTTGGATACTCTTTCTCCACTATAAACAACACTTGCCAATGGTGGTAACTGATGACATAGGTTGTCCTTTCAAGCTTCTACTTCCGTTCTTGTAGATGTACTCTCGGGTGTCTTTGCCATGGCTGAATCTGCATCAATAGAAATGTTATCTCTTTCACTTGTAAATTCTATATTGACATTTATATCATTAGAGTAAACCACATAGTGATTCACTCCTGTGTTCAATTAGTAGATCTTGGAGAAGTCTTAGAAGATACATAATTCAGCACTTTCACAGCTTTCTGTGTTATGATTAAACTGGCTGCATTCAGTGTTGGTGATCAGAAGAGGAACAGCAAAAATCCTTTCAATAAGCAAATGTCTTTGGTCAAATGTCAACACGCAGAAGCAAGTATAATATTATACATGTGTTAATTTACAAGGATTATTATTTTGTTTTTATAGTTAAACACTAAATTTTGAGGAACAACATAACATTATTTAGTATTTAATAGCAATTTCTAACTATTTAATGCATATTTCTGAAACAAAATAAGTTCAATGGTTGCTGTACAGACTTTGGTGCAGGAATGATGTATACCATCACTTGCTCTAAAGGCTGGTGCAAAACTATCCCATTGGGTCATGATGATCTCAGCTTTATTGGCCTCTCTTAAATGTGCAGTGCTCCCAGTGATGTCATTGCTAGTCCCACATGTTAAGGAGAAGGATGGGCTGGTTAGGCAGAGCACTGACGTGCATTATGAGGGACCTGCTTCAGGTTTCCTTCTGTGATTCTGAGTCAGTCATTTGTCCATTGAACCTTGCTGACTTGTGTCAATATGAATTATAACTCCTGCTTCAGTGGAGTGGAAGTCTCCACAGTTACTGTGCTGTATCGGTGGTTGTCTGGGCTACAGAGAACTCAAAATTTGGTTTAATCCCTGACCCATTTCTACACATGCAAGTTCTTATTTGTCAAACTTTTGCTAAATGGGTGCCAGTCTCTTAGGCTGCCTAAAAATTCCATTATCTTCTTTTGGAATATATTATGCCTGAATTTTCTTAGGAAACACTTTGCAGAAGGATAAATTTTGGTGGCCAGCAAAGTAATCCTGCCCATATGGTTTGTATACCATGTGAAGAAAAATGCAAGTCCAAATTTTCTTTCCTTGTTTATCGCTGTATTTACCTCATGTCTGCAGCTAGATTGAAAGTTAAACTGAAGAACAGCCAGTAGCTCCAAAGGTATTTTAGTTGTATTTTTTTTAAGTTCCCCATATCCAAAAGTGGATGAAATAGGACATTGCTGCTATTTCACTCAATGTCAATACCACTGCATTTGAAAAAAAAATCTGAAGTACTTGAGCTCTATTGGTAGAACTCATAAAAGTACCATACTGTACTGTATATTGTAGTTATGCCTCTTGTTTCTATAGCAATGTCTAGCCAAGAATCTCAAGACTCCTTACAGGGTTCATGAATTAAACCTATGAAGTAAGAGAAGGTGAATATTCTTGTTTACAAATGAGGAAACTAAGAAGTGAACTTACTTGTTCAAGGTCACACAACAAATTTGTATCTGAGCCAAGAATAAAAGCCAACGCTCTGCTCTGTTCTTCAGTCCCCAGGCTGCTATTCTCTATTGGGAAGGCCTGCACAGGAGCTGAGAGGAAAGCCTTGTACAAAGTTGACAAATTTGTTCATTCAGAATGTACATTCTGGTTCAGATTGCCTCATTCAAGTGACCTTATATTTTTATCTCTTTGTCTGTCTAAACTTTGCCCTTGGGAAAACATCATTATATCCAGTCAAAGCAAGAGCAATGTGGTTTTGACAAGAGTCTTGCAAATCTCTGACAAAGCAAAACTAAAGCCTGTGCTAAAAGAGTATGACAATCTGTGCATGTGTGACAGCTAATCCTTCTATGGCAATGAGATAAATGGGTCCGGTACATTCCTGGTTCATTCCAGCAGCTATGTAAACCGGAGAAAAACATATACATTGAACAAGCAAGATTTTTTTTTTTGAGTTACCACAGAGATGATGAACACACAGAGGTTATTTAGAGACAACTAAAAGAAAAGCCCATTCTTCTGCATTTATTTTTTAAAGCACAAGAAAGAGAAAACAGTGAACTGTCATATGGTTTTGGTACCAAGCCTCGTTCCTCCATCTGTACTTCAGACTTGCCAGTACCAGAATATTTTAAATAGAAGTATTAGTGGAGAAAAGTAGAAAAGTTGCAGAAAAGCAGCTGTGTTATTCCACAGACACTTTCATATGTGTGCAGTCAGCCCGCAGAGCTGAGAAGTGTAGTGGAGCACTGAGAAGTGGAGTGGAGTGGCTTTTCTGGATGTAGAGCTGAGTTCCTGAAGAATGGTGTTTGGGGCATTCTCCTCAGCATCAGTTCAGTGGCCACTTAAAGTAGTCTGGACTTTGGCTGATGATTCTCTTAGGAACTCTTCTACTCATGGAAGGAGCATAATCAGGGTAAATGCACTCTTGTAATTTTTCTGCAATCTTGATCGTCAAATTAGGGCATTAAACTTATATTTCTTCTTGTGAAATACATTCTATCACAATATATTTTCAGGTGAACTCTGAATTGTCAAAGCAGCTTTACTCTAGTGCCTAACTTTTGTACAAAATCTGTAGAGAGTGATTGTGATGGAATTCTACATTCAGATGGTCACTTGCTCAGTTGTTGACACAACTGTTTGGGGATTGTGAATTGGCTCATGGAATCAAATAAGGTTAATAAAGCAAACAGAAAAGGGGTAGGAGATGGTAGCAGCTCAATTCTGTGGGAAGAGGTTTTGCACCTCACACCTTTGGTGCTTGCCCTCTCCCTGTCCTGGGCAATGGCTACAGTATTTCTCAGACCCTTCTGTGAGTTAATTTAGCTCGCTAGAGCAACAGAAAACTATCAAACTCTTAACCTCAACGTTAAATGAGTGCAAAGGAGGGTCTGCTGAGTGCTGGAGCTGGTAGGAGAGAAGCAGCAGAAGCACGACTTCCTGCTCTTGGTTTAAGGGAGCTGTTATTTTAGCTTGGTGTGCCTCTGCAAAACCTAGCAAATACTTGTGTCGTCATAGGTTGGGTGGGAGAGTGCTCCAGTGCTGAGTGAAAACAGGGGATTGGCAGAGGGCAAATAGAAGAATTGCACTGCCAAAATCTCCTATATTACGAAATTGAGATATCAGCATGAGACAGAATAGCACTTGTTTCTCGATATTAGAGTGTAAAAACTGAAGGACAAAATGAAGAAGACTGAAGGAAAACTATGTGGGGCTAGTTGTGGCTATGAAAGGACTGGAGAGTTGGCTATGAAGTAACAAGTAGAGATTGCGAAGTAAGTGGAAATATTTCCAGTTAAGAGACAAAAGTAATAATCAGAGGGACAAATTTAGATCTGCGTATAGAATCACACTCTGCCATATCTCAGAATCAAAGAATGGTTGAGGTTGGAAGGGACCTCTAGAGATCATCTAGTCCAACCCCCTGCTCCAGCAGGGACACCCATACCATGGGGCACAGGGCGGCATCCAGGCAGGTTTGGAAGATCTCCAGCGAAGGGGACTCCACAACCTCCCTGGGCAGCCTGTTCCAGGGCTCTGTTACCCTCATAATAAAGAAGTTCTTCTTTGCATGCGGATGGAACTTCCTGTGTTTCAAATATCATTGCCTAGAAAATCATTCATATCTAATTTCAATAGCAAATTCTTGATAACATGAGTTCTCATGATCTGCTCCCTCTAGGGACCACCAACAATGAACCATCTGAGTGATTTAAATTCCTAGTACCTCAGCAAACTTACTTGTTCTCCTGTTACAATGATAGCTATTAAACTATGGGATGCAAGCTACACTGAACTGAGTTAGAATTATGTGGATGTAAGTAGGACTTTTTCTATCCTGGAGGAGCAGCAGCTTTTCAGCAAGATGAAAATATTAGGCTCCAAAGCTAACAGTTCACTTCCAGTCCAATTCACTAACTAAAATACCATGGCTAGTTTATGTCTGCTCAATGCTGTTCAAAGTGAATATGTATCTTAAGTCTGGTTCTCAAGGACAGAGCTTAAATAAGCCCTTTGCCACAGTCCATTTATGATCAGTATTTGTGCTGGTAGTTTCTTTAAGAAGCCAAAAATTGCATATGTCTGAATGAGACATTCGACCTGTGGAAAAATTACACGTATGTGTTTCACAGCAAGAGGACTTCATTTCTCAGTAAGTTGTGCTTCCCATGATATTTCATTTCTGATTATTATTATTTTGCAATGCATAGTAAAGAAAATCTCTCCAAATGGCCAGCCACAGTTTGCGTAGAAGTACACCGAGACACCAAAATTAACCGGGAGGATATGGATGGATGAGACAGGGATGTTGATGGAAATACTGCTTTATGGGAGTTCCCATGCTTCCTGGAATTGTTAAAAAAAAAGCTGCTAGAATGAAGGCTTTATTTTTCCTAACACAAGTCAGCTCTTTGATTTGCTGTACACTGTAGCCCCACAAAGAGATGCGCTGGCACAACTAAAGAGGGTCTAGGGTAGACAATCTGCTTCCTCACTTGTGCCGCCACAGCTATTTTTTCATCAAGCTACAGCGATAAAACTATAAAAGTAACTTCTTTATGTATCTTCAGCTCTCATCTATACCTGGAAGCCACCTGTGCCTGCTCTTGTGCTGCAGTTTGCTATTTCTGCAGTTATGCTGTGGAGCTTTTTATGAAGCTGACTGTAAACAGCTCAATGAAATGGCTCAGACTGAAAATCCATTTCCAGCTCGCATTTGAAAATCTGGGGGTACAACTGATATTGAGTTAAATAACAGTCCCACCTAGCTAGCACAGTACAAATGAAGAGAAGAACAAAAAAAACAAGTTGCACAAGGGCACCAGAAACCGATTACTGAATGAAAGTTTTTAGTGGATGAAACTACTCAAGTGAAAGGTGTAACTTTAAACCATGTTTAAAGTTTATTAAATTAGTAAGGTTTTGTGGACAGGGCAATCTTTCATATTGCAGTTTCCTCTGTTTGAATAAGACAAGGTTTGAATAAGTCACTGATATTTATTGAGAGGCTTATCCAGTTTAACTATGTGGTTTTGTAACTCTGGTCTGTTTAAACTGATTGTCCAGCTTCTTTTTTACTTGCTTAATTAAAAACATCAATCATCTTCCTCTTAATTACCCTTTTATAGCCAAAAAGATAATGCTGCTTTGTGATTGCCTTGCTGCTAATCAGGTTCTCTCTCTCTCTCTCTCTCTTTTTTTTTTCAGATTGATAGACATCTCCTTTGATTTGCCATTTCCCTTAATTAGACATGGGGAAAAAAGATTATGATGAGGAGATTTTAATAGTTACTTAAGATCCGAATACAAGGCAGCCTCACAGTGGCACATCCTTGGAAAGATTTCTAGTAAAAACTGTCCTGTAGAGAGCATGGGCAGTGAAAATTACCCAGGGCAACTCCAGTCACTTAGTGCAGACTGAGAAGTGGCAGCCTTGAAAAACAAATTGAACATTGTTGTTGGAAGGAAATCATGCCAGTGCCTCCTGTGAGAGACTGAGCACGTGGTGAGGGTGAGGACACTCTCAGATATGTACTTCTCAGTGACACTTGAATGGGTCACTGAGGACAGAAGATTTTAAAAAGGTATGATTAGTACTTGGTGTCTGTGACATGTCTCACAGCAACAGAGCACTCAAATACTTTGCACTGCTATCATTGTTAATTATAGGTCCCTTCTATCATTAACATCTGATAAATCACTGTGTCCATATCTCCTTGCAATTTCAAGAGTATTTTCTCTACCTGAGTATTTTTTCCATCTACGCTAATTTTAAATTTCCCAGTTAACATGATAGCCCTTTTGAAAACTCTACTAATTCTCTTCTGTAGTGGGGCTTTTTAACTTCTTGATTCTATGGGCTGAGTACAGAGGAGCGCAGCCTCCCCATTTCGTATCCACAGGGACCCTCTTGCTCTTATATATAATAACTTAAATATAAATCTGTAGCACACAGTTGAAGAAGTAGCCTGCATGAAGTGATTCTCATAAAGCAGGTAAAAATGTAGCCTCAAATTGAAAAGTTATATTTTTCTTGGTTGATGTGTGAAGTGAAATCAATTACAAAATTCAATGTAGTTTCTTAGGAAACCTCAACAGAGTTTTCTTCTAAGTGATGGTATCCTGTGTTAGCTTTAGAACAAGGAACAAGAGCAGGCCTTGAGTAGCACTTCCTTGCTTGTCCATACTTTGAGCACATGGACTGTATTTTTGCAAGGAACAGCGCCACGGTACCAGAAATCCCAACACTGCAGACGTTGTGCTACAAAGCAATCCAGACCTCGTGACAAAATCTAGAGGGTTTTCCCATAAACTCCTTTTCCCCAAGAACAAAGCAAGCCATTTCATGTTTAGGGTACTTGTTCACTGTAGCAGTTTGCAGTTTCCTTGTTCACATTAATAACTTTTCTAGTTAAATAAAGTAGCCATAGAAGCTGTCTTTTGACTCAGACTTGGTTAGCAAAGTTTAGCTAAGTGTTACTGAACTATCCTCAACCTACTACCAACTTTTAATAAGAATGTCATGCACAATAATGATTTCCTAATAGACATTCATTCTTTAAAAGTATTCTTTCTGGGATTATGCAGAAATAATGCACACAGGATCCAATTTCCATACTGTTAGCTATATTTAGTTTCTGTAAATATCCATAACCACTAACAATGAATCTTCCTCTCTACTATCTTAGATGTTAACTAAAATATAATGATCCCTCACTATATGAACAAATTACGGGCAGTGCTCAACCATGCCACAAGGCCCTTTCTCCTTCCATTCAGTCTTCCCAATATATAATTGCCTATCATACTGTGTTTCCTCAGCAGATAATCAGTTTACAGCATGGAGGTATGCTGGGGTATCTTAGGAGACTGCCAGTTTGTGGAGCTAGGTATATTATTCTGAATTTTTCTATGCGTGTTTATATCTACTTGTGATATTGCTCATGGTGTCTGTCTAGGAAAGTCGACTGTGATTTAGGAATGATGGAAGAGGATAGTTACTGAGTTTGTGGTGGAATGCAATGAAGAAGACCACATTTTCATTCTGGGTAGTGATGTTACTTTTATATCTTAGGTATGGAATAGGTTTGATGGGATCACTAGAGTCAGTTCTTCAAGATGACTTGTGAAGGAGCCACATAATTTTGCGGTCCTTAAATATCCCTGTATTTTGGTGAAGATTATTTTTAAAGATGGAGTAGTTAGGATGATGCTTAAATGTGATGACATGTTTAGCCTAAAATTGGACAGTTCTTGTTGACGGTTGTTCTAGGCTGGTATTATGATGGTAGGAAGGTGAAGAGATGAGATACCGTGACTGCAATTTTTCTTTCCTGAAAAGAATATATGTTTTTGAAAAATGAATATTGATTTGAAATTTTCTCTATCCCTTGGAGACATGTATATTCTAACATAATAATATCTTGGTAAAGCATATGTTTGCAAAATTATTTTCACTGCTCTGCTTTTGTTGGTAGAGGGATGGGAGGTTCACAGGAAAGAACTTTAGCTGCAGAGGTATTTGGAATGTATGTTTTGTTAACATTTTGCAACAGTTTTATTTTGCATTAGTCAAACTACGAGTTCATGTTGGCAATATATCATTTTTTGTTCAGCTGCTCCTTTACAAAGATATTTCTTTGACTAACCACTCACTTGGTTTATTAGGTGCCTTAATCGAAGTGTAAGATTGAATGGACTTGGAAAATTATAGCTCTTGAAGATATTTAAATATGGGAACCTCTTCAGGTATGTAGCCGTCAATCTGCCCATTTGCCTATTGGAAAGTCAACAATAGCCACCACAGGACTGGTATTCAAATAATCAAAATCTCCTCTTCAGAGCTATTGAGTCACATAAACAGAAATAGATTATATATCTTGCAAAATATGCCATTAATATTTATTCTTAAATATTGAAAACATCGAGCATCTAATGGTTCTTAGATATTGAAAACATCAAGCCTATTGTCTGTAATGTGTGAACTTTTGTGCACTTATTAACTGCAAACCAAGGATAGCAATGTTCTTAGCAGAGACTTCTCATTTTTTTCCATGGAGTTCCTTGGAAAGCCTACCTGAATGAGCCTAACACACAAAAGCAGCAGCTGTTTTTTCTGTTTGCAAGAGGTGCTTTGTATATTTGAGATATCAGCTCATATGAATTTGGAAGCCTGAACTCAAATCCACATTGAGGTAAGCCCCTGAGCCTGTAGTGTTTGGAAATCTCCGTGATACATCCATATTTGACTCTTCTCCTGTGAAAATCTCTGCTGAAGTTGCTATCCTGAAGTGAAGGACATGCGTGAATGAGATTAGTTTCACCTGGCCCACTTTTAGTCGCTGTATCTGTCTCTGGGGAGGTGTTTGTTGCCTGTAAGGAGTTGAACACAAAAATAAGAGCAGACACAAGCCATTTCACGTCATGACGTGGTAATCACAAATGTGCCCACTTGTATCAACAAACACAAGGTAATTGGCTAATTTTAGCAGACAATGAATCATGTTATGTTACTGAAGGCTAAGAGCATATTGGTTTTGTGGCTTAGCTGATAAACTCTTAAGTTTTGACTGCAGTGACTGGGCTCTTATTAATCTCTTTTCAGTTATACTAGATTGCTTAACATGAAATCACACTTCAAAAGAAGATTTTCCTGTCTCCTTTACTACAAGGCACCAAACAGCTCTCATCCCACCCCAGCTTCACCAAGCTCATTATCAGAAATAATCCTCTGACAAACCCCATGTACCACTAGTGGCAACAAACTGTGCTAGAATGAAAAAAAAACAAAGCTAAAATGCAAGCATTTATATAACAACTGCAGTAAATATTCTTATCCTTGCCTGGCTAATATTCCCCATCTGATCACTTCTTCCTGTTGTTCTTTTCTTTGTTACTGCCAAGTATATTAACATAAATGAGATAATATCAGAGATATTGTCTCCAAAATGTAGTTAGCTTAAGATTGTCACTTTGTGTTTTGGACCTGTAGAAAGATTTGCGTCCTTAAAAGCTTGTCTGCTTTTCCTAAGAACAGCACCTGGTCTAGTAAAAGATCTTGTCTTTCCTCACTATCTTTCCTTCTCTAGCAGAAACTACCTCTTCCTTGCATTGCTTACTTTGGAAGACAGGAAAAATAACTGTAGAATTCTTTCCTGTGAGGGTGACAGAGCCCTGGGACAGGCTCTGACCCCATCACAGGGGTGATAGGAATATATATCTGTATGCTGTACATTAGACTAGTCCTCTAGGAAATCTATGATTTGTAGGACTCTGAACAGAAATGTGAAGACCTCTGTTAATGTACGAGAAAAGCAGTGTCAGCTATATTAACATTTTTATTTTGCTGTTCATACAAAATTTCATGTTCCTGGTCCTGGAATAAGGAGATCAGGAGCTTGTTTAGTCTTTCTATTTGCAACATTCTTACCCTCTTTTTGGGGTTGTATTTGTGTTTTATGACATGGACATCTGCTCATGCTGAAACTGTAACTTTTCTTACTGATTTCATTCCACTGTGTCCTTTGAGATCAATCCTTTTGATAACAATCTCTGTACAGTATGTATGAACAAGACTGAAGAGGACTCTGTGAAGAGTCATATACTTGGGAGAATGAAAACATTGGCAAACTGGCATTCTTGAATTTGTATATTAAAAAAAAGCAGAATGGAGCCTACTTGCCGCTAGCTTTGGCCTACACCTTTACATCAAGAACAACCAGGAAAGCTTTTGATTGGTAAAAAAATCAGTAGGATGGTGCCTATGCAGAACAGAGTGACTTCTGGAGAACAGAGGTGTTGTTTGGGTTTTTTTTGTTCACAGCTTTTATACTCTGTTTTAAACACATTTGGTTTTGATTGACTTAACCTTCAATTATAGCTGTGAGTAAGCTTACAAAACATAATTATAAGACCACAAAGAAGAATTCCAGTAAAAATACGGAATGTTAGAGTTGTAATTCTGGAACTGTGTAAAGGAAAGCATAAACAAACAAAACCAACCTCTCATTTTGTGAAGAAAAGTTTTGTGCTTTGAAAGTATTACTTTCAGATATGGTCAAGGGAATTGCATGCAATGTAATGGAAGAGTAAGCGGTTTGAATTTCTCACTGTACTTTTACATTGTTTTTGTACATGAATAAAAGAGCAGAGGAGCAGAGGAGTCATGAAGGCCTCATATGGTATGCTTCAGAGCAAAATGTGTCATATTTGAAGGAAAAAGGTTAATAAAGATCATCAGTAAAATGCAATCTAACTCCAGGATTGCTTGCTGGGGCTTTTCTTAGCTGAGTCCAGCAGTCTTCCAGAGTTCTCTATGTAGTTAATAGACAGGTAATTCCACACCCAATCCATTCTTTCAAAAGGTAATAAGGTATGATTATGTTAAGGCACAGTTCTATATTGCCCCTAGAAGAGTTTTTCCTTTCATCAACCACATTTTCTCCACATCTGCTGTGTAGTATAGAGAATGTATATGTCTGTTATTACCATTCTAAAACAAGAATGGTAATTCTGGTGAAGTTTTTGGAGACCTAAAGACAATTAATGAATGAGGTCTAGGTGTTGCTTTTATTAATATTACCCACATGTCAGACTTATTTATGTATGCCATTAAGTTAAGAGTCTATGAGACTATGAACATTATTTGAGGATGAATTTTCAAAAGCATTTTAATGATTTAGGGACCTAAAAGCTATTTCAAAAATGGGTTGGAAGGGGACCTTTTTTCATCCCATGTTGATATCCATAAATGAACTACCTGCCTAAACTCTCTTTGAATTTAGTGAAGAGAAATATGTACTTTGTAGGCTATATTTTGTTCATCCTAATGACAACATCTGAACTTGGTTAGATGCCCCATTCTCTCCATTGATTGTGACAGAAAATTTATCTGACTAGCTCAGGTATTTCCTTCAGATACCCAATCCAGCTTGATGAATTCCATTCATGGTCATGCATGGCTTTATTCATAAGGTCTAAGTTCTACCTAAGACTGTAAATCAGTTATTTCTATTGGCATTTCTAAAAGCCTAGAAATGTCCAGAAGGAAATATTATGCAAAGGAGTTAGAGAATGTTTAAATAATCTGGCCTGTAGCCTAGTCCGAAGGATTAGGGTCCAAAGTCCCTTTAGCACTTTTAGAAGTTATCTTCAGTGCTGTTGAAAATTACACTACTTCAGATAATAGGACAGCCTTTCAGTTTTGTGAAATATGTTTCTTATATTGACAGTACACATTGCTGAGATTTTATTAAATGATTCTGGACTGTCTTTGCACATCTGCTGGTGAATCCTTAGAAAAAAAGCAGAAGAGAAAAGAGAAACCAGTTCTGCCCACAGGATTCACATCTGATTTTTTTTTATGAAATAGAAAAAGTGAATTAATTATATTTTTTTGGCAATTGGGCTAGGAGGCAAGAAGAATTTCTGCAAACAATAGAAAACAAATCCTGTTCTTAGTTAGCTCCAATGGGTACTTTTAAGAATTAAAGAAAGCACAAGAGCAACACTGCAGATGAAACTACAAATATGCACAGCTTTATGCACAGTTGAAACTGTATTTAAAACAATCTGTTGCCTGCCAACGATCTGAACAGCTGTTTGTAGGAACATTTTCCACATAGGTCACCGCAGAAAAAAAGTAAGATGTTGACAGCCTGATAGATGAGTTTGGCTGGCGCTGTGCCCATCTGGTTGCATGACCAACACTTTCATGTACAGTGACTATTGCACACATTCAGATCGCCTGCTGTTCTGCAGTTAAAAACTAAAGCAAAAGATCATCTGGATTCCTACTCCTCACCTAAATGCTCTACTGATAAAAAGCATAGTGAAAGTTCAAATTAACATTATGAGAAGGCCTTTATGTGAAAAGTTGTAGCTGTTATACGTGGAAAGGATCATGCTACTCTGCTCATGGAATTAAAAGATAAGCAAATGCCCTAGTACTATGTAGAATTGCTCACTGTTTTCAAGCTAAAAGGAACACTCCACTGCTGTCTTTCAGAATATTGGCAGCCCTTATGTAATCAAAATTTTGCTAAATGGTCAGTCAGGCATGGACACAAACATACAATCTAATCATTGTTTTAATTAGTCAGCATTAGCTGCTATCCAAAATCTCAGAAATTTCATCTTTTTGCCCTCTACATGAAACTTAACACTGCTGACATCTAAATAAAAAAAAAATCTTCTAGCTACGCTTCATACAAAGGAAAAGAAAAACATGTTTTTCCTTGGTTCTTTTCCCAAAAGATAAAGACTTATCTGTTTTTTTAAAACCTTTCTTAGATAGCTCATTCTAAAAGAAAAATGTGTCACTCCAGTACAGTGGATACTTGAAATCTCTTGGCTGTAGCTGGTTTTAATTTATTAGAGTATGGAACTGCAAATTTTATTTTGAACTGGCTTGCGCACTAGCCATATCATTTGATTTCCACAAGGATCCCTTGGATCTACCATGGCAGATGCCCACATCTCGTTAGCTTAACCTTAGACTGCAAGTGAGCATGGAAGAGCTTCGTTTTCTTGTCTGACAGCGATTTAGTGGATGCACAGAACTGAGTTCCTTAACTTCTCTGTTCCTCTCTTACTGTACTTGCAAAGTCATGCTAGCTTTAGTATTTACCAACCTTTGCAAAGTATTTTTCTTTTTCCATGTTTAACTTTATGCTCCTAGGCTACTCTAGGAATCCCGTTCTTAACACTTGCACTACTTCATTTGACTAGCAGAAGCTACATACTGTGTTGGAGATCTCAGTCAGTGGTGTGCTGACTACCTGTTAGCTAATTACCTTGCTAATTAGGATTGTTGTAGTACGGATTTCAGTAGGAAGGACATATTTCCATATAGGAATTTCCCAGCTACGCATATAATCACTGATGGTTTTATTGTTATCACGACTGCAAGAGAGGGAGCAGGAGAGATGTTCAGCTCTGTAGCAATGCTTTTTTTCACTGCCCTACTTACATAGCAGAAACCCATCTTTCATGTAGAAGCAAATGGAAAGCATTGGCAGTACAGACAACAAAAGCAGTGACATAGAAATTATGGTATGAAACTGGAGAATAATTTCCCAAACATTGATTTTTAATTATAATTTTTTTTTCTGTCCCACACCCAAGGTTTACTTTAGCTTATTCATTAAAAATTGGAGTCACTCAAATATGAAGGAAGTCACTCTTGAATCACCCAATCCCATTGGATTTTTTAATGACCTGACAAACTGTACGAGTTGAAGTAACGTTGTGTTCTTTGCTTATCCAGAGCCCTAGGTTTAAGCCAAGGCTGCTGTCTTACATGCAGTGAGCTGAAATGTAATGCAAATGCTAAATCAGTAGGAATTTAGGAGGGTTTCTAGCAAATGAGGTACATTGCGGTGCTTGTCTTAACATGTGCCACTCTAAACTACAGCAGTGCCTGCAAAAGCTGATCAAACGTGAATTGAGAGTGACAC
>JAUBOD010000502.1:2361312-2374650 GCA_032353885.1 Nothura maculosa
TGCTTGTCTTAACATGTGCCACTCTAAACTACAGCAGTGCCTGCAAAAGCTGATCAAACGTGAATTGAGAGTGACACACCAGGCAACTGGTGCTTTCACTGTCTACTAAAGGCTATGAGCATATTCCTAGAGGCTTCACACCTGCTTCCTTGCTTAACACCAAACTGTATTGTTCTTATGCCCAGTAGCGATGTTTTTACATTGTTTCTGTGATACCTTCTTTGTCAATCCTGTAAGTGGAAAACAGGCTGAATCTTCCCAGTTCCACCAAATAACCACTTCAGCTAGTGGTGCTGGTCAGAGCTGCTTCCTGGTGAATGTTTCTGGAAAGAGGTCACAGTCCTGTCTCAGACAGGTACAGCTAAATGCTTCATAGACAGCAACTTTAATAACAAATCAGAGATACAGAGGTAAGATGTACAGCTACTGTATCAGCGTTTTTTTCTTTTTTTTTTTAATCAAATATTCCCTATGAAATGAAGGAAAAATGCTATTAAGTATTAATTATCTTTAACTTTGAACATAGCTATGCATATGAGATTGTCAAAAAATAGCAGACAGTTTTCTTCTTCACTGATTTGTGAATAAAACAACTGCAGTGTTTACAAGATGAAGGTTGTGATGTATTAGGAGATACTATGAACTTTATGCGGGACTGAAGAAATAGGTGAGGGGTCCCTAAATGCGAAGCGTCCTGTAGTAGAGGTCAACTATTTTAGGCACATGGAGTAATGCTACCTAATCCTAAAACATGAGGAAACATCCACTTTAGACAATTTGCCCCATAAGATGCCGTCATCTGTTAGGTCAGATCCTTTTGATAATATTACAAGAACAGATCTATTTTTATCCAGCTCTGTTCAGATATCATTCACTAGCTCTGCAAGTGCGTTGGTCCACAGCCTGAATGAACAGGTGTAAGAACATTAGCTGACCAAATATGAACTCATATATTTTATATATTGTACATGCTCACACTTTTATTTATAAAGTGAGTTCACTATCTTTGGCATTTTACTTGCAGAGTTTCTAACTTGTTGAAATCTGAAAGAAAGCCGAATATGTATCTTTTAATCTTTGGTGATGAGCAAGTAAAAATTGAGTGGAAGATGAGAGTTTTTTCCTTGTTCTAGTTTAGTGATGATACACAACCTTTAGTTTAGTTTTCTATTACTTCAGAATTAAACTCAAAAGTTTTGTCAATGTTGAATCTTTTTTAAAAAAATTATACCTATGAAAACTACAGTGAGACACAAGAAAGCTCTTTAAGATTTTCTGTAATATTTGTTTTAATAAAAAGCAGCATACAAACAGAATTAGCTCAGTTTTTATGTTTTCGAGAATGTTGTGTGGGAGGTTGTGCGCTTGTTTACTTTTTTTACAGAGTTTTTGGAAAGAAATGCTTAAAATATAATTGCTATGTAGTTTGTAAGGTATTCTGCATTTCATTTATAATCTATGTTTATTGAAAGCCTGTGAAGACTGAGTTTTCACATATGTGTTTGTGTATATACTTTTGTCCTTTTCTTCTCCCACGTGCTCTGGGTTCCTATAGTTACGGAGAAATAACTAAGGATAACTTGCAAGATACAAAGAAGCAGCACGCAGACAAACTACAAATGAAAGAAATTAGCAAATATGATTTTGGAAATGCCAAGTCATACAATCTTTAGATATATTAGAGCCAAATGTCTGTCAAATGTGTATTTTTTAAGATGTTGGTTTTTTACAACAAGTTGGTGGCAGAGTGGCAGTGTAACGGTAACAAAGGAGTTAATCTTAGGGTTATCTGACTATCCTGATGCAGTGCTGCATTCATGCTCTACCACTTGATACATACGCTCTGCTGCTTTTTTGGAGGCAGCTTTTAGCTGCCACGTGGGTAAGGATGGAATTTTCAGCAGGCATTTTTAGCAAACTCTGCGTGCTCCAAGCTGACCACCTCTATATTTAACCAGGATTGATATTTTTCACTGAAGGAAAACTAGAATGAATGGAATTAGTGGCTATTTACCCAAGCCGATAATCTACATGAAAACACCATGCCTAGGTATAAATAAGTTTTCAGGAGGGGCTGGTTGCCCTGTGTGTTGCTAAGACTGCACAGCACATGCCAGCACGAGCCCTTGTCTTCAGCTCCTCATAGGTAGCAAAAGTTTAAACTATTTTGGCTGCACTTTTTCATAGGTTGTGTCTGCTTGAGGTGGAGGATTTTTGCCAAATAGAGCCAAATGATCAAGCTATTTCTCAAAGGAAATTAAGGAAAATTAATTAAGGAAAAAAGTTAAGGAAAAAATATATTGTTTTGTTCTTTAAAAAATGTTCTATAAATCTTTTTTTTTCCCCACTGTTCTAATGTGGCTCTAGCACTATTCCCCGTGGGAGTGGGGAAGGGAATTTGAGCCAGCTGGCGTGAGGTATGGAGATGATTCAAGGAGAGAGAGGCAAGAGCAGGTGAGGCCTGGAGACAAGAAAACTGAGAAGGTTATAAGGTAATATCCAGAAAGACAAAAAGGAGGACAAATACCTAGAGAAATGTAAAGGAGAGTGAATATATAAAGGTCCAGAAGGGAGACTGCCTTTGGCTCTCTGGCATCACATAACTCCATTGCAAAAAGCTGCATTGGTTTGCTTTCTCTGTGATGCACTTTTCTTCAAATTCACCTTTAATCACTTGCCAATTTCTGCACTAAATGATACAGAGGAAAAATGTCCAGCAACAGTGATCTCCATCACTACATTCTCTACATTCAGGCTCAGGGAAATACGTATAGTAAACTAGGTAAGGCAAGGACTCTACCAAAAATCTGGCATGCAGTCATATATTTTAAGTCAGTAACTTAGTGTGCAGAGATAATGAAAAGCACACATCATGCCACGATGTCATGTGCTTTTAGTAAGTCGTTATTCTAAGTGTTTAGGAATTCTAAATCTTTAGAAAAAGACAAAAAAAAGTTTAATGTTTTGACTTCAACATTTTGTGCTAACTGTGCCATATCTCATAATTTATCTGAGTTGCTACTGATGCTACTGCTTTTGGAGGACTAGAGCAAAAAATAATGATTGAGCCTCTACTTTTATTCTTCAAGTGCATTTTTAAGTGTGAGTGTATTCAGAAAATTGTCTGTGCCTGACACCAGAGCTTTATTTGTAGCTCTCTATTACTTTCCTGTCAATTTATCAAGGCCTTGGACAATATAGTCATACTGTCCAAGCAAATTCAACCTGGACTTTAATAAAAATTAAGCTATATTCTTGTAACACCATCCCAATCATGGATTTACAAGAGTGGGGAAGTACTTGTGGAGAAGGAAGGTTGGCCTCCACGTTTCCTCCCATATGCCTTTGCCTGGAGTTAGCCACATCTCTACTGCCAGTGTTCTATTATGGTTTCTCTCACTCTTTCACCTTAAATGCCACATATGGATGGACTGGTGCATGGACTCCCCACAGAGCAGAGGAACTGCTCATCACCTGAAGAAGATGTTTTTCCTCTGTCCATTCCCAGCCCTCACTCCAGTGGTCAGTGTGCTCCAGGAGGTTCAGCAGCCTCTCCCAGCCTGTTCTTGTGGAGGCTGAGTGCAGCCTGGTCACTGTCAAAAACTAAAATGCTGCAGTTAGAATTGTGGCAGTTGGCCTGTTTGCGTGGGCAGAAGACTAGAAATAAGTTTGCTCTGCTCCAGCTGAATCATCTCTGATATTCAACCAAGCAACCCTTTCCTAATGTCAGTTAAGATAGAAGATAACCCCTGACCGCTATGAAAGTAGACCATCAGAGTAATTGGGTTTGCATACCATTTCACAGAGTCATTCCTGTGCCTGTAGTTGTATGTTAGAAGAAAATCGACCAAGTGAAAAACTTATTAGGAAATTACAATTATGTAGAAAAATGTCACACTTTATTTTTAAATGTGAAGTGCAACATGTATCAAAGAGGTGATAAAACGATAAGTTAGTGTGGCCCATACTATAGCTGCTCAGGGTAGGAAGATCCAGATGTATTTGAAGTGATTTATTTTTGAAAGTGAGGCATTTGAATGGAGAAGAAGGGAATTATTGTTAAGTAGTAAAACTGGAGAATAGATAAGAGGTGGAAGAGAGATGGGGAACAGAGCACCAGGAGCACAAAAAAGAGGAAGAGGAGGAACTGTGCAGTGTAAAAGTACAAGATTAGTGCACAAGAGAAGAATGTGGGGGTTTTAATCTTTTGTGATTTATGGACATTCTGCCTTTTCCTTTCCTGGAAGTGTGGGCTTCTGCCATTGAATTATGGGGTGTAAATTTACCCTGTCAGTATATTTTTCTGCCAGATACCACATCACATTTGTAAAAGACAAAACAGCTGTAGGTGTGGCTGCACATCCCTTCCTGTCACTAATATGTGATAGTTGGGATTCCTATGGCTTTCCATAGTTTAAGAAAGAACTCTTCCTTAAGAAAAGCCATGCATTTATACATTTTAGAAAAGCAAATAAACAAGTACTCAGTGAAGAACACTGACATTTCTTTCTTTAGCTAATTCAGTATTTGCAGCTTCTTTGGCAGTTTTACACCTTCATTTTATGAGCAGCCTCCAGGAATGAGTGGGACTTAGGATGTCTTAGAGGCATGCCACCTGAGTATGCCAAGAATGTTGCTTATCAGTCAAGTGGTTGAAAATAATAGGAAACTTCTGTACAAAATCTCACTAATGTGTAATAAAAAAGACTAGCTCATTATCTTGGAGATAGAGAACATACTACACAGTAATAGAGAACATTTGCAAAACAGGGAAGGAGAAAAATGATGTGACTGCAGGAGCAGCAATGCACATGCATAACCAGAATTGCTTGGAGGCAGTAGTACCCCTGCTTCCAGCCAGGACAGTCATACAGCTTCTGATAGCTATGTGATAAGGGAAGGTGTGGCCCTGCCCCTTTTAGGTAAGTGGACACGTATATGCCATGTTCTCAAAAGCCACCTGCCATGTCATCTGGCCGCCACACCTGTAGCTAGGTATGTGTGAAATGAGTCATCTCACTAGAGGCTGCATGTGTGTCCTACTGCGTGGCTGGTGCAGGTGTACTCTGACCCTGAATCACTGCGTGGTGCGTTGTAGGGTGTACATGTCCCAGCATGGATGCCTGCACAGTCCCACCTTGCGTCCTTCTCATGATGGTGAGAGACCTGCCTTGAGGCAGTGAGACAGATGAACATGTGGTTGCAAGGCAGTGGAGGGGCTGAAGGACCTTTAGGAAGGAAGGTTGATTCAAACTATTGGAGCAGTCACCTGGCTTGTGGCTTGCTGTCAGTCAGCTTTTCAGGGACCCCCTGGGAGAAGGTGTTAAGACAGGGCTACAGCCTGGATGAACTGTTCTGGCATGCTGTATTCAGCCCATGAGCTCACCACCGTGTAGGAGAGCTCTGACTCATTGGCTAGAATTTCATCCATTAGTATAATTAAAACGTTAAAAGAAATGAAGCAAAGCTAACAAGACATCTTTAGTAATCTCAATATCTCCAAAACAGAAGCTCAGGAATCATTTCATTTTAGAATAATTAGACTTTAACTCATTGGGGTTTCAAAAGCGACTCACTGTGCTTAAGAAGGGGAGCTTAAGAAGCTACATCTCACCAAATTCCAACACAAAGGTCACAATTTGTTATCAAATACATAAAGTCTCAACACTGTTTCTCATGTTACAAGTGTAAACAGATGTTTTGAAGGAGTAACACATCTGAGCTGTTTTGTAAGCTAGAGCCTGGGAGGGAAATATTTTGTTTTCTCCTCATGCTTCCAGGATAAGGATGGTGAGCCAGCAGAGGGAACAAAACGGAGCTCAGATTTTCATGAAATGGGGACTGAGAATAAATTAAAACTAATATTAGCACATATGTTAGTTTCTTAGTTTATTTTTCTCCTATTACTTTTCCTCAAGCCTCTGTGTGGATATCTAAGCTACCTGCCTTTTACTGACCTAAAGCTCAAATCTTTCCTCCTTGTTAGGCAGAAATACGAGAGTGTACCAGGAAGCGAGAAGCAGGCAGGATTTGTGCTGACCTGTAGCTGCTGGGCAATCCTGATTTTATCTGAACCACATTGGAAAGCAATGTATCAGGAACTGGGGAGGACCTACTTGTTAGCATGATTTCATGGTATGAAACCTCACCCATCTTCCCAGTTGAACCCATCTGCTGGTATCATCAGAAGTGAGGTACTAGACAGGAATTGAAGTCTTGGTAAAGTTTCAACCTGTCATCCATTGGCCTCAAACTGTAGGGCCATTTAGAAGCTGAGGAAGGTTCAGCTCTGATAGTAACTGTAACAAATAAAAAGTGCTTGAAATTCGTGGAACTGCCCGCTCAAATGTGACTAGCTCTGGGAATGGCTGAATGGATTTGCATTAAATAACAAGAAACTTTATAAAAGGATTGGTTCCCTCTTGTCTTTCATTACAGTTCCATGTACATCCTTGGACTTCCTGTTCCTGGCTGGATTGGCCTGCTGTTTTGTGAGCTTTGCAGTGCTCCTGGAATGGGAAATACCAGCGATGCCTCAGGGGTGAGCTGCACAAAGCAGCTCTGGGCTCTGCCAGAGCACTGCTTCCAAAGGCATCTGCACTCATTTTCTGTCCCGTACTGCTGGCTTCAGGGTTTTGCTTTTTCCCTTATGGATTCTGGTGCTTAGCTGACCCTATGCTGATTCAATTCACTAAGTCAAATGCTTTTTAATTTTATTTTTTAAATTAATCTTCTGCCTCTTTAGTGAGCTTTTATGGTTCACTGAGGGGTCTGACAGGTGCCAAAGCCAGCATGAGGAAAGCGGGAAGAGACACAACTGACAGCAAGACAGGAATGAGCCATAAACCCCTGCCTTAGTTGCTGTAAAATGCTAGTTATACATTGCCTGCCCTTGGATTGGGAATTGCTCTCTTAATCTGATCTGCATGAGCACGAATTTCTTTTCTGCTGAGGGAGCGGTGCTTACCAACTCTCCTGGCAGGCACTGCCTTGTGCCTGCCTACCTACACATCACGGCTGTTCCCTCGGTCCCTTGAGTCTGTCAGAATAACCGAGGACAGTCTAAATTCTTGTAAGAGCGAGTGATATATGGAGAAGGGAATGGGGGCTATTTTGTCAGGTTTGAGTGGAGAGCATGTATGGAGAAGAAGGCAGAGATCTGAAAAGGTGGGACCTTAACTGCAGTATAGAGGGGTGAGAACAGGATCTTTTTAACCAGAGCTTTAGATTTGATCACAGCTCAAACTTTTGTATGACGGCCAATGGTGATGTAATATTCCCAGGAGGTGGATGTTACTTCACCTTAAACACTCCTTTGAGTTTCAATTACAGAGAAGATGACATTAGGTTATGATATATTTTGAAAATATTGGAGGGGAGGATTTCAATTCTACCACTTTTTTGATTTAAAAATATTAAATACTAAAGCTGATTCTTGGCAATACACATTGTTGTTTGGCTTCCATAGTGCCATGACAGTGGGATAGGAGATTGCTGCTGGATATCTGCTCAAACAGATGAAAGTAGGTACTAACAACAGAGATGAAATATTAATCTCCTTTCCTAAAAGACACATTTTAAGAACTTGATGAGTATAACTTTGTGATGATTTAAGAGACACAACCTTAAAAGACAAAACCACAAAAATCTTTGTCTGAGCTGAGCCTGGGGATCTGGGCTTTCTCTGCAGACTAGACACTGAATGCTCTCTCTGTGCTGACAAATGGGTACAAAAAATGCTATGCAAACACCATGCTGTTTAATGGCAGGTAGTATGGCTCAGCAGGCAGGTCATGTCTCGTCTCTTGACAACCCCCTGCCTCTACAGGATTACAGCCACCAATGACTAAAGGGGATATAAAGTGGCAGAGGAACTTGTCATTCATCCAACTTGTTTGAAATAGGGGATAATAAGTGATCTATTTTGTATTTCTGGCTATATAAAGTAGGGAGTAAGTATGGAAAACAGTTGAAAAGTTGAACTTAATTAGCAATAAATCTCTCTAGCGTTGATATTTCTTCCTCTTTTTTTATTTGTAAAACCTGGGAATAAGGCTGACTAGTGCAGTTCAAGGACAGCCCCTATCATGGAGTGTTTTAGAAGAAAACAGTGGGGCTGGCTTTCGTGTCGATGAATTTGGTTCTGCTCTCTGGAAAGAATCACTAATCTGCCCTCTGTGGTTTTGGGCCAGGAGGCACTACCAAGGTCAATGGAACATATGAAGCCACTGTTATGTTAGGATTTGAAAATCCTGTTTTTTCAGGGTTTTAGGAGGAAGAATCAAACATTTTTTTTCATAGTCATTGAGCATGCCAGGCTGCAGTGCTATGTACAGCTGATGCACATAAGCCTTTCCCAAATACTATAGACATTAACAACAGCTCTCCAATAGCTGTAAGAGGATACAGCTTCAGCAAGAATGTCAAGCATTTATGGGAGCAAATAGCTTGAAAATACACCAGCTTTGCATGGCCAGGTGGCTAAGTTTGCTTGATCACATTGACAGGCAAGTAATGCAGGACAATGCACTGCCTGGTTTGTTCCGGTCAGCAGATGAGACTGGTCAGTACTCAATGACCAAACCAGGCTCTCATTGCAACTTTCCTCTCATCAAATGTTACTTTTATATTCATTCTTTCTATTTTTCCCCTTTTTTTTTATAATTTGCGAGAAATAGGAACTTTAAACCACTCCTTTTTTACCTCTGAAATACTATGCTCTGAAATACTGGGCTCTGCGGTAACTAAAGAGCTACTGTATTACAGTGCAGGCCCTAGCATCTGTCAATAAAATCAGAACAGTGGAGTACTAAGAACCCAACAGCAGGAACAGCACATGCTGGTAAGGCTTTGAAAAGCTGGCCACCATGAAGAGGAACAAGTACTGCAAGTCTCAGAGCTCTAAGAGAAAGACAAATGGGGCTTTCTGACAGAGAAGGCACTTCAGTGTGCTGCTAATGATGGAAGCAGAGGCCCTGCACAGCGTTTCAATAGAGTTAATAAGAAAAAGGTGTCAGGGAATAGGCAAACAGGTAAGGAAGATACAGCCATTCTATCTGCTCTTCAGTTATCTCTTTTGGCCTGGCTGCTGCACATGCATAAATCTGCACAGCTTCCTTCTTCTGCTGTAGATTTCTGGGAGAGCAATGGAGGGGTCATGCCATTAGCTGAAAAACTCTCTGTTCAGAATACACAGGTCAGCTGCTTGAAGTGGGCAAAACCTTTCACACAGTCATGCCACTGTCAATCTGGGGCCACTTTGTTTTCTGTCTTTGCATCAAATTCCTGAAAGCAAGAGACAAAGCACGTAGGACACTCTGCTGCTGGACCTAGCTGTGGACTCAGATGGAGAGTCAAGGCGGAGCTGAAATGAAACAGCAAGGACTGGTGTGCCGGAATATCTCCAGAAAGCTTAACCTGTCAGTTAAGCTGATTGTGGAAGTGCCAACCCATCATAGATGAAATGGAAGAGGGAGAGAAGGGATGGCTGAAAGAATGAGAGGATTACTGGCCTGTGGCTGCCAATGTAAGGTTAAAAAAAAAAAAAGAAAACAGCTGAGATCCAAGCAGATCAGGCTTTTCTGAGTCATATCTTCTACAGTGTAACATCTGGATGAGTGTCTGTGGAGGACAGAATACTGACATTGCAACTTCTTTGAGAATTCTAGTAAACTCACTCTGTTATCCGTATTGATAGGCTTGCCAAGATCTGTGTATACATTGTCTAGCAGTGTGCTTAACCACCAGAAAGTATTTTCCTTCATCTACTCTAGATTTTTCCTAAGAAAAGATGATGAGCCTTTTTTGGTGTGCTCCCTCAGCACATTGCTGATTAACATCCCTGAGCTGGGCCTGCTGCCGCCTCAGCTGGATAGGGCGCAATTCCCTTCTGTGGCTTTTTTAAAAATCTTTTTTCTTTTTCATCAGGTTACCAATCAATTTAGTTAAAGGGCTGCAGAAACTGTTTGCAGGTCAGGCATTACACAATCCAGTGGCACTGAATGCAATGAACAACTCCTAATGCTCACTGATACTAGTGAGAGAAGAATCAACCCAAGTTTTTATCTGTCTTAGAGAAAAAATGAAGAGGAGAAATATGTGTGAGGTGAGGAGAAGGATAATAAGAGGAAAGACAGAACAACAGTTCAAGTAGTGTGTGCTGGCTTCAAATTACTGGAGACATCCTATTCATGTGGCATATGTATATGGTGAGGTCTGTACTTGCAAATTCTGCAACTACCTGTGTGTATCAACTCAATGTAATCTTTTGTGTAGTTAATAGCGGTAAATGATCAACTTAGATTTTCCAGATTGTCTGGTGGTTAAATTTTTTTAAATCCCTTTGGGTGGAGGTAAAGTGATTGCATAGCTTGGGCTGTGCTGTGACCTGTAACAGGATCTTGCTGGAATATGCTAGCATGGGTGGCCTTCAGGAAGGAAGGCAGATGTTTATTGATATGAGGGGAGTGTAAGGGGGAACAGGGGAGAGTTTAAAAATTAACAGGAAAAAAAATTCAACTTTATGATTCAAATAAGACCTTTCAGCTGTGACTATCTCAAAAAAAATGAAGAGCTGACCAGCCACAAACCATGTGAAAAACACATGGAGAGCCATGAAGCTGGAACATCCTGAAGTGACGAAAAACAAGTCTGCATGCACTGCATGCTTGTAATACTAATAATCTTGAGGAGGGTGTAGAGCTGTGGGCTCTTGCTGGCTCTGCTCTGGTGTCCCATCAGAGCTACCTGCCCTCCCAGGTGAGTGTGCTGTTGGTGTTGGGAACTGTGTGACGAGGCAGATGAGGAGGATGTTGTATACAGAGGAAAAGAAGTACCCAGACAGCATTCTAGTATCATTACATTGCAGTTTAGCTGGCAGTATTGTCGTGACTAATCCAGATAGTCTGGCCTAACAAAGCAGCACAGTGCATAAAACATGCACATGAGGGCTGGGAAAGGACTGGAAAGGCTCTTTGCTGGTGCTTATATATTTCCAGGGCTTCTGTTCTCCTGTTAGGGAACAGGAATGAAAGAGATCCCAAGAATATGTGAAAATGGTGTAAGGCCTTCCTGTAATAGGCCGACTCGAGTAAAACTAAGGCCCAATCATCCCCACAGATTAGACGGGCTCAGATTATCCTGAAACTTTATGATAACATGGAACTTGCTGAAAAAAACAAGCTCAGATTGACAAACCTAACTCCCGCGCCATCGCCACCGCCTGTAGTTGCCCGGATCCTCCTTCTTGCCTTTTTTAAAGACCGGAGTGAAACTGTATACTGTACAACCTTATAGTTTCTGTGATTCTGTGAAGAAAGAATCCTTAGTTATTTCTGACAAAAGAGAATTGTCATATTTTCTAGTGCCTTAGAATAGAATTCAAGTGATCTGTGATACTATATATGTGGCAGAAGCCTCTTGTGGATTAATTTATTCCCAAAATTCACAAATTGCTCATTATTTTAAACAAATCTATGGTTGCAATTTGTAATTCTTAGGACTTTAGACCTATCTCACAGGGGCTAGACCTTTCAGCTCAGTTTTCAGTTCTCTAAGTGTGCAATAGTACAGTCAAAGCTGTGGGACCACTGAAAAGTCATTCAGAACGCATGTCTTCAGTATATTTAGACCACCTAGATATGAATTCATATTGCTTTTCAGAATATTTGAGACGGTGATTTTTACAAAAGTACAAGTCTGTAAATTTAGTTAATCGAGTTACCCAGTTTAAATCCCATTGACTTTCAGGGAAAGTTGCGAGCAGAACTTCCTCCAGTGCTTTTTTACAAACATGAGTGGGGAGTTAATAGAGTTTTGCTTTCTTTCTCCCTTACTCATGTGATCTCCTTCTAGTATGATTCAGAACTATTGTTCTCAAATGGGCTGGTCCTGCAGAGTGGTGGTTTTTCAATCAAAGAGTGCATGCCATTTGCTTTGGACCATACTACTCCTAGTGTACTGGGAGTAACAAAAGATAAGCACTGTGGAATCTGAACTGATTTTCTGTTATCTGATCTATTTTATGTAATGGACAGCTTCCTAAGGCTGACTAAATAAACAGAATTTTAACAGAATACTTGTTTTGATGGTTGAGTGTTGGACACATACGTAACAGTGCTTGACTTTCTCTGTATAAAATGGAAGCAATGACTTGTAGTCACCACCTCATAGCCACTTTATTTTACTTAGTCATGCCTCTCTGCAAAGGCCATGCTCCTCAATTTCCTACTTTCTCTTATTGGGATACAAAGCAATCAAAAGAAACTTACACTAAATCGTATTTGGGAACTTTCAATTTAAAATATGTCCCAAATTCACATTATGCAGTAGAAAACGTGAACATGTGAAAATGTGGAAAATTCAGCAATTTTGATATAAGGGGGAAATAATTTTCAGACTGAGCTTTCCTTAAGATCATAGAATCTTCAAAGTTGGAAGGGACCTCTAGAGATCATCTAGTCCAACCTTCCCGCTCCAGCAGGCACACCTAGAGCATGTGGCACAGGGCGGCATCCAGGCGGGTTTTGAAGACCTCCACAACCTCCCTGGGCAGCCTGTTCCAGTGCTCTGTCACCCTCACTGTAAAGAAGTTCCTCCTCACTTGCAGATGGAACTTCCTGTGTTTCAGCTTGCACTCATTACCCCTTGTCCTTGTTCAGTGCCCTACCCCTTGTTCAGCAGCTACCACAGAGAAAAGCTTGGCCCCCCTCTTCCTTACAATCTCCCTTCATGTATTTATACATGTTAATAAGATCTCCTCTCAGCCACCTTGTTCTCTTCTCCAAGCTGAACAGTCCCAATTCACTCAGTCTCTCCTTGTACGAGAGATGTTCCAGTCCCTTAATCATCTTTGTTGCTCTCTGCTGGACCCTCTCTAGAAGATCCACGTCCCTCTTGGGAGCCCAGAACTGCACACAGTGCTCTAGGTGTGGCCTCACCAGAGCTGAGGAGAGGGGCAGTATCATTGTCTTGAACACTGATGACCAAAAAAAAAAAAACTGTCCTATGTTTTGAAGACTATCAATATTTCATCTGATCCCTCAAAGAACCATGGGAACTTTTCTGTAATCCCCTTAAATGAAAGGTGGAAGTCATACCCAAGAAATTCAAGCCACCTTCCCACACTTTGCTGTTAACGATTGAATCCAATCACAAATGATGAAGTGGGATGACTGACATAAGAGCTTCTAGATTACATTGATGAATCTGTTTGTGACATGTTGAGCCATGCTGAGTGGTCATGACCATGACCATGACCATGACCATGCTGAGTGGTCATATCCTCCATTATTCCTTGGTTTCTCTTATCTTGCTATTTTCTGTGGTCCACACCTGGAG
>JAUBOD010000502.1:2375548-2396882 GCA_032353885.1 Nothura maculosa
CAGGATGATCAGGGGCCTGGAACATCTGCCCTGTGAGCAAAGGTTGAGGGAGCTGGGCCTGTTCAGCCTGGAGAAGACTGAGGGGGGACCTGACCAGTGTCTATAAATACCTCAAGGGAGGCAGTGAGGAGGATGGGACCAGCCCCTTCTCAGTGGCAGCTCTTCATAGAACTAGAGGCAACGGCCACAAACTGAAGCACCAAAAGTTCCACAGGAACTTAAGAAAAAAATTCTTACCAGTGAGGGTGACAGAGCCCTGGAACAGGCTGCCCAGAGAAGTTGTGGAGTTTCCTCTGGAGATCTTTAAAATCCACTTGGATGCAGCCCTGTGTCACGAGCTCTAGGTGACTCTGCGTGTGCAGGGAGGTTGGACTAAAAGATCTCTAAAGATCCTTTCCAACCTTAAGGAGTCAGTGATTCTCACTGTTGGCAGAAGTAAAGACAGTTTGAAAGGCACTTTAATTTTTTTTTAATTATTTTAAATAATACTTTCCCGTTTTTGGCTTACATGCATACTTCTGTGATGAGTATATTCAGCTGTAAAAATCCCATGTTAAAACCTTCTTTTCTCTGTTATCCTCATCTCTGTACAGATATATATGTAGACCTTAAAAATAATGAACAAAATAATCATTCTTGGAATACAGTTCTTTTTCCGGGTATGAATATGCAAGTAATATAAGAATATTATTTTCCATATATTATATATGACATAAAAACTCTTGGAACTTTTTTTTTACTTGAATATATTTGGATTTATGTTGGATTAAGTAAGGAAAAATATTTCTACCACTAACACTTTTTTTTCCCTCTGCCTACTGGAAGGCAATTAAATGAGTCAGCCATACATATTTTTTAACCAGCTGGTCTAAAGTGACTTTATAGAGATATACTAAATACCTCTGCAGTTGCATCTGCTACATCTGTTTATACTGTTTTGTGAGAATGTGAGTTCCGTTTTCTTGGAAGAGGTTAGCATTTGTACTGTGAGGCTTCTTGGCTCTGAAGTTCTCAAGACTGTTACAAATAAGCTGACAAGCTGACTTGGGAGCAAAGAGGCTCATGAATAAGGTGGTAGATAAAATTTTACTTCTGTTACCCTGAAATGACCCATGAGATTCTATCAATGATTTTTCTTTTAATAAGTGCACTTCAGCTTCTTTTTGCTCCTTTTAAAATTTTGTTATCTGTTGCCACCCTATCTAGAAGCCTGTATCAGAATGTAGTTAGAAAAATGGTGTTTGCCTACAGCTATCCACATTGTTGAAGATAAGCAGATAACAGTTCTGAGGCCCTTTATATCGTGGCACAAGTTTGCTTCAAGTTCAGTTTGTGGCTTTCTGTAATCACAAGTTTTCTTCTTCAGAATTTTTGCTTTCCTCATTATACACATGTACTATCAGTTATCCCTCAGTATAGCAGCTTGAACTTATCCTTACATACTACCTGTCCAGTGGATTGTTAAGGGCATTTTGAATTTTATTCCTGTCCACTTTGTTTTTTTGCTTCACAACTTGTTATCATTTAAAAGGTACCCTTGCTATCCTGTCAGCAAAATCAATAATGAAAACATGGAATAAAACCTGACCCCAAACTCCTTTGTTTAAAAAGAAACTCTTGTCTAATGTCTCCTTATAGTGATAATTACTCCTTGAATAATTACTCTTTGAAAATCTTCCAGCTTGTTTTGCACTTAGCATATAGTACCTGTAACAAGACAACATTCTTGCAGTTTAATCATGGAAATATCATATGAGACAGTAAGAAAAACCTTTTTAAAGTTTCAACCACACCATCTCCATTGCATATCTTACTGACACAGATTATCGTTACCTCTTAGCACCCTAAAAATGGATTAGCTGTGTGTTCTTCAGAACAGCAGGCTATTTATTGAGAAGAATAGTATTGACAGAAGCAGTTTTTCCTACAATAAACAAAATGCAACTCCTCTTTCAAAGACCTATTTTTATTTACTTAAAAAACCAGGAACCAGCCTTATTATTGAGTAGATAAAATTCACTCATGACTTTCTGTGCAACCTACCCATGACCTCAAAGGTGAAGATGTTGTCAAACACAGGTCTCTCCTGCAATTAAATTCCATGAGGCTTTTAAGAAGATAATGCTGGGTATTTCCTACTAGAATTAAATGAAGTTACAGTTTTAATGAGTGTATCCAGATTGCAGGATAATACCAGACAAGTGTAAGTAATTACCTGTATCAGTCATCTTGAATAAAGTTGATTAAAAATCAGCCAGCTCTAAATAAAGATGTAACTTTTAACAGCAATTGCATTGCTTCTGTTTTGTTTTGGAATTTCAGTTCATAGAAGTAGATAGCGCTTCTGCTGTTAGGTAGCTATAGAAGGAGTTTTGCCAGTATGCAACTTTAAAAAACAAATTTATATTTGTATTATTTGAACTCAGTGTATTCTGCAGTGCCAATCAAGCCATAAAATATCAGTAGCAGTGCATTTTCCATGCCAATGTGAAGCTGCTACTTCTCTCCCTTGGTAAGAAGGTTCATTTGTCATTCAGCTTAGCAAGCAAGCAAGCATGGTGAAAAATTGCCCATTGTAAACAAAAAAGTCCCTTTCTGGTGTCAGGAAGTGTCAATTCTTGCCTCAACACAAATAGTCTGACTTTCTCAGCTTATTTTATTTTCTTTAACATCTCTGAGATGCAGAAATCATCTTTGGTATCTGCAAAGAGTGCTTGTTGTAATAAGTGAGGTCACTAAAACTCTTGCTATGTTAGTGTAGCACTGTGGTATATCAGTTGCAAGGTTGCCTTTGAGATTTTTTTCCTAGAACTGTGGCCAACTTGAGAGCAATAAAAATGATCAAAAGTCTCCAAAGCATGCCCTATGATGAAAGAGCAAAGGGATCAGGCTTGTTTAGCCCGGAGAAGAGAAGACCAAAGGGAGGTATGATAACAGCTGTCAAATACATGAAAGATCACTACAGAGAGGAAGGGCATAAGCTTCTGCTTATACCATACTTCTTGGCTTTTGAACCCAATCCAGCAAAGTCATAAGATTCATGCTTTATATTATTCTTAATGTTTTTGTGAAGTTATAGCTAGTGTTGTCAGTCTGCAAGCCAGAAGAACAATGGTTTTTTTTGCCAGGTAAAACCAAAAACTCATTTACAAGCCTTGGACATGCAAGTGGATGCAGAAATGCCACTTGACTCTGCCTCTGAGGGCAAATTCTGCTATGACACCCAATCAGTCTGTTCCTGTCAGAGCTCTCCTCTCTCTCAGTGTTTTGAGAAACAGCTGGGGTTAGTTACAGTTGAGTTTTATTTCACGGTCAGGTGCCTGCTAGAATTTGAGCTGTTCCATCACAGAGTCTGGTTAACTTTTAGTGAAAAATAAAAAGAGAGGATACAGTACAGAAGTAGTGCAGGAAAATAGAGTAGCAGTGCTTGTAGGACATTGGCTCAGGTGACAGATACCAGCTTGTGCTAAAACTTATTTGATGGCCGGCTGCCTAAAGAGATTGCAAAACTATGCAAAGGTCTTGCACATCTGATCATTGTTTCTTTACAGGTAAAATAGAGAATGATCCAAGAGAAGGAAACAGATAACCTCTGAGACCCATGACTCTGCTCAGGTGCGTAGGGGAGGAAAGCCTCCCTGATGAGAAGTTCCCTCTAATATTTATTCTCCCTTAGTTTCCAGGAGCAAGAGTTATATTCTTTGACTGAAGCCTTTTAGCACTCATCTCTGAGATGAGGCAGTTTCATTCTAGTGAAGAATTCGGAAACAGTAGGTAAACTGTAAAGTCCCATAGGATGTACGCCTTGCGTCCCCGTTTATTTCTCCTCACCGCCCCTGAGTGGTCCCAGAGTTTAGCAGCTGAACATTGTGTTCCCAGTTAACTGGTCTGATTTTTTCAAATAAGATATTTTAAGAACCTTGAGAGAGCTTGAGCATTTTTTCCCTTGCAGTATCTTTTTCTGTTTGAAGTTGTGCGCACTCACCATCAAACTGTCTTCATATTTATCTCCACTGCTTTTTAACCCATTAGTTATTTGGTAGATGTCTGGCAGTGTGTTAGGGTTTCAGATCAGCAGCAATTAGGCATGGGAAGCCTGCCATTCCTAGATATATTTGCAGAAAGAAGCAGTCAGTCTTTCTCATAATCCCGAATCGTGTCTCTGCAGTCAAGAGTGAGTTGCAGTTCTACTGTAAATATTGCAGGCTATTTTTAGTGCTCAGATATTTGCTATGGACTTAGGTGTGAATTCCTATCCAGCTTAAGTCTATGCTGCTGTTGAAGGGAGAGGTTTGGCCCTGTAAATAGAACCATAAGTTTTCATTCAGATCATCCAATTATTCATGAAGGGTATAGCTGAGGCAGGAGCACACAGGGAGGGCAGGGATGGGTAGCACCCGTGGGCGGAAGTGCACAATTTGTGACAGTGGCTGCATGTGGAACTTAAGGCTCATGACCTAGCTCAGGTCAGGCAGCAGGATCAGTGCCAGTGCTGGGTGTCTTGTCCAGTTTTCTGCCCTGGCAGTGATGATTGTCACATTTGCCAACACACTTTATTTTTCTCCATCATTTCATGTGAACTTGTTCGCTTCAGAGATGCAAATTCCTATTACCGACAGTAGATCAATGACTGACTTTTCAGTCTCTCCTCGCTTTGCTTTTGGATTGACTTTTATGTCAGCCTTGAAGAATTATCTTGTTTTTCGGCTATGCATTCACATTACCCTTGCTAATTCTAAGTACCTTGACATGCCAGGTTGATTGATGGGTTCCTTGAACAGTCTTCTCTATTGGCATGCTAGGAATTTTTTCCGTGCTTTCCTGATTTCTAGATTTTAGAGGAAGATATCAGAGCATTAAAAAGTAGGCAAGAACAGTGGTTCTTTTTCTCCAGTTTAATACAAATTCATCCTCCTCATGAAGGAAGATGGCCTAACCGGCTTATCTGATTGCCTTTGCTGACAACAATCAAATTAATTACAAGTGACTCTGAGCGATAAGGTCCCACAGGTATCTATTGACAGAGCAGAAGATCACATTAAGAAATCATCAGATTAACTGGAAGTAACTGAAGTAAACATGAAAGGCAATTTATTTATCTGTTTGCAGGTTCCTACTTCAATCCACTAGGTTCTTGCTATGTCTAAAATTTCAACAAAGAAGTGGCTTGGTTACAGCTACAAAGGATAACTTTGGGGCTTGTAGGGCTATAACTTGATGGACACTCAACCAGGTAGGCCATCCCAGCAGGCAAAAAAGTCTTGTGATTGCCTGTCCCCAGGCACTGACTCATGCCCTCATGTTTGTTCCTGTGTGGATGAAATAGATGGAGGTTGCATCCTGCTGGGAACTAACTTGACCAAAGCAAAGAGGAAGTCTACTTTTTAGCTGAATCTCTTTCCAATTACTGCAAAGGGGCAAAAATATCAGTGTCTTCCAAAGGAGAGTGGAGACATGAGATAGAAAAGTGCACATGCTGTGAGTTTGGTGGCAAGTCTGATATTTCATAAGCACCTTCTAGGCCACAACCCTTCCTGTAGGTACTCTCATTCCTAAATATTCAGAATCTCTTTGTGCAGGAATAATGTTGGTGAAAAAAAGAAAGTTTTGAGAGGGGGACAGAAGCACAGACAGACCCAGGCCTGTTCACTTGGGCACCTTCCAAACTCATATCCTGATGGAGAAGGAGGCAGAATCAAGCGCTTGGTGGTGGCAAGAAGGTGGCAATTGTTCAAACTAGCATTACAGTAGAGAAAGACATTAGCAACTTGAAGCAGTGCATTTCTCCATACAAAAGGACAGTTAAGATTCATATAAACATACTGCATAATTCTTAAGGAAAGACTTGGGTTAAAATTCCATACTCCAGATTGAAATTCTGCAGAATGGAAAATGAAAATGGCAGTATTCATTCCTGTGTGCTGACAGTCTGTTTTGTAACTCACCTTTCCAGTCACTAGGCTTCTCCATACTATTTTTAATGTTCTTCTGTAGCTGCTGTGCTCTTTCTGACTCTTTTCCTTAGTCATGTATGAATCTTCTTCTATTTTCTTCTTGTTCATTCACTGAAGTGCATGTCCTGTTCCAGAGTTCTAGAGTGTCTTAAGTTTTCCATCCATGGACTAGAATGTTTGGCTTCAATCTTTCAGAAATACAGAGGTAAAAAAAAAGTATCGTTTTGAAGTGAGGTCTCTGCTTAACATTCTTCCTCTCTCTACCTGTGTGAAATTCGTATTACTAGAAATGGATTCATTATCGATAATGAAAGAAGTAGATTGAAATCAAGATGAGAAAAAATATGTTTTCCTAATTGATATTCTCACTACTTCTCTATGGTATGCAATTCAACTCTGTTATTTTTCCTGAGGATGAGCTGTCTCTGTTTTTCAAGAGGCATGGTGCTTTGTAATGATTTGCCATATATCCCCTGATCTTTCAATGGCAAAAGAGAAATTAGCACTGAGAATTCCTCCTCTCCAAATCTTGATTTAAATTTCCCCATCTTTAGGCATATTCCTAAGTACTATCAGTATTTATCTTATTTACCTATTGATACAACTAGTTAAGAAAACCAGAATGTGAATGTGATAAGTCTGATGGATGTTTACAGTACAATAATATACTCAGGGCTATCACCCTTGATCAGTGCACCTGCACTTCCTGCCCACGGTCATTTTTTGTTGATATCCTAGGTGAGGTATTTATTTGCAGAAATTACATAATTATGGTCAGCTGAGCAGTTTCTTGTAATGTTGGAGAAACCGAAATCGAAATCCAGTCAATGTGAGTCCACCACATAACACACTCTTACTTACCATGAGACATAACTGTGAAAATTAGATATCAGGTGTAAACATATACCAGTGTGAGCTGCGCAAAGCGTGTGTCATGCTCTGAAGTCATCCATTATTTTCAGATCACTTTGCTTGCCTGGTCTCCCTAGCCTCTCAAAAATAGGCTTGTATTAGTAACTTTAGAGTAGGCATACTATTGTGAAATACATTCCTACTATATTAAGCGTTTAGTTCATCCAATAAATGTCCTATTTAAGCTATTTAAATCCAATAGCTTCATCAGGAAAGAGATGAAGCAGAAATGAAAGAAGTTTTTCTTCATTGTTCTGTCTTCATAATCTAGACTGAAGCAGAGTTATAAATTACATCTTTCTTCAGGTTGGAACTATTCAGGAGATGTGCTTGTTACTCTGTGGCGTCATCTCAGCTAAGGATATATTTTCATGCTCACTTGCTCAGACTTCTTGTACTGCTGCTTTTAGTCACTTATGGAGGTATAATGGTGTGAGAAGTTATCTGTGTTGGTGCAATGAGAAATCTCTTATGAATGGATCATGACAAAGCTGCACTTTTACAGCATCAAGAGAAGCTATGAAATTAATAACTGATTGCCTTACTTTTCAGTTAGTCCTACTACTGTGACAGGAATATTGCTGCTCAGCGTCTCTAATTAGGGAATATTTGGCTGCTGGGAGAGATTCTAACATCAAGTCCTTTCTTCATTATGTGCTAATTCTGTACTTATTTGATTTTTCCCTCTCCTCAGCACAGGGTGCATTCTTGGATCTAAAGCAGCTGTCAGAGCCACACATGAAAGAATTGTCATAAGCTACTTTGAGGTGACTTTTATCAGCTATTACTGCCACGTGAATTTAGTAAACACATGTATCCACATAAAAGAACAGTCTTCTAATACCTTTTCAAAAGACTTCTGGGCACTTATTCCCTTATAACTACTTGTGCTGACTCTTTTTTAATCATTGACCTGATACGAAAGACATAAAATCTTTGTTTAGCACCTATTATCTCAAACTGCCCACAATCTCTTAAATTTTCATCCTTCATTTTAAGCAGCAGAACAGTGGGCCTTTAAAAAACCAAGAGCCTGCTTACCAATTCCTTGATTGCAGGAACACATAAATGTCTGATGTTGCTCTGGTGAAGACAGCAAAACCTGTTACTTTCACCATGAAAGAACGTCATATACAAAGCTGCTACTGGTTAAGCAAAGGATTGAGAGAACCAAAGATCAGTGTAGAGAGGAAAAAAAAGGGCTGAAGGGAGGTGATTGGATGTTACATGGTAGATCTTCCAGTGATGAAGTGGTCTGTGATCTGACACTACTGGAAGCATTGTCTGTAGGCAAAGTTATTCTTGCGGAATGTGGACATCTGCAAATACTGGTTCCCTCCTAGCAAAGAATGGAAAGGGGGAGGTAAGCAACCTTACCCTGGCGTGGGATAAAGGTCAGCTTTGACTTGCAAGATGGATAACATGGAAAGAGTATAAGCAGCACAGTCTCCCAAAGCAAGTGGATTAGAAGGTCAGCATCTCAGGGATGAGACAACTGTCTTTCTATTTTAAAGGACAATTGAAAATAGAAGTTCTACATCTTGAAAGTGAACTTTCATCTTTTCAGAGATAGCACCAGTGCTCATTTGCCAATGGATCTCATGTTCTTTTACCATTGTCTGGATGCCACTGCTCAAACTGTTCTCTTTAGGTATAAGCGGGCATAAAAGCTAAGTTATTGTTGTGTCACTTTTATCATAAGAGCACAGGTGCAGCTCTAAGTTGATAGAATACCTCTGTTGTAAATGCTGCTCTTTCCCACGGATTCTTGAGATCCTTTTATCACTCATGCACTTCAAAATAGCTGGCAAATAAAGGGAAAAAAAAAGGAAATCTAGCACTTCGCAGGAGGTGAACTTTTCTTTGAAAATGAAAAAATGAATATAAAGATTTTAAATACTGTGTCCACTTTTTGATGAAATCTAAATTGCAAGGTGTTTACATGCTTTACCTACTTGGCCAAACTGCTTGCTTATTTAGACAGCATCTAGATATAGATTTTAGTTTTGTTCTGAAGAGAAGTAAAAATGATTTTTTCACTAAGACTTTCAGTTGGTAATCCTTTGTAAGATAAGCATCTCCATGCCACTTCTGCAGACCCTTGTCCAGTTGCTCAATCACCTGCAGTCCTTTAACGCAAGATCCAGAAAGATTTCCATGTTACAAATGGAAAGTGTCATCTCGTAGATCATAAATATATTATTTTTTCCATTGCTGTGTAAGGTCTCATATCATAGCTGAGCTGATCCACATTTCACTGTCAAGTGAAAAAAACAGATTTCTCTCCTTTCTCCCTCTGCTTCTCCTAGTCTTTTTCTTATTACTAGCTGCATGATTCTCCTTTCTTCTTCCTTGATACTCATCCCCGTTAAATCCGTGTAGCTCACAGAGCCCAGAGAAAACTAACGCCACACAGGAAAACAAGTGTTTTTCTGAAGATTTGGTGAGCCAAATGTGCGCAGCTCAGCTGCCAGGCAAGGGACAGGGCTGGAATGCAGGGAGAGGAATGGCAGAGGAGGCAACCTCTTGTAGCAGCACTGTGCTCTCAGGCCTGGCCAGCTGCAATGTGAAACTTTACCTAAATGAGCACACCATGCTGGAAGTGGGCAGAAGTCTGAAAAGGGTACGACATAACTAGCACCTGCTACTGTGTCTTCTAGTAACTGACCTACCCACCACCTTTCACTTCAACAGCTGTTTTGACTAATTAGAAGTTAAAATTAACTCTCATTTTCTTCCCTGGGGATCAGTCCCCATGAGAAGAGTTCACACACCCAAAAGATTGATGACAAGATGAGGAAATGACAGGATTCAGTAGATCTCAAAAAGAACAAAGATGGGACTAGTGAGTCTTTTAATCCGTTAGAATCCGTTAGTCTTTTAATTCTGTTAGAATCTAATCTAATCTAGATTTTAGAATCCATTAGATTCTAATGAAACCATTAGAATCGTTTCTTCTTCCTATTATATTGACACATTCCTTGACCAAATTAGGACAGCTACTTTTTTTAGCATCAAGGACTTTCTGCGCAAGTGAAAAGAAAGGATGTTTATTTTGGCAAAAAACACTGTATTTGCATGCAAAGCAACAACCCCAGGGCATGGTACCACTGACCAAACATGCTGTGTGAATTCATTCATCACTTCAGCTTACCTTCTAGACATGATGAGTGCACAAGAGAAACTGTATTCATGGCCATCTCTGCTCTGACAACCATAGTGCTTCTTGTGGTTATATGCAGCCTCAGGGCAGGCATGAAACACAACAGAAGTATGCTGATATTACAAATGTGACTATACTTTAGCAGGTAGTCTAAGACGTGGATAAGCTCAGTTTAATTACTTCTAGCATTAGCATTAGTGTAGATAAAGGTTTTTGCTTTGTGCTTTACACACTGTGCAATAGAGTTATTAGTTCTGTGCCTGACAAGTGATCTTAGAGGATAAATCCATTAATGTATGTATGGCACTCAGTTACTGCAGTGGCTGCACCTTGAACTGGACTGTCTTCTCAAGCTGAGCCACCAAAGGGTTCCAGATGGGTTGCCTTTCCATGCAGATATCGCCTGTCCAAGTTGGAATTGGGAAAGGTGGTGTACGGTTTGAAGGAGTTTAAGTTGCCAGAGTCCCTACCACACTGTTGATGTCCTTGCCATTTCTGCCATTAGGCAGATTTAGCACCCGCCTGTATCAAAATAATGAGCACTCATTTAACAGTTAACATAAACCACATTCCATTATCATGTAAAACAAATTCTGCTTTCAGCCCAATACCCTTGGAGGAGATTGTTTTAGGTGCATTTTAACCACAGGCATTTCTCCCCAGCTAGGCTCTCAGCAGACAGGGATTAGGATGTGGTACTTAGCTGAAGTACTGAGTCCTGCTGACAGATTGCAGTGACCTTGCTGTGACTTATGTTCTGATCTCGCAGGCACTGTTGGAATTTGACACACTAGAACATAAGATACTGGCTCCATTATGCTACTAATTGGTATCCAGAGCATTGTGTTCCTGCCCCCTTCGCCATTTGATGCAGGTGGCATATAGTTTTAATTTATCTTTGCCATGTGATTTAGGGGGCTTAAGTCTCTATCATCAACCCGTTGATGCCCTGATCCTTTCCTGTGGCTGTCATTATCATATGCAGGTGTACAGATTGACACAGGCTTGTGCTGTGGATATGGTCTGCTTATCATGTTATTGATGGTTGCTCTTCTCTAGTGGATTAAAAATTGTTGAACATGGATAAAATGCACCGTGTATCTTCATCAGCTGTCTTTAATGTAAAAACTTCCATTTTTTTCTGTATTTCGCAAATCTAAACTAACATATTCTTTCTTCTTCTGCTGCGAAGTTAGGTGATTCTGGATCTTCATATGATTTTATTTTCTATGATTTCTGTACAATAATCAGCAAGCTGGACAAAAAGGTCACCAAAATGAACCAGAAATAAGCTTTATATGAGATGATGGCTATAGCACTCTTTTTTTTTATTTAAGAAAAAGAAAAAGACAAGTAGTTTTCCAAAGCATCATTTTATCTGTCCTAGAAGTTGGAAATTCATGCTGTTAATTTAATCATTAGGGAAGTTTATGACCCTGAAGAATATGACTTGCAAATGCCTTGTTACCAGAAGGAACAAATCTGGCCCGGAGGGAGCACTACGAGTAGCTGTAAGCAGTAAACTACCTGGCACAACTAACAGAAAAATAAGTTGTGGATTTATTACTTCAGCTTTGCCAGCTCAAGTAATAGAGTTATTTATTGCTGGTACTGGTTAGACACTGATGACTAAATCTGCCGAGGCACTTCAGCATTGTCACAGCGACACTTTACTAGTAGGGTTACTGGCTTCCAGAGTGAAATTCACAGCCCTGGAATTGGCCTCATGGCTCCAATACAAAATCTGGGAAAAAAGTAGGTTCTCAGAGCAAGACTCAAGACAGTTTGCAGTTATCTAAGATATCCAGCAGTGAGAACTGAATTGAGAAGCAGTTTTAAAAGCCACTTCTTTCTCTTGGCCAACACTGGGTTGTAAGAAAGTGCCATGGCCAGATGAAAATCCATAGGCTCTTCTGAACTTAGGTACCTGAATTATCTCTTTAAAAATGGAGCAAGTTACCACTTCTCCTAGCACTGGTCCCTCCAAGTATCAAGGTACAAAGGCTGTGGATGCTACTCTACTATCATATGGAGCACCATGTACCTCACTATCAGTCTGACACAACTATGCTACAATTCTTCTTTCTGGGCACAGGGAGTATTTGGCAGCTATAGAAGAGAACTTTTTTGATGGCATCAATGAATGAATGATTTATGAGTTATATTAACTCAGACTGGAGGTTATCTCAGAATTGAGTTTAAGCAGGAATATTCAGAAGGAATATAGTGACCAGACCATGTTCATAACCAAACAACATTTTCATCTCATTAATTATTTTTCAACAGTTTACAAGAACTGTCAGATTTTAACAAACAGATATACTTTAGAGGAAGCACTGGAAATCCATTTCCTGATTATATTGGTTCCCTTTTTAAGTACAGGTACATACAAGTAAAGGTGTATTTATTTCTGCAATAAAGATTTGACTGTAAGGCTGCTAAAAGTCTACTCTTTAATTTGACCTTAGTTAGATATCATAAATTGGAGTTAGAAAATCCCACAGCAGACGTTATTTTTTGTTGAATATAGCAGTTGTAGTTCATAGTGCCTCTTCATTGGTTAAGTGGAAGTACTTATCTTCAGTTAAAAGAAAACCTGCAGACCTTCCGGGAGCTCTGCTGTTAGAATCATAGAATCATTAAGGTTAGAAGGGACCTTTGGAGATCATCTAGCCCAATCCACTCTGTTTCTCCAGCTCACTTGCCTGGGCTTAAGGTGCCCATGTCCAAGGCGTGCTGTAGCACAATCATGCTGCATTCAGCTAAGAGCCTCAGGTCGAGGTGCCACAGTATGAGACATCTGTGGGCTGTGCCAAATGGAGAGCTTCCTACTTCCTCTCTCTCCTGCCTTTGGATACTCTTTTTTTTTTTCCCCTGCATTGTGGGGAGCCAGCCCCACAATCAGCTAACACAGACCAAGGAAGGAACTATTCCAGGTTAAAAAATAACCCTTGTTTTGTTTTTAACTGACATTGTTTTCTTGGTGGAGTTCACAGCCGGGTCTCAGAGACAGCAGTGCAAGGCAGTACTTCATTGAGCGAGTCGGTAGGATCTGCTTGGCCAATGAGAAGCAAAGATGGAGCACTGAAAAGGAGCATTTCTGCCAAAAAATGATTATTGTGGACCTATGGCTTCAGGTTTACCATCTTGCCTAGAAAGAGCAAAGCCATTTTCCTGCCTTCTTATTGCCTTCTTTGCCTTGCCATATTTTTTCCAGTCAGACATTCTTAGAGCACTTTAAGATTCTTCAGTGAACAGATCAGACAAAATATTTTATTCCACAGTTGAGTCTTTAGATTTTGAAAACACAATGGTTATTCATTTCTTCCTATCTTCATTTGTTGCTGAAGCAGTTATTTTTATTGAATTACTTAAGCAGATTATGGCCAAAGGTTGGGGAAACTATAAAAGCACTGGTAGCTAAAAACTCCAATCTAAAGGCATGTTTGAGGAGTGATAACATATCATCAATTGCTTTGCAGGTGGAATGACAGACTCTGTTAATCATTGTGAATGGTTGGCTCTGAAGAGTACAGATATTGTCTCTAAGGAGCGGTCTAGTCCACCCATCATTAGAGTCATGAAACTGCTCTAGAGGGCTGAGACCAGGCCCTTTACATGCAACCAGTTAGCCAGCATTGCTGGGCATGTGCCCTTCCCCATACCCTTGAGAAGAAGACAAATCAAAGGTGGTGCTGGGTAGATGAGCAGAAGCTGCCCCACAAGACAGCAGGCCAAATCATAATCCCATAATCCAGAGGAAAGTCTCTCGCTTCCCAGCGGGGTGTGAAATCCTTCAGCCCTTGGTACCAAAACTGTTCCTGCCAGACCTATGTACCCTCAGATATCCCAGCAAGACATGCAACTGTGTTTCTATTGGACTTGTTCTGGTGTGATGTTGCTTGTTTTGTTTATTTAGGTTTTGCAGTGACTGTACAAAGATGGGCAGTGCTTGATGTGGCATAAAGTCTGCTAGTACACAGTTAATCCATCAAAATGCTTTATTGTATTTGAACCAGCAGGTTGAATTCATACTGGATTTAATGTCCCATGGCCATGACACTTTTGATTCATTTCTTTTTTCCCGAGAAGGGAATTCACTATACTGCTGAAAATTTGTAAGCCCAAAAGAGGGGGCTGGATGAATTTAGGGCAAGGAGCAGTGAGGAAAGCTCTGTGATGGGTAGGAAGGAGCGGTTTTTGGAGTGGATAATGGATAAGCTTGCTTGAAGCTATGCTAGGAGGAAAGGTATCTCTGAAGTACAAGGGATCTCTAGACTCAAGAAACAGCTGTGGGAGAGTCTCTTACTAAATGAATAAAAGCAGAAGGTGGATCTGCCTTGTCCTACAATGTGAGGAGGGCTCTTCCTTGAAGCTCAGAGGATATACTCCAAAGTAAAAACAGTGATGGATACTGCTTAAAACATCTTACTTCTTTAGTTCTACTAGGTCAGGGGCAGTGTAGCCCATTACTACTATGTGAATGAAGAGTGTGAACCTTCATATGCACACGTACCGGAAAGGATGTGACCCTGAGAGTCTAGATAGACATGAACTATACTTTGAAAGTTCAAACTTCAAGCACTGCTTACAAAAAATGTTTAATTATCAGACTTGGAACCCGCTTCTCACCCAGCACAACTCAGTATCAACAGCTAACTGCAGTTTGCCATACCCTGCTCTCTAAAAATAGACCTGGCTATAAAGGCCGTATAAACTGAAGGTAGAAAAAGCTATATTAATTTTTTTTTTTTTGCAAGGGGGAAAACTCCAGATGTAAGGACTTGTTCCCACAGCTCTGAGTCTAAGGAGTATTGGTACATGGTCAGTGTGTGAAGGAGCTCAAGACTTGTCCACAACTGCCCACATGAACAGTCCACATCAACAGCCATAGCAGGGATGCCATTTAAAATGTAGACGAAGAAGAAGACAGCAAGGAGGCACGTGACCTTTAGAAGAAAACATTATTAAACACTTACTCATGGCCTGGAGATTTCCAGATACAATTATCTAGAAAAGGAAGATAAATTAAAAAAATGAACTTGAGAATAACTGCTTGTAAGTAGGTTAACTATCTCACAAAATGACTCAACCTACCTGGAAAATGTTGCAATCTCCACTTCAGACTTGCCCTCCACTCCTGCCTCACAGGCAAATGCTTGGGGAGTGGTGATTTGACCAGCTCCTCTGCAGAGTGAGCAACTTGGCTGAGAAATGGTATTTTTAATGCTCTGTTTGTAGCCTTGAGACTATCTCCACGGCAACAGAAGTTGCTGGATAGAGGTGGCTGGAGCATATTGACAGAAGTTTTCCACTGGACAGTGCTGTTTTAATGACAAAGTTTGGAGGAGAACGATTCCATGTTGCCAACATTTTGGTGTGAAAAAAATGGGGTAATTTTTTAAAATCGTCTTGGAATTAAGAAATTTGTTTGTTTGTTTGTTTGTTTATTTTAAGTCCTATGTCCCTCTCCCTCATGTGAGACTTTTCCCATGAGGAAACAGAACTGCTCACTCTCTCTCTCTTTTTCATTTTGGGAATAGTGGTGAAATTTCTGGTTAATCTTCCTTTTTCTACTCATTCTTGTGGTTGCTTTTTTTTTCAAAAGGCTCTGCAGTGGGGTTTTTTTGTTTGTTTGTTTTGTTTGTTTGTTTGTTTTTTTAAATCCATTAAGTGTATTTTTAGCTAACACGTCCATTGAACCAAAACAGCAGGTACCTCTATTGCTCTATTGCTGTTCTAGATTTAAGATATTCTAAACAAAACAGGAGATGAGATAAACTGTAAATTATCAATTATAAAAAATATTTTTAAAATTCTATTTTAGGGGAGAGAAATTCTGAAATAAAAGCAAAATTTTACACTGGAAGAATGTGCTGTAATTACTCATCCTTTCCATTTTTAATAGTCCATTTTATATCTTATGTCCTGAAATCTCAGCTGAGAACTCACGTGTTCTGTCTGCTGCACTCTCCAAGAATTATCTTCATCCTTCCATCTTCCAGACATGAGTCGCTGGATGTAGTGACAGTCAGAGACATATTATTGCATATCATAGCCTATCACTAACGTTGTTCACTTCACTGAGGGAAGTTCTTGAGGCATATGGATGGCAGTCTAGTGATTTGTCTCTGTTCCCAATGATGGCTTTTCCCCCCAGGAGGAAAAAATAGGATGTGTAGTAAACATTTATGCAGAGGCAATTTTCACAGTTCTGCTTCATGACTCCTTCCTTGCCCGTTAAGTTTTAAAAATATAAATAAAACTGAAAGTATTAATTATTTGAAGTCAGACAAAAAAACACTGTCTTTGTTGCTGTCTTCAGCAAGATAGTTATTTTTAAGAGCTCTCCATGAGGTTTTTGGAAACAGATTCTACATTCCAGAGCATTAATCAGATTTGGTGATTATTTCAGTCCCTAACGGACTGGCTTTCCCATTGCCATGTCAGTGCCACCTTTCCTCAGGGGGATGACTGCATGCCTGCAAACAGCTCTCTTGGCTGCTCTTAAACCTCCAGGTATCTCCCCCTGCACCTGTGCACTGCCGAGCACAAGAGCCAACAACTGCTCCTGCTGCCAAGGAACATCAAAACTCCCTCTTGAGCAGTCAGTTGTGCTCAGCAATGCATGCATGTTAGCATGGTGTAGCATTGCTGGGTGGAGATGTGCCATGCGGGAATGTGCCTAGTCACTGAAGGTGATCATGCCATGGCAAAAGTGCTGGGAAAGGTAGCAGGATTTGTCAAACATATCTGGAGAAAACAAGAGGTTTATAACTGGAATAGCTAAGATGAACAAAAGGATGGAAGGGCGTGTTGAGATGAACAGGAAAGGTCACACAGTACATAAGAAGCCAATCTGGGAGTAGCACCCAGGCATCCTAACGCTCAGGCCTTTGCCCTATCACCTAATCTACAGCCTCTCTCTCTCCTGTGTTAGGTTTAGAGTGCTTACGTCTGCCTGGAGAACATTTTTCCTGGAAACCATCGTCTCTCCTTACCTCCAATTGCATCACACGTAGTGTTTGCACTTGCTGTGGCCACTCAGCATCCTGACAGTGGTGTTAACACTGACAGGGGGGCAGATGATATCCCCTTTTTTAAATCTGACTGACAGCAAAAAGGAGCAAAGCCAAGAGCAAATGCCAGCTCTGATAGGAGGTTGACGCAAGAGAGGCTGAGAAACCATATAAGACTGCAGCCATGGTTATATAACCTGGAATATTTTCTGTAAACGCTCAATCTGACATGCTTTGTGTTTTGGCATGCGTTTGTCAGTGCCCCTGTTTCATAGCCTTGCTGAAGACTCATTGACAGATGGCACTCAAGCGAGTGCTTTTTATAGGTGCCAGGGTCCAACTCAGATACAGTTTCCGAAAGCAAAAGGTGTTTGGGGGTGGAGGAATTTGAAACACTGCAAAGCATTTTGAAAAAGGTGTTTTAGTGGTACTTCACATTCTTGAAAAAGCAGAGATATGGAGGAGATGAACAAGGAACATTGACTCAGATGGATGTTGAGTCACCAGATGATTCTAATAGAAGGTGAACTAGATTTATGAAATGGGAAAAAAATTGATTTGGAAAGGCTCTGTTTTGGATAAGTTAAGATTAGGGTGGTATCTATCTAACCTGAGATTCTGGAGAATAATTCATTGCCAAAACTTGACTCAGCTCTTATCTGGAGACTTCGTGAACTCAAATTTTGTCTGTCTAGCGGTCCATAAGACGTCTCTCCTTTGTGCTTAGGAGCAGTGGAGCTGGTCCCTAAAGGTCAGGAGGCCCAAGAGCCGAGGGTGACACAATGTAGGCAGTGCCCTCAGGAGTGGGGCACAATCCCACAGCGGCAGAACACAGTGGGCAGAGGAGGCTGCTGGTATTGAGACGATGTGGTCCAAAGCCCATGCAGAAGATGACAGGGTGGAAGCGGGAGAGAGTTGTGGATAGGACATTGCAAGGCATGGAACGATCGCCCTCGGACTGGACTGAAATGGGGACTGAGTCTGGGAAGTGTAGGGTAGGCCTAGGGGTGGGCATGGACAAGAAGGCCAGGTACTGCCTCAGGATCTTTGCATTTTGATGGACAAATGTCTACGTTTGTCATGGGATGACTCATGTGCTGTGGCTATCCATGTTTACCAAAAGAAGGAAACACCTAATTTCAGACTACTTTGTCTTTGCTTACAACTTTGCACTTCGATATTTAAACCTGATACATTTCTTATATTGTTTTCATAAAAACTTTTTGCAATGGAAGTATCTTGATCTCCATATAGCTACTGCTTCTCACTCTGGAGCTGAGGGACTTGCAGGTTAAAACCCCTTGCTACAGTTTTGGGAGCTAGGACATTGTAGTCCAGCCGTCTCCAATACCCAACTCTGGGAATGACCAGTGTGTATGCTACCCAGGGGGGCTTCAGGCTCCGAGTTTAATTATTTGGGGACAAGGTGGCAGATAGGCTGAGACACAAGCAAAGTCAAGGGATTTATTAACCACAGGCACTTTGCTCTTTATGTGTACTAGGGAGTTATACATATTCCTGAAATAACACAGGTCCATAAAACACCTTCTGTGGAAGTCTGCAGCAGAGACAAATATAGAATCCATTTATCCTCGGATGTGTTCAGCAGTGGAATGATCCTTTCTCTTCTGGAGGTTATAAATCTACTTTACTACATACTTTACGACTGCAACCAAAGAAAGAAGGTGGCAGAGCAGGCGCTATTCAGAAGATACTTCAGAGCAAGACCTTCTGTGCACTGAATGAGGCACAGACTCTGAAAAAAAAAATTTATTCCTGCAATTAAAGATTATATTACAGAGCATATATGTTGTAGCACCGGGAGATGAAATAAGGTGGTGCAAGCAATTATGCCATTTTCTGATTCTTTGATGCTTGATTCTGTAGCCTCAGATTCTTTTTTTTTTTTTTCGTGACAGGTTTGTTGTGTGCCATTTCATAGTGCTTAAAAGAGGCAAATAGAAAGTATTTCATGGTATGATGCCTCCTTCATTTGAATTTTAAACACTAAGAAACAATTTCAGCACATGGCAATGGCACAGATACTTACGCAGGCCCTTTGAAGCCTTTACGTTAAGTGGGCATGTTCTCATCCCTCCTGTGTGCTGAAAGCAGAGTGCAGAGGGTTGATCCGTCTGCGTCATGTTTGCCGCAGATGGATAGTGATGAGGGCAGAGGGTGCCTCCAGAGGGGCATCCTACCAGGCACGGAGCCTTTTGACTTCAAGGACAATTTTTTGCTGGTCAGTTATGCACCTCCTGCTTACCTGCCCACCTCCTTCTTTTTGACCAGCCTCAAATTTCTTACTTAGTTTTAAAATTCAATCATTAACATTTCTATATGAGGAATATCTCCCATCTTCTCTCTTCCCATGTATATGAAAAAAAGGCTTTTTCTCCTTCATCAGGTAATTCCTTGCTAAGCTTCAAACTCCTGTCACTAAATAAAAAGGTTTTCAAAAAAGGTTTACCTGCAATCTTTAATCAGCATTAAATGTGAGTAAAGCATGGTTTTCTTTGGATTTATTTTTAGACACTGTTATACTCTCTTGACAGATAGTCTTTTAAAGCAGATGTCCAGCTGGAAAATGTAAGTTACAGCGACAGAAATCTGGCAAAGTTTTAAGTATGGGAATTGTCAGACGGTGCTAATTATAGGTGTGGCAACCAGCTCTAACAACCAACACATTAATTTTGCAGTGTCTCTCTCTCTTCTGTAATTGAATATTCTTACACTCTGTTGCCTAATTTTAGAGCACATTAGCAATTCACAACCAGGTAACATGTATAACCATCTGGAATAGAGATTATCTTAAAATGAGAAGTAGAAGGAACTTAGTTTTTTCCATGTGGTTTTTGATCCTGTCTTTTCCTTACTTCTGTAATGACTGGAATTTAGGGAAAGCAGTCATCACAGGGAGGAGAGGAAGGAAGAGCATAGCAAGAAGGTGGAGCAGGATGAATTGCTGGAGTATTAGAGCCAGCAGAGCCAGTAGGTACACAGGCAAAACTAGGATGAAAGATTTACAGCAGTGAGAAGCATATTCAGGGAGTAGGTAAAGACAAAATCATGGAGTGTAAGGAGCACAAATGGAGTGAGCGGAAATGCAGTAGATTAATTGAAAGAAGCAAAAATGACAAGAATGAATAAATAAGAATTGATAAGAACCGTAGGGTGAGACTAATAGAAGCCATGGTGTTCCCTGGTGTACAATGATGATGAAGGTCACCTGTTATTTTTCAGTTATAATAAATATATTCTCTGAGTTAGAGGTAGGGATTTGAAGTCAATCCACAAAGCATAAGATTGAAATCTCCTCCTTGGATAGGGAAAAAAAAAGCATTTTTATAAGTCTCATGGCTATTAAAATATGAATCCTGCCCAGTGCTTTTGCTCAGCTCATCACTTTTTGGAGACTACCTCTGAATCTTGCATGTGAAATTAGTCAACATGTTGTACAGCCTAAGTGACAAAGTTCTTGTTGAGGAGGGTCTTTAGAGCTTAAAGATATTATATGTGGTGCTTGTAAATTCCTAATTATGCAAGTTTTAGGCATTATTATTATTATTAAATAACATTTAATATTATTTTAATTTTAAAATAAATTTCCATGATCAGAAAAATCCTATCACATTGACCAGCATGAGCAATAAAGGTAGGCATAGGTGTGTTGCATTTTGACTGTTGTTAGCAATTGTTCATTCACTTTTATGTCACCTCACTTCCAGATATCATAAAAATATTACATCTGAATGGAGTAAATAACTTGGTAGGAGTTGTGTGGATGTATTTTATGACAGCTGCACTAAAACACGAGTGTGGTACATCACAGTAAAGCAACAGTGTACTTTGGAAAGGCTTTATTATAGGGGAGAAGAAGAGAGAAGGAGAGAAAGAGGAATAAGGGAGAGGAAGAAAAAGAGAAAAATAAAGGTTATACTGTAATGCAAGTTGTATTCCCTTCAGAAACTGTCCTGAATGTTTTGGTTGGCAGAAAACCACCAAGTCATTCTCTAAAATATAAGAAACAGAAAAGTTCTCTTAAAAAACTCCTATTCACTGTCAAATAAGAAAAAGACTTCAGCAATACTGTGTGGGAACCTACCCAGTGTGACAGGCACTGGGGGTCTTGACAGTCTTTAGCCACCTCAGAAATTATGTAATTATGTTTATTATTAGATAAAATACAAAATTAGGCAAGAATTTGAATTCCTTCCTTCCTTCCTTCCTTCCTTCCTTCCTTCCTTCCTTCCTCCCTCCCTCCCTCCCTCCCTCCCTCCCTCCCT
>JAUBOD010000502.1:2398104-2425876 GCA_032353885.1 Nothura maculosa
CTTCCTTTCCTTCCTTTCCTTCCTTTCCTTCCTTTCCTTCCTTTCCTTCCTTTCCTTCCTTTCCTTCCTTTCCTTCCCTACCTTCCTCCCTCCCTTTCAATGGAATTATGTTCATTAAGTGGTTCCTTTAGTGAGGTTTTAGGCTGTCAGGAGAAGAGCTCAGTGACAAAGCTCTAGATAAAAAAACATATGAATAGGTGTTTGATTAGTCTCAGAGCATGAATTAAATGTGCCATGTGACAGATTTTATGTCTTAAAAATACTAGGTAGAAACATGGAAAGATTTCTTCAGTGCCATGCCACCATTCCCCTCCTTACGTTAGCAATCAGATGGGGCATTTTGCAATACCTGCTTCCCTGCACCACAATAGTTCTCAGTCTCTGAGGTGTCAGCTTCCTGTCAGAGACATAATAATCATACTGCCTCCTATCTTGAGTGTGAATTGTGAACATCACAGTTCAAAGGACTCACTTTCAAGAAAGATGTAGTAAAACTGGAATATATTCAGAGACCATCCATGTCCATTGCTTGTGAGTGCAAGGAAAGGAAATGTACTATTTAAGTAAAGGAAGATGTTGGTGAAAGACCAAGTTGGTAAAAATGTCTTTAAAGGTATTAAAGATGATTTCAAAACATTAGAGCACTCAGATTCTAAAGCAGCTTTCAAAATAAACAGCAGAGACAACATTATTGCTTCCAATTTCCTAAACATTTATGAAGACCAGTGCTTTTCACCAAATCAGGTTCTAGAGCCAATGACATCAGACATTCCATTTAGTCTCCTATTTCTCAACTAGAGCTTTCTTAAAAAGAATAAAAATGTTAGCATAAGGATAAATGAAAGTGTCATTTCCAAGAGCTCTGATTCTTAATCTTTTACCCCTTAATGCAAAAGGCCAGCAGTGGCAGCACATGCCAGAGGTGAGCCTGCCTTGGGTGGCAATATCACAGAACCACAGATGTTTGAGATTGGAAGGGACCTCTAGAAATTATCTAGTCCAACCTCTCTGCTCAAGCAGTGACGTCCAGAGCATGTGGCACAAGGCGGCATCCAAGCAGGTTTTGAGGACCCCCAGAGAAGGAGACTCTACAACCTTCCTGGGCAGCCTGTTCCAGGGCTCTGTAGATCTAACAATTCTTCCTCATGTGCAGATGGAATTTCTTGAGTTTCACCTTGTACCTATTAACCCTTGTCCTCTCACAGGCCACCACCGAGAAGAATTTGGCCTCATCCTCTTTACATTCTCCCCTCAGGTATTTATACCTGTTGATAAGATCTCCTCTCAGATCCCCTCCTTCTCCAGGCTAAAGAGGCTCAGCTCACTTAGTCTTTCCTTATAACATAGATGTTCCAGTCCCTGAATCATCTTTGTCATCTACACTGGACCCTATCTAGGAGCTTCACGTCTCTCTTGTCCTGGGGACAAAACTGCACCCAATACTCCAGGTGCAGCCTCACCAGATCTGAATAGAGGGGCAGAATCACCTCCCTTGACCTGCTGGCATCACTGCTCCTGATGCAGCCCAGGATCCCATTTGCCTTCTTGGCCACGAGGGCACACTGCTGCTTCATGGTTAACTTGGTGTCAACCAGGACTCCCAGATCCCTCTCTGCAGGGCTGGTCTCCAGTAGGTAAATCCCTAATCTGTACCTGCAAAAGTATCTATTACTGGAATCTGGCTATTCCTCCTCAGGTGTGGGACCCTGCACTTATCCTTGTTGAACCTCAGGAGGTTCCTCTCTGCCCAACTCTCCAGCCTATCCAGGTCCCTCTGGATGGCAGCACAGCCCTCCAGAGTGTTGGTCACTCCATCTAGCTTGGTATCATCTGCAAACTTGCTCAGGGTGCACTCTGTGCCCTCGTCCAAATCATTGGTGAACATGTTGAACAGTACCGGGCCCAGTACAGGGCCCTGAGGGACACCACTGGCCACAGGCCTCCAAGTGTACTTGGCCCCTTTTATCATCACTCTCTGAGCTCTGCCATCCAGACAGTTCTCAATTCACCTCACTGCCCATCTGTCCAGTCCACACTTCCTGAGCTTTCCTGTAAGGATATTATGGGAGACAGTACTGAAAGCCTTACTGAAGTCAAGGCAGAAAACATCCACAGCTCTCCCCTCATCTGTCCAGCCTGTCATCCCATCATAGAAGGCTATAAGATTGGTGAATCTGTGCTGACAACTATTGATCACCTTCTCTTACTTGGCATGCCTAGAGATAGCCTCCAGGATGAGCTACTTCATCACCTTTCCAGGGATGGAGGTGAGGCTGACCTGTCTGTAGTTTCCTGGGTCCTCTTTCTTGCCTGTTTTGAAGTCTGGAGTGACGTTGGCTTTATTCCAGTCCTCCAGCACATGTCCTGTTCTCCACGACCTCTCAAAGATAATAGAGAGTGGCTGAGCAAAAACATCCACCGGTTCCCTCAGCATCTGCAATGTGTGGGTAGCTAGTTTGCCTAAATAGCCTCTAGCCCAATCCTCCTCTACCAGTGGAAAGTCTTTCTCCCTCCAGGTTTTCTTTCCTGTCTCTGGACTCTGTAGTTCATGAGGACTAGCCTTAACAGTAAAGACAGAAGTAAAGAAGGCATTTAGTAAATCTGCCTTCTCTGCATCCTCTGTCACCAAGTCATCCACATTAGCAGTGGGCCTACATCCCACTGCTTTCCCTAGTCTTTCTCTTGCTGATGATGTACTTGTAGAAGTCCTTGTTGTTCTTGACATTTCTTGCTGAATTTAATTGCAAACAGGCCTGGGCCTTCCTTGTCATATTTCTGCATTCTCTGACAATGTTCCTATACTCTTCCCAAATGTTCTTTCCCTTCTTTCACATTATGTACAGTTCTTCTAAGTTCTCCCAAGAGCTCCTTACCCATCCATGCAGGTCTCCAGCCCGCATTGCTTGACTTTTTACTTTAAGTCCCTGGAGAGGTCAAAGTTACCTCTCCTGAAATCCACAATTGCAATCCTACTTCTTGCCTGGCTTCTTCTTTGCAGGATCTTGAACTCCAGCATCTCACAGTCACTACAGTCAAGAGTGCCCTCCACCTTCACATTTCCAACCAGACCATCTATGTTAGTACAAGGTCCAGCTGCACCTCTTCTCATTGGTTCATCTAACACCTGCATCAAGAAATTATCCGCAATGTTCTATATATGTTTCAAACAAAATGCTGTCTAATAGATACAGAAGATATCTATTTTTCTGTAAATTTGAAAGGGAATATTTTTTAAAAAAGAATAAGAAACTTCCTCTTTCAGGGATGTCATATGCACTTTTCTTCTCTCTCTGAGAACCTTCACATATTCAACTAAAAAAAAAGATACACTTCAACAGCTTCTCCTTCCTGCTGAAATTACCTGAATTATACAAGTGTTGATTGAGGCGATAATCATCCACAATCACTTTCAGTTTCCTATTGGCCTGTTGGTGCTTTTGTGTTCTACAAAATCATCTGTTAAAAAATCTATATTTTAATGAGATATCTCTTGGTGTGGATACCTTGGGCGTGCATGTGTGGGAACTTGGGTGGGAAAAGGATGGAGGCACTCCATTTTGGATGCGATCCCAAATTCCTGGACCTTAAGTGAGGGATGCATAGCAGAACTCAACACTTGTCTGGAAGTGCCTTGGCCCCAGGAAAAATCCAACTACGTTTTTTTTTAGGAAGGCTTTTGTCACAAGGCATTGAAGCTATCAGATCTCTCCCTCTCTCCTCATGAGAGAACTTGGTCCAAACATCTGACTTCTTTCAATGCTTTTACTCTGTTAGATTTTCTAGCTCTTTAAATGCATTCTTTTTTCTATTTGCATATGCATTTATTATTTCCATAACACATTTTAATCATTTAATCTTTTTACTATATCATTTTTCTACTTTGCATGAGTCTTTGAAGTTTGGGCTGCATTGGTCTCTTGAACCAATTGTGTAAATAACCTGGTTTTGTCTTTGCTTCCAGGTAGATAAGTGCAGATCTTTAAACTGAGATTTCAGTTCATTGCCAAGGTTAAGCAGTTCATAATGTGCTTTCAGTAAGTACTTTTTGTCTCATTAAAGATTTGAAAAGGAGTTAAGATATTTGAATGCCCCAGAATTGTGGTGGGATTTGGGTACTTCATATGTGCTTCTGGAATTAGAGTATTATGAGATATTACTGAAAGATGAACACAAAACACTAAGAAACATCCTAGAAATATGCTTGAAGTCTTCCTGTAACTCAGCTAACTTCTATAGCCATTTGCCAGCAGGCTTTGTTCTCTGTGAATCTCTGGATCACATTGATTTATTTTATTTATAATTGATTTACTAGAGAGTGTATTTCTCTCAGAAAAGAAATACAGTATCACAGTATCTTCAACGTTTGAAGGGACCTCTAGAGATCATCTAGTCCAACCTTCTCGCTCAAGGAGGCACACCTAGAGCAGGTGGCACAGGGTGACATCCGGGTGGGTTTTGAAGACCTCCAGAGAAGGAAACTCCACAACCTCCCTGGGCAGCCTGTTCCACTGCTCTGTCACCCTCAAAGTAAAGAAGTTCCTCCTCACCAGGAGATGGAACTTCCTGAGCTTTGGCCTAAGCTGATTTTTACCCATGTCCTATGGGTCACCAAAGAGAAGAGCTTGTCCCCTCCTTCCCTACATTCTCCCTTAATAAACTCTATACTCTATATACTTTAAAATATAACAATGTTGGACAAAAAATGTGTCATTTTACCTGACTGGAGAGAAGATATTCGTAAATGCAGGTGTAAAACTTTTATACGTACACCAATGAAACAAATAGTACACGTTAAATTTACAAATGAGTTGAATTCTTTTAATTTTGCGATCACAATGTACCTGTTGTGCACTTTAAGGAATGCATACAAGACCTGACTCGAACTCAGTCAGTTCAACTTATATAGTTCTAACCTAGAAATAGATTATTTAGTTCAACAACAGTGCTGCTATGCTCTCTGGTTTTCTGAAAATTAACGATAATCTGAACCCTAATTGTGAAGAAAGATTTAGGCCAGTTCTGACTCTGGGAAGCCAGGAGTCACTCCTTCCTAAAAGGCCTCTCAACAGAGCTTTTTCTAGTTCACAAAGGTTCATTTTGGAGACTCTTTCCACTGCTACTACAACAGTGCTGATGCACTCTCAGGTTTTCTGAAATCTAACCCTAATTGTGAAGAAGGATTTTAGGCCATTTCTAGCACTGAGCTGCCAGGAGCTGCGCCTTTGTAAAAGGCCTATCAACAGAGGTTTTCATAGGGCAAAAAAGTTGTTTTAGGAGATTCCTTGCACTCCCACTACAACGGTGCTGCTGCGCTCTTTGAATTTCTGAATGCTAGCGCGAACTCTAATTGTGAAGCAGGAATTCAGGCTCATTCTGGTTCTAGGCTGCCAGGAGTCACTTCTTCGAAAAAGGCCTCTGAATAGAGGTTTTTCTAGTTCAATAAGGTTCTTTTCGAAGACTCTTTCCAATGCCACTACAACGGTGCTGCTGCACTCTATGATTTTCTGAAACCTAACCTTAACCCTAGCCCTAATTGTGAAGAAGGATTTCAGGCTGGTTCTTGCTCTGGGAAGCCAGGAGTGGCTCCTTCCTAAAAGGGCTTTCTACAGAGGTTTTTCTTGTGCAATAAGGTTCTTTTTGGAGACTTTCAAATGCCACTACAACGATGGGGCTACGCTCTGTGGTTTTGTGTACCCTAACTTTAACCCTAATTGTGAAGAAGGATTTCAGGTTGTTTCTGACTCTGGGCAGCCAGGCGTCTCTCCTTCCTCCATAAAAGGCCTCTCCACAGAGTTTTTTCTAGTCCCCTAAGGTTCTTTTAGGAGACTCTTTCCACTACCACTATAATGGTGTTGCTACACTCTCTGGTTTTCTGAACCCTAACCCTAACCCAACCCTATTCTTAATTGTGAAGAAAGATTTCAGGCCATTTGTGGCTCTGGGCAGCGAGCAGTCACTCCTTCATAAAAGGCTTCTCCAGAGACATTTTTCTCGTTCACTAAGGTACTTTTAGGATACTCTTTCCGCTCTTACTCCAACTGGATTACTACACTCTCTAGTTTTTTGAACCCTAACCCTAATCCTAATTGTGAAGAAGGATTTCAGGCCATTTCCCACTCTGGGTAGTTAGGAGTCGGTCCTTCCTAAAAGGCCTTTTCACAGAGATTTTTGTAGTTCACTGAATTTCTTTTTGGAAACTCTTTCCACTGCCGGCACGTCAGCATTCCCAGGGCAGAGGTGGATCAGAATTTCCTAGAGATGGCCACGATAAGTGGTGGTCCTCATAGTACACGTATGGGAATGAGAAGGAGTAGGAATGAGCCCTTTAATTTGATCAGGTGAAGCACTTATAGAAGAGGCTAAGGCATCTCAACATAACATATTGCAGTGTTTAGAAAGTGAGGAAATGGATGGAGATCTAGAGAGTTGCCACAGTCAGGCATTGTGCCCTGGTTTCTATTAGATGCCCGAGAAAACTTACTATATGCAAACTATGCCTATCAACTGAGGTATAGTCTGAGGCCATGTAAATTCTTTCTTTCAAATAATAAATTATTATGCAGGATGGGAGTTCTGAACATCTTGGGTATGGTATTTGCTTTCTTCTCCAGTGGCAGAGGCAGGCTACAGACAGTTTGAAATACCACAGGACATTTTTGCACTGGCATTTCTTTTTCAGAGCTGTCCAAGCAGCCTGAATCCCAGTGGGATGCGGCTATATTTAAATGGGAATGATTATATTGGCATACCTTATTCTGGTCAGGGAAGAAAATTAAACTCTCCCTGTAAAAAGCTCATTGATGCTATACATGTGATCTTTCTGCCCAAATTTAGGTGCAAATTAATTTGTCAGTTATCTTGGGCTTCCTTTTAGTCAGTGGCAGAACTATCCGTATTTCAATACATATATGTAAGATATCTGACACAAACCAGAGAAATCACCTTCCATTGACTGTACAAGCTGCTTAACACAAATCAGATTTAGACATACAGCTTTCAGATGTCTACAATGCAATGAAATAAATATAACCCTATATATCCACATTAGGACTTAAATCATTAAAGTCATCTTGGTGCAAAATCTTGTATTCAGTCAAGAGAGCTGGGTTTCTTTCCTAATGTAAACCAAAGTTTAGACCAAAAGCAAATGACAGAGACACTGTGGGAAAGGACAATGTCACACTGTAAGAACAGTAGGTTGGGTACTTATGTGAGTCTGCTAACTCTGTGGTAGAAATATTATTGTGATAAATATTTGGCCACTTTTTAGTGCACACCTAGAATACAACACTTCATAACATATTTTGAGTTAGTGATATGCAATTAGAAGTTATCCAGATAATGCAGCTGATAATTTGAGAACCATGTTCTTTATAAAACAAGCCATGTATTTTTTCACCGGAGAAGTGCAGTTGAATTTTGACTTCAGTAAAAATATTTCTGATATTTATGAAATGTGGAATAGTGCATTTAGAAAAAAAATATAATTTTCCAAGAGAATCCTTCTTCATTTCCCCCCTAAATAGTGAAGAGATCATTCAGTAGAATATCAATTAACTTCCTGTGCCTTGAGAAAAAGCCTATGTGTGTTAGAAGGTATGCCCGCTCATGTGGGTTTTGGAGGAGCTTTCTAGTGCAAAACTCTTTGTAATGCTTTTGGACTTTGGAGATAACCTTCAGGTGGTAGAACAAGTGTGAATTGCATGGATGTTGTCCACAGTGCAGGCACAACACAGAGCAGTGGTGAGCCGTGCTGAGGCAGGGGTGTATGGCAGCACAAGGCTCTTGCTAGAAGGAATACTGCTGGTCCTACTCAGGCTCACATTAGGCAGAAATTACAGAGGATCTGTACTGTCTAAGAGATGAACTCAGTCAATGGGCTCTTGACTTTTAATGCTAATAATTATAAGTACCATTTGAGATATGTATCTTGAATATGTCCTTGGGATTTTTTGCTCCATCAGCAATCTAAATTCTTTTAAATGAGCTTTATAACTCTGTTGGTGAAAGGTGAAGGGCAATTTTAAGCCTAAATCAAATTACACTCACCCAAATTTGAGTGACATTACCAACCATTTCCATCTTCATCCAGTTCATAAACAGTTAGTTGCATGGCTCAATATGGACATTATTTGTGTGTACACTCAGTTACTAAGGTGATGATTGGATTGCAGTTGCTTGAAAAGATGCTGTGGAGAAGAGCTTTGCCTTTAGGAATTGTACATATGTGCACACGTAGTCCACCCCGATGATGTGCCTTAGCTTAAGTCTCAGTGAAAGACATATAAGTGAGTCACCTTACTTCATATTGGAGGTGAATTGAAAGCATGCACATGGATAGTTGGCATGGCTAATCTGACAGGCAATAACTTGTTAAGCTGCCACAATTAGATCGTATGACAGAGACCAAAATGTTAGGCCTGCCATAGGCCTAGATTGACACCCAGCAGCCTTTGAGATGGGATCAGTGTAACCTTGTTCTGAACTGCAAAGTGTATCCCTGGGTATGTATGCAGTATTTCTGGGCCTTTTCAATTCTGGCTGTGCATGTGCAGTCATCACAGCACACACTGTCCTGTCTATATGACAGTCCACATGATTGTGTCCTATGAAAGCTCTGCTCTCAGCCTTGACAGCATGGAGAACCTGCCAGGGAGTATTGCTACAAAATGGGCAGGAGAGAGTCCTGTCTGTTGCTGAGATGACAGAAATGTGCACAAAAATAAAATACGTTGTTGCCTATAACTTTGTTATGTGACTGTTCTTTTAAAGATGAGCAAAAGCATGGATAAACTATTATGAGAGCTGAATCTTCCATTTCTTATGTTTCTTGAAAGGTCTAGGTTTGTCATCCATCTACTGGGCCACATTATAATGGCCTCCTACTCTGCTTATCTACATTTTCTTCCTGTAGAAACTAGAGCTTGTGGGAGAGAAAAAGGCAGAGAAAATGATCTCTATTCATGTCTTTTCCTTGCATATCAGAGTGCCAATAACATGCCCCAAGTCTTGATGTGCCACACGTCAAGACAAGACATGCCTGGTAGGCGCCTGAGATTTGCAAAACCCTGCTGGTTCCCACAGTAGAGACACAGGTTGAAAGAGCTATTTGAGCAGATTGCAGAAGTACACAAGGGCCAAACCTAACATACATATCTGGATTGGAGAGTAATGATCAAGGGCTGGAGAAATAAAAGTTGTTTTATGATGAGTGTATTGTAATAGCAGAAATTGCCTCAGTTCCTTCGCTTTATCCACTCTACCCAAGCTGTCTGAGAGTGTTTCATGTCTTTTATTGCAGCACATGAGGAAAAAGAAGAAAAGAAAAATGCTGTGTTGAACTCTTGCTCACTGAGTTTGTGTTGAACTCACTGGGATCCGATGTACTATTCTTCATGGAGCTTATGGACCCTGGAACATAGGGGAAGCTATGCTTCTAAATTCTCAGAAAAGGCTTATTAATCTTTTCTGTAAGGTGTTGTGCAAATGTACAAGTTTATTGACAGTTATCAATGTGGGCTAGATTTTTAATGGATGTTTTGTTCTTACCTGTCGAGAACAAACGACCTAAACATGTTTACAGATCAGGCTGCTGGTGACCTCTACTTTCCATCTGGTAACATTTGACATGTAGTCTCAATGTTTTGAATTTTTGCTTAGGAGGTTGAGTGTTAATAATTCTTTTATAAATATTCTTCATAGCTTAAATGTTAATTGGAGTTTCTTTGGGGATGTTGAGATTTAAATGCTGCTGATACAGCTTTACATAGAGCAAAGAAAGAATAAGGACAGTGTGAAATATATTTTGGTATTGTATCAGAGTAAAAATATGGAGGGTTACCAAACCTAGACTTGAATGGGGCACCACAGAAGTGTGTAGACTAGCGTCCATAGAGTAAGATGGTTGCATTGCAAGGCAGACAACAACTTAATAAAACCCTCATCTATCCACATTAGCTATTTGCCATTAGGAAGTAGTGGATATTGTTTTCCATAACCATTTGTTATGAAACACATGTTATGATAACAGTCAAGTTATTTTTCTTCAAGTTATAACTTCTTCTTATTTGGTAAATCTTGCATACATGGATGAGATATTATTTTTCCATGGATATGTTTATATGAATTGCAGCCAGTGCCTCTACCTAGAAAACTATGTCAATGTAATGCAATGTCACGTAAGGTTTGGTTTAGGTTCTTATATAATGCACGTCACTATCTGAATATCTTCCAGAAGTGCATTAAGTAAGAGTTGTCATCTGCTACATAAGTTTTTCTGTCTGCCCTCCTCTCCAAAGATGACTTTTGTGCACTTTTCATTTCCAGTCTTTTGATAGAGTATAGAACATTATCTGTATACTCTGTGAACTATGTACTTACATGATTCACATTCGGAGTAGAAGATAGTGAGCTTTGTGGTGGGGATTGAGTCCAATGGGAACCCATCCAAAAGTCTTGGGGAGGTCTCTGAGAAGGCTGTTTCCTGTGTAGCTTTTCTTGGGAGATGAATAATTCCACAGTGCCTGAGCGATGAAGCTGCTGTCTAGTCTCCCTCATCCTGTCTCAATCTCTAGGTGACCTTTCGTGTAAGAGTCTAGGATCCCAGCCCTCTGGATGCCTTTGGAATATGGATGCAACACTGAAAGTAGCACTGCAAATGGAATTCAATTCCTAGATGTGCAGTCATTGAGGGCTGTCTTTCACAGCAACTACATCTTGTCCTTGCACATTTATGATATGTTTTTAATGTGATGAGGGGGTAAGCAGGACCCAGGTTAGGTGCCCCTGAGAGGACACAACAGATGAAGGAAGTGCTGCTGTGTGACCTTACTCCTGTCCCTTCCTTCATCCATTCCAGCTTTTCTAGGCTGACATATAACAGTGAGGCTTCAAAGTTGATAGTTAAAGCTGAAACAGTGTTTGCTAGGTATCCCTTAAATAATTATGAGGGTATCCCAAGCCCTTCTGATTAAGCATTACAGCTGCTGGGGTCTTTGTCTTTGGAATTTTACCCCAGTTGGATATTTCTTTTGAACTGAAATAACTCAAAAATCTCTTAGGAGCTGAGCTGTCTGGAAAACATTTTGATCAAATTCCAGCACAGTTTTTCCAAGTGTGTTTCTTCTGCCTTTTGCTTGCTACTTCCTGATACTGTTTATCCAAAACACCACCTGCTGTCAAGGGTAGTGCTGGCCGTTGGAAACGTCTCTGTGTCCGTGAAGCAGCTGTACCTATTGGGCTTAATTTCTGCTCTGAATTCCCAAGTGTATGTAATTTAAAACCCACGCTTCTTCCCTGCCCTCCCACTGCCACCAGTCATCTCATTTCATCTGCGTGTAGTGATGGAATTAGGTTGCCAAGAACCAGGAAGGCTTGTGTGCTCTATACCAAATTTAACACAATATATGTACAGCTTATGCAAGAAGCAGGACAGGTTGTCTGATTTTCTGTCATAGCATAAAAAGCTGGAGTTTGTTTGCTTCATGAATAGCAATACTGACTACCAATTTCCATTTGTTTAGAGAAGAAGTAATAAAAAAGAGAAATGAAGCCTGAGTTTGGGACGCATTGCAGTGCACAGTACCTTCTAATAAATACTATAAAATCCCAAAACAGCCTGGAGCTTGGGCCAACATGCATGCAAACACACAAGCTGGTCTATCGTGTGGCTCTCCAAGGCTGAGAAGACTGAATCAAAATGAAATTAAGAATATATTTTCTGTGATAGTGTGCTAAATGTGCTATATACATGAATCAAGAAAAGAGTGGTGAAAAGGGAAACTAAATTTGTAGGGAGTACAAGTGGACTTCCAAATAACAACAGGCCTTGATATAATCAGAAACTGTTTTTCTTTTAACTTCCTCATACTTTTTTTCCCCTCCTCCCCTGCCGGAGATCCAAAAGTACTGTGGAATAGGAGAAGGGTGTCAACAGAAAGTTTGAACCTGAGCTGTCAACAAGCTGGCTGAAAGGTGTGGCTGTCACGTCCACTGAATATTCCGGAGCTGTCATGAGAAAGTTTTAATTTTCTGCCAGTGCAGCCTGATCTTATTTTGAACATTTTTGAGTCAATAGAAAACTTTTGTCCAGTAAGTTGTATCAGCAGCGGGAAGAATCTGAGAGGACTAATGCAACTACTTGTTCCAAATGACCTACATAGCTCTTTTTTCTTCTTTTGGCAATTACCTTTGAATGCATTTCAGTTTCAGAGAGCCTTGAACAAATCTTTACAGATGTATTTGACCAATGGTTTGCAGGAACTTCTCACCATTTGTAAAGGAGACTTTTTTTAAGTACAGTCAGTTCGATCACGGCAAAGTTAGCAGCCTGCCCCTCCAAAAAGTCCTGGTGCTGGCTTAAAGATCGTGAGATTGGAACACTTACAAGACAGCACTTAAAGCTGAATTTCATAAGTTACACTATGTTGCTTGGTATTCTGATCAGAAGCTGTCCTCTTTATTAATTTCTTTTAACAGAGAACCCTCCATTCTCTCCTTCCCAGGTTCCATATATCTTCTGTCAAACAGTTTTGGCAAAAAGAGTGAAAATATTCTTTCTCTCACCACCCCAGAATTTTGTTAGAAGAGGATGCTAGCTCCTGGAATATTTCTGAACAGCTCATAAAGGAGAGGGAAGTATGGAAAGGCCAGCTGAAACTTGGCTTGAATTCTGTGAGGCTGTTTCAAGCCGTTTTTTTTTATTATCTGAAGAGCCTGAAAACTGGCTTACTCTGCTTTCCTGGAACAAAACTCTTAATTTTTAATATTATCTGGGGCTATGACTAAAGGTTACATCTGGTATCAAAGTCTGTGGCACTTCCTTATGCTCATGAAAATCTCTGAAACTCGCTTTGCAAAAAATATACATCATAAACTTAGCAGAGAAGAGATGCCACAGCTAGATGACAGAGCTGCTTTTTGAAAAGGGACTCACTATGCGTTTGCAAGGGACATATCCTATTAAAAAAATACAAGGAAAACGGGCGTATATCAAGAATAGTGGATGTGTGTTTCAGAGGCAACAATCTGTGCCAAGAAAAACATTGTACTCATGCTTCCAGCTTAAGACAATTTTTGAAAAGTGTTTTAAGAAGCTTTCTACTGCAGTTTTAATTCAGTGCCAGTGTGTTTTTTCAGGCTTTCAGGCTTCTTATTCTTTTACATATAAACAAAATATTGAAAGTACAGAATTAAGAAACAGAATTCCTAATTGCGCAAAGCATGTTATTCCATTGAATAGCACATGAAAAAGGTTGTCCTAGAAGAAAGAGAAAGGAAAATATTGCAGAGAGTAGATAAAATAAAGAGAATCTAAAATAGAGAAATAAACCAATTGTATTTTTTTGAGATATAGAGAAAGTAATTTTCAAGCTGATATTGGTTGGAAAGCTCAAAAAGGAATTAGGTTCTTTTGCAATAGTAGTAGCCAGCTGGAAACTGGTAATGAAAAGCTGTGTTTTAGCTAACTAAGATTATGCCTAGGAGTCTTCACTGCAGTGGGACAGATACCGTCTCTTTAACAACATTACACAGCAGCTTCTGCTGGCTACACACTGCATGAAATCTATTTGCTGAATATGGCAAATAGAGCAATTATTAGCAGCACAGGAATGACACAGAATTGGTCAGAGCAAAAATAAAGCCTTCTTCAGAACATATTATTATGGATAATCAGTGCAAATTGCTGAGAATCTTACGTGAATGAACGTGAAGAGCAAAAGGTATAGGAGTAAAGCTATGTAGCTGCAAGTGAGGTCTAACCAAAGCTGATATAGAGAATATTTAGCTGATCTGGACAGGAATGAAGCAGCCAAATGAACAGAGTACTGCTCAGAAAGGAAAAGAAAGGCTTGTGTTTCTTCTGCGTTGCCCTCTGTCCATCAGCTGTTAACAGCTCTACCTGGATGCCTGCTTAGCCCATTACTTGGGTATATGTTCTGTTTTTTTGGAAGTTAGTTTTACCACCAGCAAGGACTAGTACAGAACTCTAGGAAGTAGATCTATTTTGAGTAACAAGTAACCTAAACCAGCTGCAAAATGGGAGGGAAGCTGCACATTTATTACTTTGGTGCAATATGCTGTCTGCCCTAGCCATCTAGACCTCTCCAGTTTTCTTCTTCTTTCTGTTTTTTTTTTTCCCTTTGCAACTGCATTTATCTCATGGCAGCATATTTTGTTTCTTTATCTATCTATGCATGATAATTTGAGCTACAAAGCAGGATATTATTCTGTGTAATTGGTTCCATATGCTCCCAATGATTAGAGGAACCCACTTCTGACTTTTAGGTGACGATATTTCTGATGTGCTGAGAGAGATGAGTTGCAGCTCTGAGTTGAGCCCTGTTAGATCTGGAGGCCTTGAGCACTCTGTTGAACTGCTTACAATAGAACAGAAGTTTAGCTTGTCCTGTCTGCACAACGATTTTGCAATGTGATAGAAAACAGCAACAGTGGGGGAAGAATTGCTTATGTTATGTACACTGCTAAGTGAAGGAAAAATGTGAGTATCCTTTAAAAATTTACCTTATCCTGCCCCTTACACCGCTAGGAATAGTAAGCAAAAAAAAAAAAAAATTAAAATAAAAAAGCTTATTTCGAAACCTTTCTTTTGAGAGGTAATGAATGAATAAAATAAAGACTTTCAGACTAATGCAGCATCATATGAGGGGCAGGAGGAAGTCATATTTCTTAGCATTAGATATTTGAAGTGTGAATTCATGATGGTCTTAGCCAATCTAGCTGTTGAAAATGCTATAGCCCAAGTCACTGAAATTGTCAGCTAGGCTGTCTAGACTTCCTCTACAGGTAGCAGAACAGGAGACCATTGCCTTCTATATATTTTTAAAGAACTAATAAACTCCTCTATGAAAATGGAGTGATACTTAATCGGCACCTAATTAAGTGGAGGTACTTAATTTCTGTTTCTTTCATTTCTCAGGGGTATCATTTTATTCCTTTCATTGTCCTGAACCGTGCTTACCTATTTTTCACATTCCATTCCTTTTGCTGTTACCTTATGATCACTGGAGCAGCACTTCATTATTTGACTTGTCACAGGAGAACCAATTGATTTGCAGTAGAAAATAGCGCTTACTAATTTTAAACATCAAGGCAAACTGTTGTCTGTATGCAAGACGGCTTTATTGTTGTGATCATTTATTCATTGCTCCTCTGAAGTACTGGAAGCTTTGCAACACATATTGCTAGACATGATGTCCACCCTTTGAATGCTGGTATTTTGGAATTCAACTGAGAATGGAAGGCTGGTTGATCTACTCTTGAATCTTGTCAGGCTATATTCTTACTTTTTTTTTTTAATAGGAAAACACAATCTGATGACCCTTCTCTCTATGAATCTGAAAAAAAAATGTGTATAGCAGATGTGAACAATTTCAGTTCCCTTATTCTGCTAATCACACTGCATAGGAATACTTACATATTTTACTATTTGATTGTCTTCTTCACATAAGGTAATTTGCTACCACAGCTGGTTATAATTGCTGCAGGAAAGCTACTGCGAAATGAAAAGTATACATTCTTTTTCAAGGTGGTGATAAGCCTCATTCATGGCTTCCAACAGCTATTGCCAGCCATTAAAAATGTAATGTATTTGAGTCTATAGGGAGCTGATGGCAGAGCAATTAGGGCACCTGAACACAGAGCCAGAGCTGTGAGCATCAGACCCGCTCCATGTGTGTGCTGATGGTTGTTCCTGCTGTAAATGGTGATTTAGTCATTCAGACTGAAGTGGAACATGGCTGGGATAATGCCAACAGCCCCAGACCCATTTCTGCTGCAGCTGATGAAGTGGGCACACTTTAACAGTGCCAATCCTGGGATCATCCTCAGGGTCAGATGGGTGCTGGACGTGTTTGTAGGAGGTGCATATCAGTGCCCTCTTATGGACGGAGTCAGCAGTGATCAAGATTATATCATTCTGCATCAGCAAGGTACAGGATGTGCGTTAGACCTAAAAACCTTTTGTAAATGCAATGGTGGCAGCCTTAGCTTACACAGCAGCGAAGGTGCTCTGGTATTGTGGAAAGGGGACAGGCACAGTTTAAGTCACACAATGGCTACAAATTTGTTAGGACACAGAGGTCCCAAAGTAACTGTTTTTAATATCCCTTGCGATTTTCTGTTGTACCTTATTGGATATAAAGGATGTCAGTCCAAATATCTTCACTGTGTTTTGCTGCACAGACCCCAAAGCTTAAACTTGCTAAGCATTGCCACCTGCTACCCTCTTACCTAAATGAATGACTATCCTTGAAACTTCTTATGAGAACAAAAATTAGGATTAGAAGAATAATACTATTTGCAAGGAATGTTTAGGAAAATAGTACTATTTGCAATAGAAATGAATACTAATATTAAATCTGATGGAGTCACCTTTGTTTGGTGTAGCTAGCCAAAACTAAGAGCTCAGCTTCTGTGCTAAGGGAGAGAGAGTACATTCTCCTTAGCTGGTGATAAACCTCATTGACTATATTGGAGCTTCTACAGTTTCAGTCTCCTTAAAAATGAACTGTCAGGCTCCAGGTGCCTTATACTGCTTGTGGCCTCTCTGTCAATCTATGTCTTGGAGGTCCAACATCCTATACTGAATTGGGTCTTGCTCACCACTCCTGGAGTTGAGCAACCGCTTTTCTCTACATAGCTGTGTGCTGCTACCTAGGGTGACTGCCAACAGTCAAGGGCAATTATATGCTATAGTGCTGATCCAGTTAATTACTGGTGTTGTAGAGAGGAAATCTTGCCATCTACCAGCTCTTTTCCTTGTTCTAGCTGGTTAGTTTTGACTATCCTATGCACGTTGTCTGACCGAGCCGTGAACTGATAAAATTTACTAGCCCCACACTAACTCAACTCTTAAAATGAGAACAAAGAGTAGCTGTTTGCAAAGAGCAGCAAGTTGTATTTGCTTTACTGTACAGTCAGAGTGTCTGAAGTAACATGAGAGTGCAGTTGAGACCATGTAGATGGGAGCAGGACAAAGAAGAGCATGGAGAAGGAAAGTGAAAGAGCTTTGCTTTGTAAGGCAATGACCTATTTAATCTTATCAGCAGTGACATCTACGTGTACTGTCAGCATTTCAGCCCCTCGTTCTGACTAGATTGGCTTTCTTGGGCCATGTTTGTGGATTAATGGTGGTCAACTATTGCCATTATACAGGAGGGAAGCCAAGACACAGAGGAAATCAGTGAGTCCTTTGGGGTTGCTGAGGCACAGCAAGAAGCTGGAGGTAGAGGTGATGCATGGACCACTGGCCCTTCCTCTTTTCGAGTCTGCTTCAACTAACGTTCTTTGCATCCTTTATTCCTGCTCTTGTACTAACTCTACTGGCACTTTGACAGCTAGGGAGCAAAATGGAAGTTGCTTTGTAAAATGGATAGCAAGCATCCAACGTCTTCTGTGCTTTTTATTAGCTGCCAGAACCTTGTAGTTTCTAAGCTAAGTGTGCTAGTGTTTGGATTTCAAAGCATTAAAACCTTGTTCAGCTTCTAATTGGAGTTTTTCTTAAAGTTTTCTTTGCAGTCAGCATTGGTAAAATGAAAACATTTCAAGCCTTTTAAAATCTCAAACTGCATTCACCAAAGATTGATTTGTTCCTACTTAATACTCATGTAATACACCTAAAGTCAGTGTGCAGACTGTAGATCATACTCAGTGATGTGCTAAGAAGCAGAGTTACCAGCTTTCAGTTTGGTCCTTCAGCCCGCATGCATTCGTGGTAAGTCAGTCACAGAAGTATTCTACTTGATCCTACTGATAGCTCTTTAATTATCCACTTGTAAAATCTTTTAGTAGTAAAATTGCAGCTCTGTGAGGTCTTGAAAATGAAAGCATACTGGAGCTGAAAGTTCCTGAAATATGACATGTTAATTACATTTTATATTAGTCCTGAATTATTTTTGTAGACCATATTTTGCTCAGTGTGTATAACTTCTTAGACTTGTAAAGGACATTCAAATAGACAACTCTTTCCATTTTCATATTCTTTAAGTATATTTACATTATGGTATCCACAATACAAGCTATGTTATTTAGCTATGATTAGTTACTGAAGTCATTTGTTTTTGTTTTCACTACCTAATTGGGGAAGGACGATTTATAATTAGCAGGATGAGTCTGACTTTCTGAAAAGGCAATAATTTGTGGGATATGATTTAGCAGTGAAATAGAATTGGAGTATTTTCACTTTTCTTAATTATACAGACCTTGTCCATAGAATCAGTTCTAGAAAGCTAAATTACTCTTAAAATTTGGAGGAGACTAATTTTTAAATCCCCTATTATATTTCTGCAGAATAAGTGCAACTATGCCCATGACAAGCACCATTAGGAAAGAGTTTTATTTATTTAAGACTGTCCACAACATGTGCATGACATGTCTGTTACGTATCCAGACATCTTCGATCTACGGCTGTTGCTCTCCCAGCCACCCATAGGTTTAAACCTGCAATAAGTGATATATCTGTAGACTGAGACCAAGAGTTTGACTGAGGGTTTTGCTTAATGCCACTCCTTGCTCTCAATGCTTCTTTTCTGTTTATATGGAACTGCTGGAATATACTGGGCATTTTTACCATTAGGAGAAGGAATTTTATTCCTTCTTCCACCTTAGGTAGGAGTGGAAATCTTTCTAGGATACATTTAATGTCAAAGTTAGGATTATGTTGAGAGTCAGGACTAAAAGGAGACCTCAGCTTTTGCTGAGTCTATATAAGAATGTTGAGCCCTTTTTAGGAGTACTCTACTTAAATCTGGTCCTACTTAAATCAGCGGTCAGTCATGTAACTTTAAATATATGTTCAAGCATCAGTATTGGGTTGGCTTTATAAACAGCCTCAGACACTTTAAACTTTGGTTCAGTCGATATTCAGCTTTCAAATTGTGTTTTGAACTCAGGCCAGTAGGACTGGGAAACTGAGATTTGTCTCCAAAATGATAGAGACATGTGGCTTCTCACTGATCTGGGACAAATATGAGCACCTGAGCAGTGCGATCAGAGCAGCCTTGACCTCTGCTGGGCTCCTACAGAAAAGATAAACTAGGTATCTGGATGAATTATCTTCAGAAGGTGCTTATTGCTCTTCATGGACTACACAGAGATACTGGTATGATTTGATTTCTAATAAAACAAATATTAAATATCTGTTGCTAGATGGGATGAATCTAGCCTTTTCTGCATGATGGCAGTAGCACTAATAAAGCTCAGTAGACTGATATTTAAGTATATCAGCAGGAATCTAGTACTGCTATGGAATTTGCACAGATTGAATTTGCTCAGAGGTAGCTCTCCATGTCACTTATACTGAATAATATTTTGAATCTTTCTGACAAATGTGGAAATACTGTGGAAACAGGAAAGCTGGACCCAAGGTATGTAGGTTCATTCCAAATTGGTTTGGGCTTGATATAATGATGAAGAAAGTGTCTTTTCACAAAATTTTGGGTGGGGACACCATGAATTCTGTAGCTCAGTCAGTCTGGTTATTTCATCTGGAAAATTCTGTTCTTTTATGATTTGTTCTCTAGGTTCTCTTTTCCAGCAGATTCACCTGGCTCTGATACATTTGGTAGTGTTTCCCAATTGAGTTAAGTGGGTGTGAAAATAGATACTAAGCAATACTTTCTGTGCCTTTTATTTTATCTACAATTTTGAAAGTTGGTCACCTCACAGGAGCGGAAATTGTAGCTCTAAAGGGGCACTAAATGAATATTCTGAGGGCTGGGCTTGGCACACAGTTGATTAATCAGCACTCTGGCAGACAGACATTTTCCTCCTTCTTTCCTTCCCTCCTCTTGGCTGCTTGTTTTTGTCTGTCTCTCTCTCCACCATTCTACCACAGTTGTGAGTAAGACTGTGGAATTAAGTAGACAAATAATAAGAGTGGGGCATTGCTCCAGCTAAAAAAATAAAATTACTATGTTGGATACCCAGGTTATATTTGGGCTGCATCACATCCTTATGAGACTATGTAAATACCTATGATGGGAGGGCTCTGCAAGGGCCAGGACTGGTGTTGAAGTAGGAATAGCTTCAGATGGCAAAAGTGTCATGGCTGCAAAATGTCTGGTCACAGCTCCAGTCCCAGGAAAGTGCTTGAAGAGTGACGGAGGCCTGATCAAGTGACCTGATACAGTGCGTCCAATGTCTTGAGCTGGGGATTGGACTAGGTGTCTCCAGAGGTCTCTTCCAAACTGAAGCTAAATAGAAACACCAGACAACTCTTTACTTGTGCTACTGTTAAATTATCTGTGATAGCCGTGCTACCATTCCTGTTCTTCCCTGCTCAGAGAAAAAGCTATATGAATTACATATATATATATGTGAAATATTTTATATCTATATGAAATACCTCAATTTCCTTCTTTGTTGCTGTGATGCTGGTGCTCAGACGTTAATCTTCAGATATCTGGCTTCATGGAGGAGGTACAGGGGAAAAAAGACAGTGCAGCTCTTGCTCTAGCTGCATTACTACATATAGCAGAGAAAGTGCTGAAACACAACCTGGCCACCAGACTGAGGCCTTACTAGCGGATATTTTAGCTCTGGTCCTTTCCAATAGGATAATATTCAGCAAAACCAAGGAGATCCAGGGCCAAACAGCAGTACAGTGAGCAGTGCTCTAGGTGCTGTGTCTCCTATGTTCCACAGGCTGCACAGTTTTGCTTTGCTGGAAATTATTTCTTTTTAATAGATGTGCAAGTATTTATAAGAATGTGGAGGACCTGTTTAAAACCAGAATTTATTTCAATTAATATAAACAAGCAGAGGAAACTGATTCCAAACTGATATATCTATACTCAAGCAAGTATTTGCAATAAATGTTGCAGGCAAATACAGCTCAATTGTTTTGGCATCTAGAGGAGGATTCATTGACTAAGCCAATGGAGAGAAATAAGTGCTTTGTAAGGCATGAGTCACCCCACTGGAAGGTAGACATACAAATTGTCAGACGAGTTGTGCTTCAAAAGTGCCTAATTCGCACCACTACACTAAAACGATTGTGTGGACTAGCTCAGTTTTACATCTTTATGTTAAATGTACCCGAAGTTTTGGCAAGATAAATCTTACCCCTGGTTTACTATAGGTCTAACTTCTTCCAAGGTTTTACATGGAATGGGAGAACCTCATGTCTTTACTGACAGACCAACATGAATGTACTTAGCCCTGATTCATACTGAAAAGAGTTCTTGTGACCAGGACAGACAGACACACAGCAAAGCCAGGGCAAGAGGGACATCAGCCTCACTATCTGTGAGGGACTCTTCAGCCTCCTGAAGTGTGGTACAGGTTAAGAAACATACGTACAGGGACATGTAAGGGGATCCCAGTAGCTGTTGCTACCCAGACATAGGGCCTGGAGGTCCCTGGTGGCAACTGACAGGAGCATGTGAGAGAGAGAAGCACCACAGTTGGAGGATCCAGGGAGGGATGTGCCCAAAATTTCCTGAGGTAGCTCAGCCTGCATTTCTTTCATGTCAGCAAGCACTGCTCACAGGCAGCAAGTTGCATTGCTTACAAGCCGACAGCAAATTGCTATCCGCAGCACGGCAGGGATGTTTTGGAGAGCTGTGCTTTGGAGAAGCATCGTGGAGGGACAGAACCTCCTTGGACAACTCCAGGACATAGTCTGCTGGGTAATTTGCTGGTAGCAGACCAAATCCCAGCAAAGATGCCATACCAGATGACCCCCTTCACCTTGTCAACACAGCTGCTCTTAACATCATGTGGAAACTTGGGCAGGGAAGCTGATGCCACCTGAATATAATGCACTCTTTATTTTACTATGCTCAGAAGTATTTCTGCTGCCAGATGCCCATCCATGGTGAACATCTTGCAAGCCACTGTTTCCTTTGAGCTTTGTGAGCTTGGCTGTAGTTCCAGTAGTAGTGTGGTTATCATTGGTAACCTTACTGCGGAAACAGACCAATCCGAGGAAGGAGGACTTGCTATTTGAGGGAAATCTGTGATTGCAAATTACTGATTGGCATAATATGTGTTTGTTACTTGAACTAGAGAGGGCAAAAGCGCTTGGGCTTGTTGTCCAGGTTTTGTGACTTTATCTGGAGATGGTTGACTGCTGTTCCTGGTGCTGCGCTTTGCCTTGGATGTGCAAGGTGCCTCTGAATCATCTCCTAAATCACCTCACTTTACATCAGGGTAACAGTCTGTGGTCTGACCTGGGCTAATTCATACTGATTTATCAGCAGCTTAGATGTCCATGGCTTTTTTTTTTCTGCCAGCAGTTCCATTTACAACATTCCAAGTCCTTAGCTTTGCAGAGTCCTTAGCAGAGGCAGAGTCCTTAGCTTTGAACATGGGGAGATTCAGCATTCTGCTGGGGATTTCCAGACATTCAATCTAATGAGTTGGTTCTTCTTGTGCTGGGAAGATGTGCACAACTGCAGATATATTGTCCCATTCATTCCCTGATAGGCCATTGAGATAAATACTTGAAAATTTTCCCTTGTCTTTCATTTCCAGTCACTTAACAGGACCATAACCTGTTCTTATCCCTTTTAACTACTCACACAAGAATTCAGGAACACTGTGACACAATAACTATAGAAATATTGCAGAACATTCCCACATTCTCTTTTAGCCACATACAGTGGCTAAGAACAAAACTTAAAAAGTGCTGTGTTATTATGTACTGCAGAGAAGAATATTGTCTGTTGCGTACTGGCTGCTTCCTTAGGGCTACAGAAAGCTGTGTCCTGACCCAGTCAGTTTCTTCTCAGGATGTAGCCACGTCAAGCGGGTCTCAGATTCAACATTCTACTTTCCTCCTTTGTCCCACACTCTGCCTTTAATTCCCATCCCTACACTATCCCCTCAGCACTGCCTCTCCAACTGTGCATGGGACAGTGCATTAAACCCTATCACTGTAATTATCAGAGCTGAAAGGCACTTTTGGAGAGTATTTTTTTCTCCTAGTCACTGACATGAAATGGTAAGCAGCACTACAGCTGACAGGACGTGCAGAAAAAGTGGCTCTAGCCAGACAGGAATATCTCTGCTGGTTTTGCCCTGCAGAAGATGAAGTTTCATGGAACCCTACCTTTCTAAAGGGTGTCTTCAAAGTCTTCAAAGGGGGCTTCAATGTAGTGATGGATCCAGGGGATCTGCTAAGTGATGCCTTGTGGAGATGGTGAAGCAAAATGAGAAGAATGGGAAGAAAGGTGGAAATGATTGCATGAAAACTTAGTGTGTTCAGGCCAGTTGGCCAGTGCTGTCAGAATGGAAACAGGAACACTGATCTTTATCAGGGAGAGAGGGTTATACATCAAATCAGAGGAGTGTGTTGAAGGACATGTCATATATCTTTTATTAGACAGCAGTGGCTAGAAAATTGCAGGCAAGCTTTGAGATGCAGCAGCTCTTTGACAACCTGGTGATGGGCTTGTGTGCCTGAGAATCCGTTTAATCATTTTTTCCCCCAATGTGGCGTTGATCTAGTAAAGGATAGAACTTCTCCTTGCAAATATGGCCTTACTTATGTTCTGAGAACATCACAACTCCAACAGCAACTCCATTACATCCAGAAGTAGTTACCAAATTAAATTTGGAGCACCAGCAGTGGAAGAATTGGAGGAAAATTCAAAGGCTTGTTTGCTTTCACAGAGTTATATTAAAAACAGGCCCTTAACTACCTCATGCAATCTCTGTTCAACAATAGGTCTTATATTCTCAAGAGTTCCTAGAGAACAAAAACAGCTTAATGCCTAAAATATTTGCCTGGCTTTTTGGAAAGCCAATTCCAGCTCAGCTTTCTCCAAACTTTGTTTCACATGAGGAGACCTATCAGTCCATTCCTTCATGCATAATTTTCCCTAATCTTTATTGGATTAACCACCTTAAGCTAAATATGACCATCAATATATATGTGTCAGGGCTCTAGCCCAAAGCTTGTCATGATACAGACACTACATAAAGGAAATCTTCTGCCTTTGTGTTTCCCACTTACTGGAGAACATATGATTTCAGAGAAGACTGCTGATTTGCAATTTCTTCAGGAAATTGTAGTGTTCACTTAGTATCTTTAGTCTGAATAGATTAAACTCGCTACTGAAAAGATAGCCACAATTGAAGTTAATTGTACAGTTTCTGGAAATAATAAAAGAAAAGATGTTTTCTTTTTGTAGTCAGTCCACCCACTCATGGGGTTAGCCAGCCTCATATCCTTGCTATCTCACACCACAAACCAATGGGAAGAAAATAGTAATTTTTAACTCATTTTTTAAGTGCAGGAGGGAAGAGAAGAATGTTATTCTATACAGCTTTATTCAACAGTGAATTTGGATTTAACTCCAATTTTCAAGTTTCTCACAAACAAGACTACTATGTCTATCCTGAGAAATATCCGAAGAACAGGTTTGCTACGTGTTTTCTTGGGACATATTCTTGTAAAAAAAAATGCCCAGATGGCACACATCATTATTTAAGCACAGATGCTTGAATAACAAACTGCCTCTGCTTTCTTCTCTCAGTTATTCACTGCTGTTCTTATAGGAACCTCTCCACAATAGCAGCACAAGCATTGACCTTGTGGGGAACTATATTGAAAAATTGCCATTTTTTTCCCCCAAGGTTGCTTTCAATTGGATCAGTTCCCTGGGTTGGTTCAGCATGTGGCCACACAAATATTTATTATGGCACAATACAGCTGACGATCTGGGAGATGACGGGAAAATGGAAGAAAGCGGGGACTGTTGGCAACTGTTGGCAACAGTTGCTGACTTCAAAGAATACCAAACTGTATCCTAAAAAAGAAAGGAATAGTAGTGGGATGACACATCGAGAAGGGGGTTGAGGCATGTGCATTAATGAAATGCCCAGAAATGAAAATGCAGCTTCACATGCCAAATGGTGCCACTGCAGGAAGGGAAGTTCAGTTAATACAGCCAGTTTGAACGCAAGCGTTTTGCAGGAAGAGAGATTTTCAGTATTTCAAGCATTCTGAAACTTCATTTTGGGGGAGTTGGGAAGGAGAAGGTGCAGATGGTGGACAAAAACACCTGCAAAAGTAATGGATTAGCATGCACACCTCCCTACACTCTCTTGTGATCTATAGGATTTGAATTTAAATCCTATGGGAGATTCTTTTGGATAAAACTACTAGTCTCCAAGTGTGCATATATGTGTGTGCATATGTACATAGGATGCCTATGAAGGCTTCTTACATATTTTTCTTCTCTTGGATCTTCTTGCCGCAGATTTCTTTTGAAAAGGGTTGTCACCGGAAGGAGACTCTAACTCATACGATTCATTTACTACTCTTTTCTTACCAAGCTGCGCTACTGGTAGCAACTGTCCGGGCCCTGTCCATTGCTCCATGTATTCTTTCAATGGCAAAACATAACATGGAGAAGTCCTCACAGGAGGATGACATGGGGATGACTGCACTACCCGTTGCCAGTGTTTACCATGAATTTTCTCACCTAGTGCTTGGACTTCTCAGGCCTTGGTTTAGGTACCCTGTCCATAAGCCCCAAAGCTGACTTTGCTTGGCCTCAGGATAGCAACTAGCAATTTTTTTAATAAGAAATACACAGGATATTTTATGCCAAAACATCTTAATTCCAGTGATCCCAAATGGAGAGGAGTGAGACTGAATGAATAATTCATATTTTCTGCTTTTTCAGGCTCTCCTACATTCTCTTAATATTTAAGAGCTAAATCCCAGTCTAGAAGGCGCCTCAAAGAATGTTTCATTTATTAAACCAATTAAGTTGTCAGGTATATTGAGAGGTTTACACTTACATGTGTGCTTAAACATTTTGTTGGGTGAGGGTAAAAATGGCCACTGTCTCTACTGCAGTCTCAAGCACCCATTCATATCTAATCTTATCTTTGATATTGATACATCTGAGCTAATTTTGAGGTTGGTTTAACTCAATTGCCCACAACAGTCTAGATAGGGGAGCAGGGAGTTCAGCAAAAATTTCCTGTCCCAGAAGCAGGACTTGCATGGTAACTGAACTGCATGTTGCTGCAGGCTGCTGGCTGTCTCTGCCCCAAGTAGCCAGTTTACACTTAGTCTGTGTCTTTTCACACTATATGTATTTGCTGGGTAGGCAGTCAGACCTTTGCGCTATAATGAATTATATTTCTTAGATGCCATTTAGATAAGCTTTCCCTGTTTTTAGCTGTCTTTTAAAAGATTTTCCATCTCACCTCACTGTGTGTATAGTCTTGTAGCTCTCCGTGAGCTGAGACAAGGCCACTCTCCAGTCACAAGAGGCCGGACTACATGGCTCTAGACTGAAAGCCAAGTCTCCTTTAGCATGGCAGCTCCTGTAGAAATGTTCTTGGGGTGCATGAACCAGTTTCTTTTCGAGATATTTTTAATGAATGAAGTCCTGAATATCCAAATGGCTTTTCAATATTCAATGCTGCTTTATTTCAGTGGATGCAATTTCAGTCAGTATCTCCTTAGATTTTAAGCGAATGCTGTAATTATACTTCCCCCTCTTCAGAGGCTCTGAAGATCTGTTGTGAGATCAAAGATTTTACTGCTCTGTGATCTTCATCAAAAGGAAACAGCAGTGGGGGTGAGCTTGTTCATGCAGTGAAAAGAGCTTTTAGAAATCTTTGTCTCTTCAGACCATTGTAACTGAGCAGCAATCCCGGCTCAGTAAAAGAACATTGGGTAAGGAACAGAGGCACTAAAGTCAGGGAGTTTGCAATTTTTTTTCCTTCTTCTTTTGCACTTGGACAAGGTCTCTTCCAGAGTGTTAATGAGTCTTTGGTGCACCAGCGTTTCACAGAATTGTAGGAAATCTGATGAAAAGGAGTGACCTTGGGTTTGAGATTACAGCTCCACCAGATGCAGATTTAAAGACCACATTGCTGGTCTTGCAAAGCTACAAATGACAAGGAAGCAAAGATACCTTCATCAGAACCAAGAGCAAAAACTCATGGAGGTTTTTCCTTAGCAAATGCTGCACATCTGCCTACCAGTGCTAGGGCCCAAGAGTACAGCCAGTCGTCCCTGTCCCTGTCCACTCTCTGGGCCTCCCCAGCCCTACCCAGCCATGTAGCACATGCTGGACCAGAGTCTTTTTCCTGCGGTATTCTCAAACACACGAATACATCTGGAGACTAAGTGAGCTGGGCTAGTTTAGCCTAAAGAAGAGAAGGTTGAGAAGGACTCTGATCAATATATACATTACCTGAAGGGTGAATGTGGGGAGGAAGGAGTGGCCAGTGGTAAGACAAGGGGAATGGGTGTAAACTGAAACACAGGAAGTTCCATCTTCATGTGAGGAGGAACTTCTTTCCTGTGAGAGTGACAGAGCCCTGGAACAGGCTGCCCAGGGAGGTTGTGGAGTCTCCTTCTTTGGAGGTCTTCAAAACTCGCCTGGATGCACCCAGGTGCCACGTGCTCAAGGTGTCCCTGCTGGAGCAGGGAAGCTGGACTATATGATCTTGAAAAGTTCCTTCCAACCTCAACCATGAAGCTTCTAGAGAGGGTCCAGTGGAGAGCTACGAAGATGATTAAGGGACTGGAACATCTCTCGTACAAGGAGAGACTGTGTGAGTTGGGCCTGTTCAGCTTGGATAAGAGAAGGCTGAGAGGGGATCTTATTAACATGTATAAATATATGAAGGGAGATTGTAAGGCAGAGGGGGCTCAGCTTTTTTCAGTGGTGGCCAGTGATAGGACAAGGGGTAATGGATGCAAACTGAAGCACAAGAGGTTCCACCTGCAGGTGAGGGGGAACTTCTTTACTGTGAGGGTGACAGAGCAGTGGAA
>JAUBOD010000502.1:2425976-2440828 GCA_032353885.1 Nothura maculosa
TTCTCTGGAGGTCTTCAAAACCCGCCTGGATGCCGCCCTGTGCCACCTGCTCTGGGTGTGCCTGCTGGAGCGGGAAGGTTGGACCAGATGATCTCTACAGTTCCCTTCCAACCTTGAAGATTATATGATTCTATGATTCTGTGATTCTGTGATCTGGGCTGACTAAATTTATTCTTATCTGTTATTTAATAATCTCTTCATCTTTCACCTTGCTGCTGGGTTGCTCTGTAAAACTTTAACAATAAGCTCATTTGATAGATGTGGAGATAAGGACTCAGCTCATATGTGTAGATCTTTTGCTGGAGAGCATTTTGTGAAAGCCACATGTATTTGGTCGTCTGTCTGCTGCTTTTAAGACCTGCAGAAGGTCCAGTACTATGAAAAGAGGATGTTTGTCTGATTCCACAGGTACACAATATGAAACAAATGATATTTAAAGAATCAATCATAAAAGGACTAAACTTGAATCCAACACCGAAGAAAAAAAAAGTTATTCATTAATGATCTGTTTGCTCCCAATTTGACAATGTGCTTTCAAAGCATTTACGACAGCCATGTTCTTGAGGCTGGAAGAGGTGGAGAAGGGAATTAGGGTTGTAACAGATAAAAGAGGAAAGAGAATCCTAGAGCAAAGCCCCAACTTCTCTTACTCTGTTTTGGTTATTATGACACAATTCTGGTTTTGTAAAAATATCAAGCAGTTTCTTTTTCTACTGCTGAAAAAAAATCTCAATTTTTTCTTCCTACATAATAGTCAAGAGGAATTGTTATTCTCCAGCCAGCTCAACCTGTAAGTACTTCGCACACAGGCATTGTTTCATGAGGGTACTTCTCTTACTAACCCTAATGCAAAGCATAGGAGTGCTCCTGCTCTAAAACATTATTGTAGCTACATTAGGAAACCTCTCCCAAAAGTATCCATCTATTGGGAGGTCTATGGATCTGGCGTCTTGTGCCACATTTGCCACTGAAACAGTAGTTAGGAGTTTTCTCCGCTATTACCGAAGAATCTTTTACCTACGAGGTTTCTCTCTTGTGTAAATGTGAGTGAAAAGTAAATCATGGCTATTCTCTGTACGTCCCTGAATTCCAGTACTGGGAGAAGGGAGGATTAAACATTTTAAAAAATCTTATTAATTAAAAATTAATTTTAAAATATCTTATTAAGAGTCTTAGGCCTTAACTGTACAGGGAAAATATCATGATCTAGCAAATAAATTACACAAAAGACAGCTGTGTTAAATAAAGAGGTAGCTTGATAGAACTTTCTGCCCTTGCCTATTCCAAGGACAAAATTAAGTTTAACATTAGGTTAGCTAGGAAGCATTTTACTTCATACATTTTAACACTGCATTTTCCCAATGTAGTGTCAGTTTTAGTTATTCTAATTTTATTTTCATTAATGGGTTTTTAATTTTATTGTTCTGGCTGTTGCTCCCTCCTGATATTTGGAAATGCGATTCAGCATTAAACAAAACAAAACAAAACAAAAAAACAAATAAACAAAAAAAAAGTAACGTTAGTAGTTTTTCAATAATGAAATCAATTAAAGAAATACTTTGGATTATAAATCCTGAATAGTTTGGCAGTGCCACATAAGACACTGTTACCATTTGCTTATATACTAAGTTTTCCAGCCTTGTTCCATTTAACCATGTATTTATTCTAAGGATTTTCTGAGCCCATCTGCAAAACTCTGTTCCAAAGGGCCAATGGATGGCATATTTTCCACTGAAGAGTTTGTCAGATGTGGTAGATTCATTTTACAGGAAATCCTTTGAAACAAAAGGCAACAGTATAGCTAGTGTAGGATCATGGTATTATGACCAAGAATCTGTTTGTATTTTGAAGTAACAGCAGACATTTCCTCAGTTTTGGTATAAATAGGTGCTGTTTTTCTTTTGTTTCCGTGGAAAGGTTGATCACACAGACCTGGTAGGAGATGAGTACGTCGGTTTGAAGGTCTCCGTTGTTTTCCACCAACTATTGCTCCATCACCGCTGTACAAAGCCCATCATTGTCTCAGTATAGAGACTGCCTATTTTTCTCCTGTGTTTCCTCACTGCATGCAGCTCATGTCGTGTGGTTCTATAACATTTTTATCGGAACCACTGTCATTTTTATGTTTTTTTTTTTTATATAGAATTCTAGGGTTCACTTCATTGTGTTTGGAGGAGAAAGGGAAACTGTGGAGCAAGCACTTTGGAAAGGCCACATGCTCACTTCTCTTTTTAGTCCCTATCAGCAGTTGAGCAGAATCACCAGAGCTGTTGGTGAAACTAAGAGGTCCACCTTTGTAGGCATTGCATCTTGATTTACATGCCTGGAGACTACTCAAATAGGATAATGTGTTTAAAAAACAAAAGAAAAAGGATTATTATGCTTGATCTTGCTTGCCAAATATCAGCCTGCAGCAAGTTTTACAGCTGAGCTACAGTGGCCTGATAGCAATGTTGATGACAGAAGTTCTGCCAGCTCCTTGGTGCCAGCAGCACAGTGGTCACTTAGTGCCTGCAGGATTTTGTTGCTAAAATGGATGTTTCTTTTGTCGTGGGGAATAGGGTGGGTGAACAGCAGTGGGGGCTCCCAGAGCAGATGCAGACGTCTCCATTCGGGCCCACCAGCAGCAGTGTGCACTCATGTTGAGTTTTCCATCACCTCCGTGTGCTCCACAGAGCATATGGGAGCCGGGCTGCATGAGCAGCACTTGCTCTGCCACAGTTCTGGGCACAGATTTTGTTCCTTTAAGGCAAAACGTTTTTATCTTGTTCTGTTTTCTATTCAGTTCTGTGCTCTGGTGCAAGCACATTCATGGCATGGCAACCCCATGACAAGGATGTTTATCGTCCCAGACTGGCCGGATAACCTTTCCATGGGTATGCCCTTGGGATGCTGCCTGATCCAATGGCCTCACATGTAGGCATGGACAAAAACTACATAAGATAAAGCTGAAAATATATTTGCTGAGAAATTCTTGGGTAACATGACTGCTCATACGGTAATGCATTTATTATCATTAGCCTGGTTTGAACAGCAGGATACGTGCAGCTCATATTTGGTCACATAAAAGAACCTGAAAAATGACATTGTTATCCAAGACTGCAGCGCTTCAGGTTACATGGTGCATAGTCTGCTTTCAATTAGGCTCAATTTGAAGAAAATTATTGCCAGTTGTGTTTCATTAGTGCACTGCAGAAAAAGGGCTGTGTTCATGTTTTCAGAAAGTTGCTGAATCATATCACTGTGCAGCATGCATTCCTCAGCGGGTCTCTCTTTAGGGAGACAAGAAAAGAAAAGGCAAATGTATATAGAAAGATGAAGCATGTTATATGGGTTAACTGACAAACAGCAAAGCTTTTTCAGTGCCTCATGCTGCTGTGTCTGGGAATCAAAGGGCATGGAGTGTGCCTCTCTTCCTGCTGAATGACCTGTCTTTAACTATTCATGTCTCAGTCTTAAGACCTGCTCTTGCTCCCCAAGAGACAAATGCTAAAAATACTGCCTCTTGCTTTGGTGGGAGGTGAGCTCTTAGTATAATTTTGATATATAAATATTGTATGCTTTGTGTCAGTTTGAGTTTTTGCAGAAATGTTAAGTTAGCTGGTGCACACTCTGGCGGCCGGTCTTTCTGCAGAGGGAATTTGCAATTAAGTATGACACAGAAAATGACATGTAAATTTGCACCATATTATGCGCATATTAGCTTTTGCCTGTGGCTATTTTTGAGAATTCATATGTGAATTGATTGGGTAATCAAGCACCTTTAAGGAAAGTTATTACTCCAAAACATACATTTTTAGTTACTTGTCCTTTGATTTCAAAGACTTAATCTGAGTTTGTTTGACAAGATGCAGTTTCTGTTAAACTTTTTTTGAACACAAATCTCCATCTGTTTGAGAAAAAGAAAAAGAAGTCTTATCCTCTCATTTGTCAGAGAGAAAAAAAAAACACACATAAGATAAGCAAAAGCTCCTTGTGCAGATTTGTCTGACCCTTAGGGTCTGTCTAAGATGGACCTTCTGCACTTTATAGTCCTACAAACAGCATAAGGTTATTACCTTATGGATAAGGGAGTTAAAGAGTTCTAGCAATGGGTTGCAGGTTGTGGGGGCCAGTGCTGCTGCACCCCTCCTCATTGCACCATCCCCTAGCTCCACCGGCTGCCTCCCTTGGTGCTCCTGTCCCTGCTGGAGCAGGCGACCTGCTCCCTCTGGAGGCTTTGTGAGATGTAGCTTCAGCAAGACGGAGCCCAGAGCCAGGATTATGACTGCAGGTATAGCAGTACAAGTACATAGTTACAGGTATATGGGCTATGCATGCACCTCTATATATAAACACACAGACACACACACTGTCACACTTCTATACATAGCCACTTTTTTTTTCTTCTTCAAAACTCATGTATGGAGCATTTTACTGTCTAGTCCTCACTTCATTTAAACCGATACTTTATCTTTCCAAGTGTAAATTTCCCATTTGTTATCGGTGTTACAATGATACCTCCTGATGATGAACTGGACTACGAGTTGCCCTGTAAATAAAAAAATACTGTATTTACTTGTACCTGGGATGGGCTCGGCCACCCGCTTGCTAACACGGCAGCAGCACCAGGGTGAGAAGCAGCCTGCACGAGGTGGGGATGGCAGCAGGACTTGCCCATGGCTGGTGCTGCAGCCCAGGGCCATTCCCCAGAGCCTACCCCTGCCAATACACTTTGCCTTGGCAGGGATATCAGAAGGAATTCCGCTGCAGTCCCTCAAATAACACTTTGGGGAAGAACCAGCACATGTGCGAGTTATACATTAACAGTCGCAGGTGACCTTTTGCAGGGTGGCAGAGCAGCAATCTCACTGGATTGCCGATACATAAGAAAAGGCTTTTTTTCCCATTATTCAGAGCACAGGTGTTAGAATATAGGAAAAGACTACCCAACTCTTTCCATTAAATGATATTGTTTTCAGTTCTTCTGTACTTTGATAAAATTCGATATACTGGTCAGAAATTTCCAATGCTAAGAAATAGCCTCTGGGGCATGGGAGGGGAGAAGGCAGGAAATGCTTTAGCTAAAATGCTTGCTTGAGTTAAAGAAAAAAGCCTTTGCTATATTTAGTGGATCATTAGCACTGTGCTCACTTTTCCTTTGCAAGCCCTAACCTTGATCCATGCTCAGTGCTCCCATAGATCTGCTACAATAAAGTTAATGTACTTATGTCACGTAAGACACAGCCAAACCGCTTCAGCTTACATTGCTGTCACCCTGCCAGGGGAGGCAAACATGAGTGCTATACATCACCAGCTAAATGACTAATGATTTGTTTGGTTTTGAAGCACGTCTGGTGAAAAAATAAGCTTAATAGTGACAGAAAAAAATAATTTAAGTTGCAGAATATCTCACATACAAAATTTATAATGCTTTGCTTTTATATGGAATAAATTGCTCTTCAGTGTTGATATATACATGGATATAACGAGGATGATTATACTTAGTATCCAATGTGCACTGTACATATATTCAGGAGACTAGAATTTTCTTACTAAAACTTGCGTTCATAGAAGAATCTTCTTTTGGTCAATGTATTCCAGTATTCAATTAAAAAATAAGCTTAGCCAGATTTCAATTCCACCGTCTGCTTTTCAATAAGCATGTTTTGTAACATTCAAAACTTAAAAAAAAAGTTTTAATCAAAATATCATCTTTTCAAATTGAAAAAAAACCCCTCTGTTTTTTTTTCAAACAGCATCTTGTTTTAATATTAATATCTCAAATTGCAGAATTTACTTAGCCTTGATGGTGGCTGCTCATCCATGGAGTTGCTGTAGTTTCACATGGGTGGGGATTGTATACCATTATGGACAGCCGTATCTCTGTCAGCCCACATGGACTTCTTCAAGGAAAGAGAGAGATGGGTAAAGGAAAAGAAGGTGACTCATTTTACATAAATAGCTGGTCCCAAGGAAGCAACCTGTGACAGAGGAGAAGGGTGAAAGGCAAAGAGGGCAGCCAGGATTAGGTCAAAAGTAACGCTGTGAAGACGGAGGGGAGCCCGGAGACAAGGGTTAACCAGAGGTGAACAATGCTGGTTTTCCATGAATTTGATAGAGTTCAGGAAAGGAGTATGTATGCTGTTAAGTGGTTGTGTTCAAGTGTAAGAGTATTGTATGCATACTCATATTGTATGCATATGGCAGAGTATTGAATGTCTGTATACTAATGTCAGAAATTTGTCACTTGTGTCCACCTCTGAATTGCTGCCAGTTTTCTGAGCACAGCGTGTCCACTGCAGTTAGATCCATGCAAAATGAATTGCATGCAAGTCATGCTTGCAGCTGATGTTTGGGCTAAGAAAGGGGAAAGAGATGTAAGTCTTATGGTGGCAGTCTTATATGACATCTCTAAGCATTTTTTTCCATAAAAAAAATGCTTTGTACCTGGCCATAAATATGTTTTGATGAGGAGGGAGCAACATCAATTTCCATTTGTTGGGACTGTGTTGAAGTAAGCTTTGACAATATGATCTCTCTTAATAGGGAGAAGAATATAAAGAATCCCAGCATTACTTTTGAAAGGTTTATGCCATCATGCTTCTACGTTGCACCCAAGGGTATTGCAAAGAATGCCTCCCAACGTCGAGTCTTATCTGGAAAGCCTGGAAAGGCTTGGGAGTGAAATTATCTTTAAATGTGCATATGACATAATCTTTAAAAAAATATAAATGAAACTTTGAAAACTTAAGATGGTGGAAAATTGGGAATCAGGAAATCCCAGAATGTTTGAGGTTGGAAGGGACCTCTAGAGATCATCTAGTCCAACCCCCTTGCTCCAGCAGGGACACCCAGAGCACGGAGCACAGAGTCACATCCAGGCAGGTTTGGAAGATTTCCAAAGAAGGAGACTCCACAGCCTCTGTGGACAGCCTGTGAGTTGCTGTAAGTGACAATGGTTCAAATAAGAACCATAAGAAATATGTTACTATAGCAGTTCAATTCTCCAGTTCTACTTCTCAGTCTGTTCTCCTTTATTTCAAAAGAGGCAAATCACCACATCACCTGGAAGGAACAAATTTTGCACTGTGCCCACATCAGCAGATGATGTGCAGAGCAGATGACATTGCTATTGGAGTGATTTGCTGGGGCTGCAAAGGTGGTGCTCCAGGATGGCCTGCTGGCACAGGGGAGGGAGCTGCCAATAACCGCTGGCAGCCAGCACTGGTGTCAGGCTTATGTGATGTATGAATTAAACAATGTCACTGCTGAGTACAAAATGCCCAGAATTTGTTCTTGCTTCAAGGAGATGAGCATTGCAGATGTGGGGACAGGGACAAGAGTAGCCAGTATATCCTTGCTTCTTTTTTTCTCCATGCTAATCAACCATGCTAATGGTGCACTGCCTAAGCCCTCTGGCTTCTGAATTTAAAAAGGAAAAGCAAAAGAAAACAGAAGATGCTTCTCTTGGGAGTAACTAATGAATCATCCCTTTTAGTGCATAGTATGCATGACTGCATTGTTAAAACTAGTCTTAATCACTCACAGAGAAAAATGGTAGCTATCATTTCTCCCTTTTAGTGATGTTGTTAATGGGAAGCCTCAGCAGTTCTGACTCACAGCCTGTGTGCTGTGGCTGACCCTCAGTGGCCTCAGCAGGCGTGTATCTACTCACATGATCACCCACATTTTTATTCTTTATTCTTCTTTTTGTCTATAATTAAAAAAATGCTTCTTGGTGTTATGTCTTTCTAGGGGTTATTAGCATTGTTATTGCATCCAAGTTATTTGGTTGAATCAAGCTTCCAACTTGTTAACTGTTCCACAACCAGATATGAGCCCTCCATAGAGGAGAGGTCAGGTCCATTCTACCAATGAGTGGATACTTATTTGTCATTATAAATTCCCTGTTATTGGCCCTGAATATCCCTTCTTGTTCAGTCTGTGAGGAGACATTCACCAAATGCTCCTACAGCTCTGATACTGTGTGACATGTTGGGGTCACATAGTACCTGTTCAGCAGGTACCCCACTGTCCCACCGCTGTCTTCCTTAGCTGCTAGAAAATGGAGGTGGCTTCTACCTAAAGCAGACTCTTAGGAAACAGTGATGGAAAAAAAAAAGGCAGCAGCTAATGCTTATGTACTCAAAAGTACCTGTATGTTGTAAGACCTCATCATGTTTGAATGTAGCTGGAACAAAGGTGATGTAAAACAGTGCTGACATGCTGAGTGGCCAAGGTGGGGAGAGGAAAGCCATTGGACAGGAGCTGCCGAAATGCTAGAGGTGATATGTCCGACTCTACGCAGGCTACTACACTGAGCTTGGTGAACTTTCTATTTTAGAGACCTTCCTTAAAAACTCTCCATGAAACCAAGATCCTGATATTTAGGATATAGGATCCTGACTCTTTTTAGTATCCAGCCAGATTTAAATTTGAGATGCTGTGTACATTTCAGGCAGGCATAAGTTTCCTTGGAAGACCACAGATATGGTCTTTTACACTATGCACCTAGTGGGTCGTCCTAGCTCCCATACTCAGCCAGGTCTGGCTGGGACCTCCTGCAGTTGCATCATGTGCTCCTGTCCCAAGTACACACACTAACCACCTTCCCAAATGAACAGAGCACCAGACTTTGTTCCTGCTTAAGTGACTCTGATCCTTAATGGGAAGCAAAAGTCAGGATGACAAGAAAAGCCACGTCCAACCATTAATCATTCTTAATGGTTCTCCTCTCTCCTTAGTGTAGATTGAATACTGATTTCAAGGCTTCCTTGAGGTCAGCAATAAAACTCCTTCTAGTTGCAAGAGACTCAAGAGCGCACCCTTCAAAATCTAATACTTACCTTTCTTTGAAAGCAATTTCTCTAAATGCTTTCAAATAGAATGCTGAGGGCCTCATGATTTCCTATTCTGCCTCGGGACAGGCTATGAAATAAATGTTCTGTAGACTTGCCATTGACATTGTGTTGTTGAGTAGCCATGATACGATGTAGCAGTAGATGATCCTCACCTCCATCAAAAAGACAAATTGACTGCTTTAACCTTACGTTTTTGCAATTACACTGTTGAAATATGTGATTACAGTATACAGGCTTAAAAGTAAGGATTTTGTCAAACCAGAATTGTCCAGGAAATTACAAACTGCTTAAAATTTATACGAAGAAAAAGAGGCTTTGTTAGTCTTTGTATAAAATCTCTACACTTGATCAAAAACTTCTAATAATTTAATACAATATGACAGCTTTCAACTGTACACCTCATTTTCCATTCTTACTTACCTGACTTATGCAAGGTCATTGCAATATTTTTGTGCACAAACAGCATATGCTAATCAAGTAGTTAAAACACCACAGAAACATTTTGCACATTGGATACTTGTCATTTGTTTCCTGTAATCTTTAATTGTAAGAAAGATTTTTTTTTGATGATGCATTTTCTTGCCTATTTGGCTTATAAACTGAGACATGGACTGCCTCATACTATAGACTTCTACTAGATATACACAAATGTTTGGAAGAGCTATTTCAGTATCACTATACTAAAGCATTTTACCAAGCAGTAAATAAAGGGTGAACACTTACTTTCTGTGCATCTGTATCACTGGCATTTATGCAAATGGGATCACTATCTTTTTCACTCTTCTTTCTTTTGCAGCAAAAATCTACCTAATAAAAAGTAGATTCAGAAGCCTGGCTTTGGATCTGTGGGTTGGTAAATCTAGCTTGAGGGTATTTATCAGTAGATCAGAAAAATTATCATCATAAACACTAAAAAATGTGGGACTGGTGCAAATTCATTCCTTCTAATGGTTAACATTGTTGTAGAGCAATAACTTGCTTTTGCTGAAGTGAATTTGATGAGTATCTTACCTACAGTCAACTTACAGACAACTGAAAGTAAATAACTACTTTCGTATTCTTGCTAATTAAGAAGAAAGAGAAGTACAGTGGTGCATCCACAATTGATTTAGGTTGAAGTTGTACAGTCACTTTTGCAAGTCACTCAATGCAAATATCGGGCATGAATGAAAGGGAAAGGCTCAGTAGCTGGAGGGATGATTCTTGTGAAATACGTAGCTTCATTCCACAGAAAGTGGGATTTGTTATTTTTTCCCCCTTTATCGATTCATAGTGCCTATTTGCCATAGGCTTTGACATATACATTTCATTGTTCATTTATTAATTAGAATCTATCTGGGGTTCAGTAAGTTTTAATGTTTTATGAGGTTATCAATCTCATTTGCTTTGCGCTTACCTGGCCAGGAAAGGAAGATTACAGATGAAGGGTCCCATTCTTCCTTATCCTCATAGCGAGAGCACTTTTAGTTAAAAAAAAAAAAAGTGCTGAGAGAGTTTTTTAATCCTCCTTTCTCAGCTCCCACGATTCTTTCTCATGTCTAAATCATTACTACAATTGCACATAGACAGGTTTGACTAGTACTGCAAGAAAAGCAACGTTGGTCAGCAAAACATTTAACAGCGTAATGATGTATAGCTTCAAATTTGCATTTTGCAATTTAAACTCCTGAATTTAGTAGATTTCTAACATTAAAATACAAATATGACAGATTTTGAGATGTTAAGTTTATAACACTATATACCAATAAACATGGTGGGCTTATTGTAAAGCTGCATAAGTATTTATATACTGTTAAAAAAAAACCCATTCATAGTTAAAAATTGCCTTCTTTATTTGGCAACCTCTATTCTGTCCATTGAAAAATATTTAATTGAATTGCTGATGGAGCATATGGATACAGTGAGTCCCAACAAAGCCAACATTTATTGTATCTGCTCACATACAAAGCCACAAACAAATAACGCATTTCTATTCATCGAGAGTGAGGGCACTGTCTGAATCAGCATAGTATGTGCTTAGAAACAGCTTTGTGCTGCATTTGGTTAGGTATGCATCTGAAAACAATCACAGACCTTCAGCTTTTTTACAATTATTCCAAAGAGTGACCCTGTGTGTGCAGAGGGGTTGGACTAGATGATCTCTAAGAGTCCTTTCCAATCTTAAGGACTCTATGATTCTAATTCTTCTGCCATAGATTATCACCAAATCTTCATATGTTGTATTGAAAATTTATCGTTTATGTTGCCTGCAACTCAGAGTCGTTATAAGACTAATTTAAAGCATTCATAATACTGGCATTCCCCATAATCTCCTTCACTATGGGTTCCCACATTATATCTTTTGGAATTATAAGCAGTTTGATGAAGAATCTTTGAAATAGCCTTGAAAATGCCTAAAAGGACAGAGATTAATAAAAGAGCCTTATAAGAGCAGAAGCAAGAGAAGTCAAGCAATTGTTCAAGTGAGCAGTTAAGAAATCCCCCCCAAACATCCATATTTTAAACTACTTGCATTTTATTTGGCAGTGGAATTCCCCAATAGCTCTTATTTTTACATTTGCAGATTTTCTGTGCCATTCACTTGAAAGAGCCTAGGAGACTGCCCTGCCAGAGCTAACATATCTTTGAAGTAATGGGATTAGAGCGATGATGCTATCGCCACAGCCCTTCCAAGTGGAATTTGAAAGTGTTGGCTTTATGGCAGGCATTCAGCTTTATGTAGAATAATTTCTTAGCTTAAGCATCTGGCAAAGTGTCCTCTGCATGACTCAGCAGCAGATCTTCTCCATCTCAGATTTTGGATTTATTAATATCAGGCTTATTTTTCACATGAGCTCATGCATATTTATCAGTATAAAGTTCTCTGGTTCCAGTGCACATCTCTTTCTAGCGATTCCAGTAAAGATACATGGCACAGTCCACACAGTAATTCATTCCTGGAGAAAAAAAATCATTTGCTGGATTTTTTTGTTGTTGTTGCAGATAGAGAAAATTTTATTATTTCTGTCTTCAGTGAGTACCTGGAGAAATCTGTGCAAATTCTACAATGTTCAAACCCTGTTACACTAGACAGAAGTCATGACTGGGGCTTTTGAAGCTGATATAAATGCTAGCCATGAAGGCTCTATTAGCCACGCATTTGTTAAGTATGCAAGAAGCAGCCCTGACTTGAAAGGAGCTTCCTGCAGAAGAGGGGCCGACCTCTACTTGCTCACTGCTGCAGATGTCATCACAGCCTCAGGCTGCTTTGAAAGCTGAAAAAATAAGTTCTGCCTAATGCATGTTCACCCTTGCACATGCTGGCTGATGTACTCAATCTCTGGCTGACTCTTCCAGAATCTCAACAAAAAAACTGAAGAGCTGCTATTTTCCTTCATACTGAGAGATGAGGAGAAATTCAGGAAAGCTGGATAAGCGGTCCAACATATACCATAGCCACCTTGTAGGTTTTGCCTAGGTCCTTAGGGAAGAAGTTGACCCTTTCTTGTGTCTTTTCAGCTGCTTCTCTTCCCCTTCTACACCTTTTGAACTCACTGTCCAGTTTTAATCTATATTGAGGATACCATAGATATCTCAAAGGTCATTATATATCTATGCCTTCCAGCAGATTATGGGGTAGAGGAGAAAGATGCACATTTATGCTACTGGAAAGGTCAGCAGGAAGCTAGTGTACATAAGATCCTGTAGAGATCTGGACTGACCACAGCTGCATCCTGTCTCCTGTGTACTGGTGGCCCTTGGTGACTTCAGAGATACGGAAGATGCAGTTGGTGGAACAGAGAAGGCAGGGAAGTTGTGGTATATATCTACACTTCATTAGTTCCACTGCTCAAAATGAGTGTGGCAAACCACTCCGTTAGGATGATCCATCATTTTAGAATCCACACTCTAGGTGGCAAGTTTTCTAAATCATTGCATCGAACTGGAAGTGATGGCCAAAAACTTTGTATCGACTCATTTTCTGCCATTTCATAAACATGCACAGTAATTGCTGTATAAAGACTATAAAGAATCTTCAAGAGCTTTATATATATTTATCTTTATATAATAAGATATATAATTTCTTTCTTTTTTTTCAGAATTAAATTGTAAATTGTGTAAATTGTAAAGAATTCAGCTTTCTGTAGTGCCTCAAATATGGGTTTGTTGCAGGACCTTGCATGAATAATAAGAATGGGGAGGGTATGGTTTTAATCTTTGAAACAGGTGGCTGACAAGTTCTTAATACCCTTAATCCTTAATCTCACTATTTCTCTGTCTGTTCTATGGTTCAGGATGTGGATTCATCTGCTAGTCATTATCATTTTTAATACACAAATCCTTTAATCAAATTACTTTCTCTGCTTAACTGAGATTCATGGAATTTAACTTATGAACAGCCCCAGAAAAAGACATGGGTAAATGTGAAAGCCACTTGCTGAAAACATGCAAGCAGTATATAGAATAGTCAGAAATGCATTGATATACAAAGAAAAGGCTTGCAAAAAAATCAAAACAAAAAGAAAAAGAAACCTCCAAAACACTCAGGCAAATAGGGACTTTCTAGCACCTTTTATAAATAGAAAAATGGAAAGCAGTTTCTTCCATACAAACATTGATAACACGCAGGAGAGCGGCCAGCAGCTCTGCAAGTTTATCGGCCACAAGTGCGAGCGAGCACGTGTGCTGTCACCGCACACGCTGTCCCTGACACTTCGTGCTCAGTGACGGCGGTTCTGTGTGGCTGTCTGTGATAGCAGAAAGCTGCATGACTGGGAAGCATTGCTTTCTTGGACTGTATCCGTAAGGGTTCAAAAAAAAAAAAAAAGATAGGAAAAACAAAATAATAAAAAAGCCAGTGTACCTGTTGGAAAGTCTGGGAGGTGTTACATGACATAATAGTAATTGATGAGCCATTCTGTCTACTAGTTATACAACCAAAAGAATGATTCCAGATGTCTACTGAGATAAAAGTGTGATAGTCTCCATAGCTAAGCACGTGCAAGGGTCCTGTGTAGTTCAGACTTTGACTTCTGTTTAGATGAGATGTGCCCATTTCCAGGAATGCCTGGGAAAATCTTTGCTGTGATCACCCATGCCCCTGGACATAAAGCACATCCCAGCAGCAGTACAGGAACTACGTTTGCCCTATGGCTAATCCCAAGTGCAGAACTCAGGAGCAAACTCAACTACTGCCAGGCACTGTAACATATTTTAAAGCTATTTCAGAGGGCTGGCACAGAAATTAAAATAATCCAGAGGACCTAAAGAGCTTCTACTCCTTGTCTGTGGCTATTTTACATGGATGCTCTTAACCTGCTCCTCTCATAGAGTAAATGACTAGCTCAAAACCTGCTGGAATTTGTGGCTGGAGTAATCTGAGTACCAACACGCGGTGCTGCTGTGCCCCCACTAATAAGCAAAAAGTTTTTAAGCTGCTGAATCCTCCTTGTCATGTGCTTGTGCTTCGCACTAAGCTGGTGGGCTCTGGCATGCCCACAAATGCCAGCTCCAGATGGAAAACCCCTCCGTGGTGAGGGCCCGGCTGCCATGCTGCTGCAGCCCTTGCCATGCCTGGCGCGCGGGGCCAGCCAACGGGTTTATCATTTGCTTTTAAGGCCCTTTGCCTCACATTCGGCATGCAAAAGAAGGGCCGATGAAATCGTAGCTTCAGAAAATGCGGTTGTTTCAACCCCACCCTACTGTCCCAAGACCCCGGGGGTTTTGCCCCGGCAGGGGCACCTGGGGCTCTTCCCTGCGGAGCTGTCCCCACTGAGCTCGTCGCTGCTCGCAGGAGAGTGGGAGCACTGGAGGTACAGCGGGTGCCAAGGGGTTTTGCGCTGACGGAGCTGGGTCAGTCTGGCAACATGGAGAAGTTTCTCTATGGAGAAACCGAAATTAGATTAATTGATTCCGGTATAACTACGGAAAAAGCGCACAGTAATTTTCTCCGATATTTTTTTTCGTTTCTTTTTCTCTGTTTCATGTGACGGCCGTTCCCAGCGCGCTCCTCCGCCCCGGGGCGGCCGC
>JAUBOD010000502.1:2441548-2456430 GCA_032353885.1 Nothura maculosa
GGCCTGCGGGTAACGGCGCCGAGCGCGGCGCTGGGCCGCGCGGGGCCCTCCCCGCGGGGCCTCGGCCCGGGGCCGCGGGGAAAACGGACACACATGGGTTTATTTTATTTTATTTTCATTTTATTCGTGAATTTTAAAATTTTATTATGTCGGGTTATTATTTTGTCTGGCCCCCCTCTGTCCGTCGGGGTGGTGCAGGCACCTAGCAGCGTGGCGAGGCAGAGCCCCGCGCCCGCACGCAGCCCGTCCCGCTGCCCTGTCCCGGGAACTGGCTTTTCCAGAAGCTCCGGCTCCACGTACAGAAGAGCCGGGTGTGACAGGGCCTGGTGAGGCCCTTCCCGGGCTCCTGCCTGTGGAGCACGCGGGAGGTGCCAACGGCCGAGGCCTCGTGCCCGGCGTCCCGCGGGCGAGCGCCCGGGTCGATGCGTGTCCCGAACGGCGCCGTCCGTCCCGCAGCCGCCCGCAGGGAGGACTTGTTGCAATAACCACAGTTTATTGCATCGCTCTTCTCCCTTCCTGGACAGGGAGTGAGTAAACACACGTGGACAAGGATACCCTTTTAAAATGGTGGTACCGCTACGCGCACCCGGGTTCCAGGTGCTTTTCCCCCTCGGATCCTGAGGAGGTAAAGCGTGTCCTTGGTGCGTTCAGAAGCTGGTGTCTGTGGCGGGGAAGCCTCCTGGCTGAAATGGATGGGGAGGCAGCAGCCCGCAGGGAAATTTGCTCAGGACTGATCTAATTAAGTATTGTCAGCGCTTAACCGGCTGCTTGTTGTTGCTGAGGAATTGCAGGCCTTCAAGGAGAGCTTACACGAGGCAGGCAGGTGCTTATGGGCAGCGCCACAAGGAACTTGGCCCTAAACATAAATCTTCTGAACATATTCTGTAAAAAAATACGAAATTTCAGCCTTAAAACACTGAAAATTTTAATCAAATGTTCCTTAGTGGTTTTTGAAACTTAAATTCACAGTTACAGGAGAGCTAGCAAAGAGGAAGCAGATTTCTTAGTGCACAAGTATAAGGAAATGACCAATATTAGGAAAAGGGCAGGGCTCTTAAAGCTGTCAGGCATCCCTCCTGTGCAAATAGCTATTTTTAAAAGTCCTGATCCTTATAAGAGCCTGATGCTCCCATAATAAGGGTGGTGTTTGTGTGAACAAAATCATACATACCTTTCCCCCCTGAAGTCTATGGTTGACAGACTGTAGAAAAGATGTCCCATGTGCTTTGGGGTTACAGTTGATTTGTAGCTTCTCATCTAATTTGCAGGGATGCATGCGGAGATGCAAGTGTGAAAAACTTTCATGTATCTGAAGCAGTAATTTAGAAGCCTAGAAATCTCCCCTTGCTGTTTTTGTGTGTGTCATTAACGCAGCTGCTAAATAAAGCATGTGAGAAACTACTGTGCTGTCACCGAGACACAGTTTTCATGTATGTTTTTTGTGTTTATGTATTTGGTTTATTTTCATTGAGAGCTTTGTTTGATTCTAAATAATGTCTTCCCCTCTCGCCTGGTGGCGAGTCATTGCTGGTGACATAACTTGGATCCCCACAGAATGTAGCAAAAGGGAAATCTTTATTGCACTCCACTTCCTGCAGCTCGCAGAGCTAGCCCTCGAGCTAGAAAGGAGCGATAGGAAAGCAATAAAGATACACTTTGTTATTTAGTTCACTTAGCCTTGTTCTTTCAGTTTTAAAACATCAGATATTTCCCTTCTTGTGATACTCCCCCTTTCTCTAATGACCTTTTGATTTCCTCAGAGTGCCTTTTTGTTTTGCAGTGCCCTCCCCGTGGCTTTGTGTGGCCTGTTGTCAAAACAGAACGTGGGAGATACCAGGAGCTGCTGAACACTGCTCACTTAGTGTCCCTATGCTGTCTTCAGCTAAGGCCTTAGCTTAGGCCCTTTCTCTACAGGCTTTTGCTAAGCTTGCATCCATATGTTTGCACCATAAAATTCTCGTATTCAAATTCTTACCACTTTCCAGCTTTATGTGCTTTATCTTTTCTTTTTCTGCTATAGCAAAAGATGGTCATTTCCAAAACAGATCTGTGAGGAATGTCTTAGAGATGCAGCTTTCCTATCCAAATATTTTGATTTTTTCACCAGCATTACATACACAAATTCTTAGCAAGCTGTCAGAGCTGTCCTTTCCTTACTGCATCAAACTTGCAATGCCCTCTGTGGCCTAAATTCCCCCTCCCAGCTGCTCATTTACTAGTGGGGCAGTGACTGTTCCCTCAGGTCTGTTACAGCAGCTTCCTTGGCCTGTTTTAAGATTTGCAGAGTAGCAGAACTTGGGAAAGAATAGTATTTTTGTGTATGAAGGAGGCACATTTTTTTCAGTCACTGGAAAACTCTCTCAGCTCTCTCATTTTTCAGACATCACAATGAAAATACATCTGCTGGGCCAGCTAGACTGCCTTTTCAATGACTGTTTGTCTTAATTCTTTGCATTTAACGTCTATCTATAACTTATAGCTGTTGTGCTCTGTTGACATGGTAAGATCCAATTGCTCCTGTGATTTTTAGTGATACTTCATGTAGTTGTTTTCTAGATGAGACTTTTTTTTTGGTAGTTCTGTAGCTTAAATAGTAAGCTTTTCTTTTATTTCCAGCTCAGAAACCGAGATAAAAACATTTACTCATCAGGGCTGTATTACATCTCCTAACTTTGCTGTATATTACTTTTCACCTTTATAATTGCTGGGGTAGCTGGACAGCGTGTTTTTTTAGGTGAGTGTTGAACATCAGGTCACTGTTAATACTGTTCCTGTAGGGTCCAAGGATGTAGATAAGATTCCTCATTCCTATAGGATCTGCTTGTGTAGAGCTGATTGCACTATGTAAAAGAAAGATTTTGTTCTCTTGAAGTCAGGAGTCGTTTCATATGAAGAAGTTGTCAGAAAACCATCACACTTCTAAAGAAATAAACATTACTTGTGTTCTGTACCATACTACGCTGTTTCTAGCAGCCATGTTAATTAGTCTAAGTGGCAATGTTGTCTGGTATAATTAATTAAAATGCTTTGAGAGCTCAGAATATTGGAATATGGAGACCTTGCAAATATGTATGTGTATGAAACATTGACTTGAAACATGGAATATCTTTGTCTGAACTGAAAGCTCGCTCTTTCCTCTTCAGCTTCTGAAACATTCTGAGAAAAGTTATTTTTAATACATCTAGACTCTGAAGGATGCCCAAGAGTCTCTGAAGGATGCACAAGATACACAAAAGAAAGTTGTTTGATAGCAAGGAATTTGGCTTTTCTATTTTCTTACATCTTTTTTGTTGCCAAGGAGCTCGGTACATTTGCACAGTAGTACCTTTATATAGTATTGCAATCTCTGCTGGGAAAACTGTTAATCTGTATTTGTAACACATATTCTCAAGGCTTGCTGTTTTTTTTTAAGTTTTAGTATATTCTCATTTTGAAGCAGCTGAAAATTGTATTATAAATGGCATAGAGGAGCTATAGATAGATAAATGACTATGCAAAAATGGCACTGTAGAGTCCATATTTATACTCTCTCATTTCACTCAACTCATTCATTATACAATTTTCTGATCCTTTTCAGAAAGCAGCTGCAATCATTGTCCTCCTTTTTCTTGTTAATGATGTTTCTTTATTATTTTAACTTACGATTTGGACAGCACACAAAGAACAACGCTGTGGCATTTAGCACATTATTTTTACTGCTGTAGTGTTAATAGGAATGTGTACTTTGCACCAAAGTAAACACATTTAAGTCAGACACCTAGGAAACCCATATACTGGGCGAGATACTAGTTCTGCATGATCAGTCTTCCAATACCAGGTATGCCTGTAGGCTTCAAATGTTAATTATGTAAGAGTACATTTATAGAAGCCTGTATGAAAAGTCACTTTTTATATGTGATTCATAAGTCTCCTCCCCAGTATAGTCCATTTATTCAGCAGAGAATAACTAAGGCAATTGAAAATGAAAAGCGCCATTCTTAGTCTTTCCTTAATTCACACAGTCTGGGCCTCTTTCACAGTTGTTTAATGTTTTATGATTATGACTTTTATAGAACATGGTGTAACAGAAGTCTAGGAACCTAGCTTTAAAAAAAATCCTCAACCTCTTATTTGACTAGTGAAGGATATTTATATTCCAGTACAGCTTTAAAAGATAAGTAAAATTCATTTGTGGTCTCAGTTTCCATAACACACTGCTGAATATGTATTGATTTTTCTTGTTAGTTTGTACCATTCAGATAAGGATTTTATGGTGTGTTTCTCTTGATCTTGAAAGGTACCTAATGACCTGTATCTTTCCTCCCCTCTGTTGGGTACCATGCAGGGGCAAGAGAAGGTCACCTCCTTACAGTAAGTTTTCTATACCTAGCCTGGCACTGTGCTTTCTGTTTTAAAATCAGCACATCATTTGTGAAAGGTTAAAGGAATTTTTTGGCCAGATTTGTCAAAATATATTTGCTTAATAATTCCTGTCTTGTATTTGCATATTACACATCATAAGCCATGCCATGCGGTGTCTTTTAGTGTGATTACATCATGTCTGAAATGTTTCATAAAGAAACCAACCACACAGTTGATAACACTGCACATTAATACAGCACCTTTCATCCTGAAGGTTGTAATAACCTACAAATTGTAGTGCTTAAACTAGCACAACTTAATATGCAATTGCCAGTGTGAACTGCAGTCCGCTCTGGGGTGAAATGTGATAGCTGGTTACCAATGCATGGTAGTTAGAGTGAGTAGTTAGAGTAGAAAGTGAAGAAAATACTATTGCTCTTTGTTAATTGTCATGGACGATTCTTGGTTTTGGGAAGAAATGATGCACTATACTGAAAACCTGCTCTTGGGTTATTGTTAAAGTGGAGTTATATGTACTAAAGCTGAAGTAGAGCTCCATTATTGCTGTCTAAATAGCCTGCTGGACTGTCTCTTTTGTCATTAATTGGGGTTCTTCCTTCTGCTCTAGCATCTTCCTAAGGCTGTAGATGTGAAGGAGCATTCTTCAATTTTTGGAATTGAGGGATTTAACTAAAGACTTCCCTTTGTTGTTCCTTCATTTAAGGTATTAAAGACGTGCATATCCATTAATCCTGACACATTTGGCATTTCAGGAAAATTCCATTTGTACTTGTGGTCTGTAGACACTTGAGCAGAGTGGGAGTCGGCTTCAGAGTTTTTTCAGAACTTAACTGTCTCCATAGCTAAATGCCAGGCTAAAACCTTTTCAGTGTGCTCAGACTTGAAGAACCTTTTTTGAAAAAATCTTTTCAGTAGGAAATTAATTCTTACATCTTAAATTTTCAACATCTTTATGGGAGAAAGCTCTGATACATGACTGACATTCCTATGTGTCGACATATGTATATACATCTTCTTTGGATGCTTTGTTCTTGCACAAAATGGAATTACTACTTTCTGGGTAGTTTGACTGTAGTTTATAGATTGCATGAGAAGGTACTTCTGAACTACGTAAGCTGAAGAAAACTATTCGTAATGGAGCTAAATGGAGCATTCTGATGTCTTTGTGCTTCTGTCTCGTGGTGAAGCATGGCTACACCCCACAGTTATGGATATTATTCCTCCTACACTCTCTTCTGGCAATCCATGCCTCTGTTAATGAAGTTACCAAACTTGTATTTCAGAGCTCTTGCATTTTGTGTTTCGGCAGGTGAGTGTGAGACGTTACAGAGTCGTTCAGGCTGGTCCAGCCTTCTGCTCAAAGCGGGGTTAGCTCTGAGTTCTCACCAGCCTGCTCAGGGCTTCGTCCCTCAAGGATGGAGACTGCAGAGCCTCTCGGGGTGACCTGCACTGCTTCATAACAGGGGAAAAAGCTTTTCCAGCATGGGATAGAAATCTTTCTTGTTTCAGTTACTGTCTCTTGTCATCCCCTTGAGCACCACTCTGAAGATCATGGCTCCTTGTCCTCAAAATCTTCATTGTAGGCCCAGAGGGGTGGCTGTTGCGTCCCTCCCGAGCAGTCTCCTCTCCAGGCTGAACCAGCCCTGGTCCCTCAGCCTGTCAGGGCCCACAGAACAGGTTCCTCAGTCCCTGACCATGTTGGTGCCTCTTTGCAGATCTTGCCCCATTTTATCCATGTCTTTCCTGTACTGGGGCAGAGGTGCAGAAGGGCAGGCAAAACTGGCCACAGTATCTAGCTGTGGTCTGGTGAGCACTGGGTGGGCAGGTAAAATCACTTTCTGTGATCCCCTGGCCCTGCTGCTGTTAGCAGGGCCAGGCAGCTGTTGGTTTTCCTTGCAGACAGGACACACTGTGGGCTCATGTTCAGCTCGATATCTAACTTGGCCTCCAGCTCCTTCTCGGCCCAGCTGCTCCACAACCAGCCAGCCCCGAGCTGTCCAGCTACAAGGTTTGCATTTGTCTAGTTGAATTTCATAAAGTTTCAGTTAGTCCATTTCTATAGCCAGGCAAGGTCCGTCTGCATGGCAGCCCTACCCTGGGCCGTGTCAGCTGATTCCCCTGATTGGGAATCTTCTGTAAACTTAAGGAGCAGGTGATTTGTCTGCTCCTCCATGTCACCAATAAAGATACTAACCAGAAGAGTCTCAGGAGAGTTGTTGTGGTACCTCACCTACTGCTAGGATCCAGGGAGAGTAAAACACATTAACCCAACTCTCCAGACAGTTATGTACTGCTCTCCCCTCATCAACAAATCCAGTCATTTTATCAAAGGAGGCAGTCAGATCGATCAGGAGTGATCTACTGTTGTTAAATTCATGCTCTCACCATCGGTAAATCACAGAGTCACAGAATGGTTGAGTTTGGAAGGGACCTGTAGAGATCATCTAGCCCAACCCCCTTGCTCAAGCAGGGACACCTAGAGCACCTGGGCCAGGGAAATCCATGCTATCACCTCCTCCTTCATGTACTCTAAAACATAAACTGAAATGACTTGCTTCATGCCCCAGTGACTAAAGAGGGGCTGAATAGCTTGTAGCTTTTGGCCTTTCTGAAGGTGTATGATCTCTGTAACATTTGTCCTTCTCAGTTATTGGGGACCACCCAGATCTGTGCAACTAGCAGAGCAGCTGTGCAGTGCCATTAACCATCTCCCTCCCTCAGCAGCCTTGCACACGGCGTCTCTGGTCCAGAGAGCCAACATGCAGATGTCTAGAGAAGGCCGGGAGTGATGGCTGGACCAAGATACAAGAGGCAGCAGGATCTCCATGTGAGGAAGAGTTTCTTCACTTTGAGGGTGACAGAGCCCTGGCACAGGCTGCCCAGGGAGGCTGTGGAGTCTCCTTCTCTGGAGGTCTTTAAACCCGCCTGGATGCCGCCCTGTGCCCCGTGCTCTGGGTGTCCCTGCTGGAGCAGGCGGTTGGACTAGATGATCTCTAGAGGTCCCTTCCAACGTCAACCAGTCTGTGAAGTACTAATGCCTTCACACTTGGCAGGCTTTGCTTGCTCATCGTGTTTTTAACTTGTACCTTTCTAGCCTCTTTGTTGCCTTGCCCACCACGCATCATCTTGTCTATTGCTTCTGTATGTAGTCTAGAAGGAAGATATATTGTGCTCATACTTTCTTTAGAAATGGGAAAAAGACAAAACATAAACAACTGGAATAAAAAGATACAGAGAAAGGAAACCCCCCACGTGCTGATCACTCAAGTGAAGACTGCAGTGAAGGCTTGGGCTAAGAAAACATTTCCCCCTCTCATACTTACTGTTGCCAACTCTTGGCAGCTTCCTTCTCTCACCCCTACGTATCACCCTTTGAAGCATGTTTAAAATCAAATTGTTTCTCATGGGAATTCAGGCCCTGTTTCATAACCTGACCTTTTTATTACAGATTTATTGCTTTTGATCGATTGTAAAAGACTGTAAAATTCATGGAATTTGAAAATAGACAGATCTTTACAAAACACAGGAGGAAAATAAATGCTTTTTGGAAAATATGGAGAAGCTTGCATTTGCATATGTTTTGTGAAAGGCTATACATTCACTTGCATTAGAAGTATTTTTCATGAAAGAAAATTTTAAAACAAGATTTTGGAGATACCAGTATTTAGAAACTAAACTACTTATTCTGTTTCTCTGTAGATAGAAATCTCTGGATTTAAAATTTTATGTCTTTTAATCCTCCGTGTTGAATTCTTCATAATATATTCATAAAATATTTCAGATAGGCTAACTGGTGCAGTAACATTACTTAATCCTACTTTTAATTGTCACTATGAATTTGGATAACGAACTTCTTATTTTTATAAACGAGGAGGGAGTATTTGAGGTAATTTCCTTACTAATGTTTGCCTTAAAATGCTCAGTTTTTTGACAACAACAGCCAAAAAGTGGAGTTCTGGAGATGAATAAGAGAAGGAAAAGTGAACTTCTGGAATAGAAGGATAAATTAAAAAAGAATTACCAACTGGGATCCATCCATCCAGTTTTGAATCGAGTGGTATTTCAACTGTATTTGCATATTTTCTCTAAATACATAATTTCAAGCCAATGCTATTGCTTTTGTTTCCAGTGTGATGGTAGGAATTTACTTTGCCTTGATGATTAATGCTATTTATAGTCTTCGTATTTTAGTTTTCAAATGGCAGCTCTAGGGTACCTGCTTAGTTACTTATTGCAACTAAGTTTACAATCAGGCTGTCTCATTCTTTCCTCTTCTTTAAAATATTTAAATATTTGTTGCAAATATGGACAATGTATCAAGAAAGTGATATGATGGTATCAGTTTACTGCCTCAAAAAGTGTCTAGATTGTAATTTCAGGTGTTTTCTATTGGATAGAGAAACCTAATTTAACATCAGAGGGAGCAATAGAAGGACAGAGTTTAATTTAGTTCTTAATTCTTCATTTTGTGTTGAGTGTTGGTAAGAGCAAGTGAACTGAAGCCCTGGCCTTGGCTTCTGGTATCTGGTCGTTGATTGATATATTGGTTCTTGGCTATAAGCCTTAGTTGCAGTGTTGTGGTGACTATTGCAAAATTGTGTGGCAGCTTTTCGGACTGCTGTGGAGGGAAAATACTTTCATATTTTAGCAAATGTGAGAGAGACATTTGGACAGCAAAGATGCCATGCTTTATTAAACACAGTCTGCATACATTCATTTTCCCCTCTGTCTTTCAGACTCCGGGCAGAGTTGGGTCTCAGAGCTCTGACTCAGATTCATCTGCTGCACCAGGAAATGCCGTGGACGTGAACAACGAAGGCTCCTCTGAGGTACTGACCACCAGTGTGTGGAGCCATAATATACAGCTTGGGGAGCTATTTCTGCTGCTATGAAACTGCTTGGAATTTCTTTTTATACCTTATCTAAAGTTAATTGTATGAAATAAATACTCGAAAGTCCTATCTTACAATAATGAGTTATTTTACAGTCTCTACAGAAAAGATTGCTTATGACTACGTAAATAAATAAAACCTAATCAAAAGTTATGCAGCTATATGACCTATCTGTATATTTAAAGATTGTAGAGAAGAATTTGAGACACAACCTTAATGTTCCTCTTTACTAAATCTTATATGAGAGTTTCAGCAAACAAAGCACATATTATTTTCCACTTGTAGTCCTTGCTTCTGTTAAGTCATAATGTATGTTGGAAGCTTTCTTCTCCACCTAAATATTGTGCTGGTTTATTTTTCCTTTGTGTCTGTGTCTAACTTTTTAATCATATCTGTTTTTTATCTACTCTGTACTTAACCAACAGCATAAGTTGTTTTGCTCTTCTTGCATCAATTCCAAATTACAATGTCTTTGGATTTACAGTGTGTCAAATATTAACCTTGAAAAATGCAGCCTGACTTCACTGGCCATTTAAGCTATCTGGTGCTAATATAGCCTGATTACCTAGATTACAAATGTTTCCAGTTTAACATACAAATGCAGTGCAATGTTAATTACAGTGTTATTACAGCATTTAAGAGAGCAAAGTGCCCTTTCTTACCCTGAATGAAGTAGCTGATGGTTCAAATACCCTTGCATATGTTACACATCATAAGAGGTCTTCTCATTGTGTTGTTTAAAGTCATAATTGCCTTACATCTGTACATCTGTGCTAAATTCTCAGCTAGTGAAGCTTTAATGTAGTCAGTGTAATCAAACATTCCTTAATGTTTTGCTGCATGTCACCCTTGTCATGTGTTTGTAAGTCAAAAACTGTTTTGTCTGCCTATTGACACTGTCTTTCAGTGTAAATCGAAGACCAAATATTCTTAAATTGCAGAATAAAATCTCATTACTTCGGTAGTTAATCAGTGCATAAGAATATGCAATGAGAGATAATTGCTTCCTTCTAAAGTTTGCCTGAAAGTACACGATCCTGTTAATGTGGCAGTAATATCACTGGTGGTACAGCAATACTGATGTATTTGTTTCTTGACATAAAAAGAACTTGTAAAACATGGATGTGCTGCCTGCACTGTTGTAACGTTTTTTTCTTACTGCTGAGTTGGAACTCAGACCAAAGGCTAGTGTGTCACTTTTGGTAGTAACATGCTAAAAAAAAATCTTTTAGTTGTCAATAATTCCACTAGCTGTCTCACTGGTTACGAGAAAGATGCTTCCTTTAAAATATAACTTTAAAAATCTGTTTGAAATTAGTTCTGACGCTGGTGGTGATTTCTTACTCTCCAGAGGTTCATACATGGCAGCCTGTAGCTCGAGCCTTTCTGCTGGTCTTCCTTTTCCTTTGCAGCTGGCCGGAGATGTTCTCCTTCCGAGAACTGTCTCTCCCAAGGCACATTATCCAGCCTCTTGGAGGCTTTACTTTCCTGTTGTATGGTTATGGTCCCACCTGCTTCTCCAGTGTTACATAAAATGAGAAATCCAACTGACTTGCTTTCCTTCCAGCCCTTTTTTGTAACTTGATTTTCCAATTTGTATTGCTATTTCAGGATTCAAATGGAGAAGAGTTAATCGATCTCTGCCGATTCTCTTATCTTCTACCTCCTTCAGACCTATTTGAAATCAGTCCTGATATTTGAGAATTGAAGTATAAAATAAAAAGAGAGGGAAGGATAATTTGGTTAAAACTTCAAGTTGTTCCTTGTTCAAGGATTGAGAGAAGTGCTGTTATTTAAGTCCCTTCTGTGGCAATGTCAGCATTGCATATCACACCTAGACTTGAACCTATAATCAAATCTGGATACCTGTTTTACTCACTGCATAATCTCACCGAGAAGAAAAAGTCTATTTTACCTTTGCGGACCCAGTGCAACTCCAGGTGCAGCACTGAGGTGCTGAGTGATTCAATTGTGCAGTGAATCCACTAACATTTGCTCTGTTCGTGCAGTGGAGCTGCAGTGAGTTGGCGGGTGTGTAGTCTGCTCTGCCTGCCCCTGCAGGCAGAGAGTCCGCAGGCAGAGACTCCCAGAGCACCCTAAGCTCTGCCCTGCTTTTTCTATGTATTTGGGCATGTAGGATGTGTCTTGAAGATATGAAGCTGCAGGTCTTCAGGAACTGGTTGAACTTTTTCCTTTCGTAAATGTCAGGTGAGCAGGCTGAGGGCTTATTTATTTATTTATTTATTTATTTTGTTTTTAAAATTCTGCCAAGCAAGGTTCACGTTTTACCTTAATTGAGAATGCCAGGCATGCAATTGAAGGGGTTGCTGAGCCATAACTGTTCCCCAAAATTTGCTTTCTCCTTTAAATTAAAATAACTTTATTCTCCTGCTACAGCTGCCTTACACATTAATACACGTGTATGAATTTAGGGAGGTATTTCTGCAATCTCACCACACCATCTCTGTCTCTGTCTTTGAAATGTCTCAAAACCTTTATGAGGAACTGCAGGATGGGCCTGATCTGATGCCTTAATGGTCCATTCATAGTTTGTTGTGTAGCATGTTCATTTGTCATACGGAGGGGCTATGGAAAACAAGGAGTAGTAGGCAGCATAGGTTTGTTTTGAAAAAAAAACCTTTGCAAAGATCTGAAAGTAGCTGCAAACACTTTCAGTGATTGTAGAGAAGTTCCAGCATAAAAATTCGAACATCATATTTCCAAGCCTGTTTCCTTTTTGTCATTGTTAGTTTCTTAAAAAGAAATATACATTTCACAGGGCTTCATCTGTCCACTATGTATGAAAGTGTGTGTAACTCCTACTGCTCTGTGTGAACATTACCAGAATGAGCACTCTGGGACAGAAAGAAGACAGGAGCTTCGTGACCTTCCAGCCGTTACTGTGGGTCTTGTTTATATTGTTTCAATAGCTTTGGTAATGGTAATGGGCTGCTTTAAGTGGACATCGGTCTTTTCTTATGGCTTGGGTGTCACTTTTCTCTTCTTTTTCTTGTGATTTCTCGCTGAAACGTAATTGATCTCTTAATGCATGAGCAGAAATCTTGCATTTGGCCAAAGAGCTCCTCCATGGCCGGCTTTCTGGTTTGTGGTTCTCACCTGCAATACGCTCAGTGCTGGCTGACTTGTTTACACAGATACAACCATTTTGGACAGCTTTTGCTAGATTTTCTTATAAATTAGACAGTCTTCCTATTTAATAGACCCTACTTTAACAGACTCAAGGTCAGTGTCATGATAAGCATGGTATCAGCTCTGGTACAACCTTTGTGAAATTAAATATTTCCAGTTTTTATTGGCTATTTACCTTTAAAGCAGATTTACAGGGGGAGATACATACACTGGGTGAAAGGTGAAAACCAAAGATGGGATATTCAAGTGTAATTTATAAGCTTCTTGTTTTTAACATGTTTGAAAGAGCCTTCAGTACTATAGCAAAAGTATAAAATAGTGTTCTTTAACCACAGCTCAGAATTTTATTGGAATTGATTTATATACCTTAACAAAATGCAAATGGTGTTTTGGGAAGATATTGTAAGAAAAAGAGTGTTTCTAACTTCTTCCAATGGTGCAGTGTAAAAGTAAGAGCCTCCAGCTGGACAGGGCTGCCTGGTTTGTTCCTCCGTGAATCTCAGGGAGTGGATTTTTGACTGTTGGGAGTAGGCAGCTTCCAGTGCCCTAGCTGGGCTTCATGGAAATGAGGTAGGTTGTTTTTTCTGATGATATTTCCTTTGTTGAGTTTTGGAGTTTATTCTTAGCTGTATGAACTATATGATTTTATTGTATATATTGCTCTATGTATTTGCTAAGTAGTGATTTTTCTCCTACTTGAAAGTTGAAGTGCAGTTGCACTTTTTAATTATTTTCAGAAGGAAAACTGAAAAGTGCATGGACCATTGATCCAAAGATGAGGAAAGTTGTCAGGAGTGCAGTGATTACCCTTAGGTTACTTGAGATCTTTTCTCAAGGATAAAGTATGAGCTGTGAAAAGGAGCAGTCAATATTTCTGTAAGATCTGAGTAAAAGTAGCGGTTTTTGTTCTGCTGCTGCACCAGGGAACTGTCTTATAATCAATAGGACTGGCTAGTGCCTTTCTTAAGTAAACTGACTTACCAGTGACAGATTTCTGTTATGTGAAAGTATTGTGCACACTGGGATGTGAGATGGTTTGGTTACCTGAAGAAATGATTCTTTTTTAAATTGGATTATTCTTAGTAATCCCACGGAGTTGACTGAGGGTTCTTGCCTGCTCCATGGATTTGTTGTTGTTTTTCCACCAGCAGTTACTCCTATCAGTGATTTATGACTTTTTAACTTGATAAAACTTGTGCATTGAATATGGCACGTGAAGTTCATGTTGTTTACGTGTAGCTCAAGCCCCATTGCTAGTTGTGGGTTTCGGTGGAGTGATTCAGAAAAGAACTGGAAGAGATAAGAAGCATGGAAAGCTAATATATATATTTTTCAGTTTGATCTTCTATTGTATCAGCATACATAGAAGGACTGAAGCAGTGGGACATCCATTAATAATTGCTATCAATACTAATATGGAAAATGTAAAAATCTTTGATCACTGAGAAATTGGTTTGCACTTGAAAAGGAGAATTGTATTTGTAATGAGCACATCTTGATTTTGAAGGAGCAGCATAGTGAGGTTGTCACTTTCCCTTCCATCCTGGCAATTTATGAGAACTTTGTAAGAAAAAAATGATATGTTTTGGCTTGTTTTCTCTAGAAGACATATGCAGCATTGCTGAGTTTGGCTTTCTGGTACTTGTTGTTACTACTGTGAAAGTTTAAATACATTTTGTCGAAAGAAGGTGATGGAGATGCTACTGGACTCAATTTTTGACAGTGCATTGTCCTCAGCAACAGAGGCAGGGACCAGAATATTAAGTGTTGTAGAGTCAGTGTTGGGTTCGAATTTACATTGCGTGTGACCTGAAAAATTGTGAACCTAGTACCACCTTTTAAGTTTGCCTATTGCTTTCTTCACTGAACCACTTTCTGAGGGTGAAACCTTGTCTGCTGATCAGAATTTAACTTGCTGCTATGTGCTCTTGTTGCTCTTTTCTTCATTCATTGCTCAGGGCAAGGAGAGCCAGTGCTCGGAAATTACTGCCTTTTACTGCGGAAACATCTGACTGTGTCTAATGAACTGCTGGAACGTATCCTCACAATTCACCTTCAGCTTTATTTAGGATACCTCACTTAAACACATCTTTGTAGAGTCTTCATGCTTCAAACCGGGGATTTTAGCATGTAGCTGGCTCAAGTGACATTGAAATAGCTTCTTTTTGCACTGGAAGCACAGATGAAGTCTTACCTTAAAAGACAGAAAAAAGAAAAGCCCGTCGTACTGCCAGAAGCAGCACCATGATGTTGGTGCCAAGTTCTTTGCGTAGCTGACTCAGCCACCAAATGTTGTGTGGAGGCCCTGAATGGCACCTCACTCCCAAACAGTGGAGCTTCTGGAGAGGGTCCAGCGGAGGGCAACGAGGATGATTGATGGACTGGAGCACCTCTCGTATGGGGAGAGACTGCGTGAGCTGGGCCTGTTCAGCTTAGAGAAGAGGAGACTAAGAGGGGACCTAATTAACATGTACAAAT
>JAUBOD010000502.1:2499042-2514086 GCA_032353885.1 Nothura maculosa
TTGTTTTGTCACTAAGAGCACTTGAATTCTGTATATTAGCCTGAAGTATTGCCATAAAAAATCAGGATTTTGGAGGGCTGGAGGATGAGGCTTGTATTTTTCTCTTTCATGCTTTTGAAAGAAGATGCTTCTAAGTAGAACAGCCCTTGCTGTAGGCTTAAAAACAAACTTCTAGGACTATAAATTAAAGAGAATCATAAAGTTTTACTTCGCTCTAAGAAAATAGAATGAGTTTTGGGTGCAAGCTTGATGTTATTACCTGGGGTTTGCAATCAATTCTGGAGAGGTACATCCATATTTGAAATAATGGTGACATTAGATGTCACTTAAAATAGTATATAGAGGATTTTGAATGAAAGTTTAAGCAATATGTTTTAAATGGTGATACAGATGATATGGTGAAACTTTTTGTTCAGAGAGTAGCTTTTCTTAGGTTGTGCGTTTTACGTTAAGATTTCATGATTGTCCTAGTTCTGGCTTCATTAAGCAACTGATAAATAAAACGTCACTGAGTCACTTTTGAAATCTTCATGCTCTAGCTTCACTGCTTCATTCTCTGGAGCTGTAACACAGTTGTTTTGCCCAGAAAATAAAATATACTTATGTAAGCAAGTTCATTCTCTTTTCCTTAGACAGCTTGCTTGCTTTTTCTCTTTGCTCTGCCATTTTGTATATCTATGTTTTGTCTGTGAAGGGATGCAAAACTGGAATATGTACAGTAAACTATTGCTATTGTTACTGGGGAAGTAAGGATTCAAATTTTCTGATTTGACTAAAAATTTGAAGCTAAATTTTACATATTAAATAAGGGGTTTCTTTTTCCTATAGATACATAGAAAATATTTAAATGGCTATATAGTACTTGAAGGCCCTCTTCTGACAGCTTATTTGCAAAGTTGTCTTTATGATTAGTCCACAGAAGAAAAACTTGCTCTGGCTCAAGAAGAATTACTTTCAAACAGAAATCGAATTGCTAGTAGTAACCAGCAGATCCAGGAACTTAAGAAAGCGAAGTCTACTCTGGAACAGGATTTATCAAAGAAGGAGCAGCAACTGTGTGAGAAGACCAAAATGTTGCAGGATCTTCAGAATGACAAGGTAAACGTCTTTTGACATCTTCACCCACACCTACACTTCTTGTAGTTAATTCCTGGTACATCTCTAACAAGTAATTTTGACACACGGCACTAATGCTGTGAATATCTGAGGTAAAGGCAGTTTTTTTGTTGCAAAAGACTTTAACAGATAGTTGAAGTGAATTAGGTTTAAACTAGACTGTTAATTTGTTCTGAAACACTAGAAATAGGGAAAAGGCTTTATTAGTTTCAGACCTTAAACTGTAAATGTGCTGTGAGTTGTCTGCACTATTAATTGTGAATTGTGATACAAGACAGTTGTCTGCTTACCTGGAACTTGTAACCAAGGGTTTTGGGTGCTGAATGGCTTTTTTTTTTTCATATGTTTTCTGGTTTCCCTTCAAGATTTTGAAAGAGAAAGACTTGGCTAATGAGAAATGTAAAACCACAGAGCTCCAGGAAATAAGGAGTAGACTTGAAAAAGAAAGTGCCAAGCTGAGCGAAGAGCTTAGAACCTACAAGCAAGAATTTGAGAAGGTATATTGAGACAAACTGAATCTTCAGGTGGTTGGTTGTCTGATAAGAAATATGTGCCTACTCAGTAGATGTAATCTGGAATTGCTTTGCAAAGATGGTTGCTGTAAATATCAATATTACAGGTAAGGGAACCGAAGCACAGATTTCATTGTGGTTCCTGAGCAATGCTGACTTGATTAGTGATAATCCTGGAGCATTGGTGCCCAGTTTTCTTGGACAGGTGGACCGCAAAGCTTGTTTTAGCTTCAGAGGAGCACTGTATGTCCTGTTTTTTCCCTCTGTTTTATTGTAGATTCACTGTGTGTATCCTTGATTGCTATTCTGCATTGCAGAAAAGATGTCTAAAAAGTGTCATCAATACAAAGTTTCTCAGATACTGTAGGCACATGTAGCACTTCTCAATTGTGTGTGCTAGAGCTGAAATTCCCTTGATGAGCTATGGTTTCCAACATGTTGTACAAAAAATCACTCCTAAGGGGAAAAAACATTTTATTGGGAACTTCAGTAAGAACAAAACCAAACCCCACAACTCTTCCAAAACCATAATGATCAAATGAGCTCTCTGAAGAGTAGAAATTTGGAGGTTTTAATTAAGTCATTTTTAGTCTTCAATAGAACAATTTCTTTCTACATCTTTCCCTCTTTACTCTCTGTGGAAAACAACAGTCCTAAAAGGCTGCTGTCTTTTCCGTACTATTGTATTAGTAATCATATTTACATCCATTAAGCACATATACCAGTGTGTAAGTTGCTGCACAGATGTAAGTGAAGGTACAGTCCCTGTCTTCTACACTGATGTGCTAATAAAGAAAAGGAAGTAACACAGTATTTTATGAGTTTCGGATGTTCTTTTGTTTTCCAGTATTTAAAAAACAATCTCTTTCTTATTTTTAGAGAGAGAAATCAGCACTTTCTGTCAGGCAGTTTTTACCCAGTTGTTCTTTTCTTGGATCTGAGGAAAGATAATTATAATTCTCATCACTTTCTGAAATATCTCTCTTGGGGAAAAAAAAAAAGAAAGAATTTACAAAGATATATATAAAGTGTGTGTACATTCATGACAGCTTAATATTCCTCTCCTGATGTCTATACATGCAGTTGGGCTAAAATACAAATCATCTCTATGGGCCTATACTCTTTATTTCCAATCTCCTACCAGAGCCTCTGCCTTTGATTCATTTTACATTTCTACTGGCACTCCTGATTAATGGAAAATCTAGCAGCTCTTACTGGTTGATTGGTACCTGCATGGCTGGCTATTAAATTTTAAATTTTGTAAGAATAATTTTCCTTAACTAGAACAATTCCATTCAAGGCTTCTTATTTTTATTGCAGAGAAATATTTAAAACAAATATTTTAAATCAAAAGCATCATCTTTCTTTGCTTAAAACATAGAGTAAATATTTATTTATTTAGGACTAACAGAAATTAACATGTTGAGTTTTTCTATTAGTATTTGTTTTTTAATATTGTCACTGTGATGTTTTGAATCTGATTTTTGCATGTTGTGAGAATGTAAGATACGTTTAAAAAATAAGTGAAAATGATGTGACGTTTTGAAAGATATGTAGAATCTAACAGAACTTCCATTACTTTAGTGGAAAGTACATTAAGTTTATTAAAAAATTAGTTTTTGTTCATAATACAGGTTTATGAACAATAGGTTTAAATTACTAACACTTTACATTCCACTCCTTTTGAACTCTATATCCTAACAGGAGGTGACAAATCTCAAGGATGCAAAGCAATTGTTGATTCAACAGAAATTAGAACTGCAGGGCAAAGTAGATAATATGAATTCAGCACTAGAACAAGAGAAAAAAGCCCAACAAGCGATCAAAGATCAGCTGAAAAAGAGAGAAGAAGAATTGAAGAAAGAATGTACTGAAATTGAAACGAAACTGGTTAGTATTTTAGAGTGTTTAGGGCTGTTATTTTGAAAAATACGCCTCTGCATTCTTTCAGGGAAAGAGAGGAAACAAAGAGCTGACTTTAGCTTCATGTTGCTTTCATTTTTAAATGACAAGAGCAAACACAGCCAGAAAGCTTTTGTAAGACATTAAATAGCATAGGGGGAATTCAAGGGGATAATAGTCATGTGTAACAGGGTTAGTAAGTTAAAAGTGATGTTTGTAGTGTGGTATATTGGGAAAGAATCTTTCATTTATAAGAAAAGTATGTTATATTATTAAATTATTCCTGCATTGCTACTAGCTATAATATGTCTAAAGAAATTTGCAGACATACCAGTTAAATCACTGTGAGAACTGACAATAAACAACAGAGAGTGTCTTTGCCCAGCACAGCTAAGGCCTCTGATACTCAGAAGATTGTTGATTTTAAGTATTTCCTTGTTTTATCAGAACACAGAGATAAAAGATAAAGAAGAAGAAAACCGGAAACATGAGGAAAAAGAGACCAAGCTGAACATGCAGGTCACAGCTCTGAATGAAAACTTGGCCACCATGAAGAAAGAGTGGCAGAGCAGTCAGAGGAGAGTGAGTGAGCTGGAGAAACAGACAGATGATCTCCGTGGGGACATAGCTGTCTTGGAAGCGACAGTGCAGAATAACCAGGATGAGAGGAGAGCGTTGCTAGAGAGGTGAGCTGTGGCCACAGTGGCGTGGAAGGGTAGCTTGGGAACTGGTTAGCCTTACTTGGAAACCTTCTTTCAGTTGACTTAGGATTATGCAAACATGCTCTATTTGAATCCATTTCTGTTAGTAGAACCTGGACTACGGTTTCCAGGGTAAAACTTTCTTCAGTTGTCTCTGCCAAAGCCTAGTGAGATGTGGTTTCAACAAACGGCTTTGTGGGCTTTGACAGGTCCTCAGAAAATCAGGCAGGGCCTGCCTTACCACCAAAGCCACAGCTGTACCTTCGTGTTCAGGGATTTTTACCCATCCTTGCTAAATGCAAGGTGCACCTCTGAGCTTTGAAGTGGGTGGACCATGGCTTCTCATCTCATCTGCTGTGTGCACCTTACTAGGCCTGAAAGGAGTACAGGAGGCTGCCATTACCTGAGTAAACTCCCCTTATCCATCACCCTGTCTTGAACGAATCAGAGTACATATACTAGTCTGTTCCAGAAGTCTGGAACTATTTAGTGACAAAGAAGTTATGGACTTCTAAGTATGTCCACTGCTTGGTGGTGGGAGGTTGAACATATACTGGGTTAGACAGACTTTTTTAAGGTTCACTTCAAATATCTTTTTTTCCTCTTGCAAACGTAAAATCTTACTTCCTATCATTTTTAATCGTCTCAATACTATGTTTATGAACATTCAGTTAAGTAGAGTTCCTTTTCTTTGAGCATCAGGAATGCAATGTAGTGAGTGTTACCTGAGAGAGGGCAGGAAAAAACACCTATTTGACAAACGTCTATGAATTTTTGTACTCTCCTGAGACATTTGAAGGAAGAATGGAATATTTTTTCTCTACTGTTAAGTTTTCTGATTGGTCTTGAGCAACAGACTTTGGGTAAGGATGAGATTAGTTCATGTGAGATCCTTGTTCTTCAGCGATATGTTGGTATGTCATACTTGTCTTTTTTTTCTTTTGAAATTAGCCTTTTACCAGTTAACCAAATTTCAGTGAGTGGGGAATGGCCTTGTAAAAAGATTCCTTCTTCGCTCCTCTTTCTCACCTGCTTTGTGTCTTGTTGCACAGTGGTGCTTATCAGGGTGTGCTGTTGACAGACTGATTTTGGGAGTAACTCCAGATATTAATAATTCTCAGAATGTTGGGACCAATTCCAGATAATCTCAAATTGACTGTTACATCAGAGCATTTCTCAAAGATATTCCCAAGAACTTTTCCTAAGTAGAGTATTTTTAGTGAGTTTTCTGAAAGTGACTTTTTTTCTCTGTTATGACAGCCTTCCTGAAGGAGAAAATGTGGATTGTTTTATATGCTTAGATATATTTACTCTCCATCCTCAGGTGTATAAAAAGTGAGGGAGAAATTGAAAAGCTTCAAACCAAACTTGTAGAAATGAAGAAAAAGCTGGACAACACTACGGCTGCAATGCAGGAGCTAGGCCGAGAAAACCAGTCATTACAGGTATGACTTGATTTGAAGCTATTAAGTTACTGATACTGTGTGTGTGGGGAGCTCGTGAGAGTTTCAAGTTTGTGTTGTATCAGTGGTGAGTTATGTTTCAAGAGTGATTGAGATCTTATATTCACGTTGCTGGCTGTGGAGCAGAACTCTGCTCAAAGATTCAAAGGTGGAAAGATTTTCTTCTTGAATAAATGCAGGTCTCAGTAATGTGGCTGAATTAGCCCTTTTATACAGCTTTGGGTATTTTGTCCAAAGCAATAGAAAAAAAGGTAAATGAATTAAATATGCATTTTAAAATCTTGCCTTTTAATTTTCTCTGTGTGTATGTATTTAGATCAAACAAACCCAAGCTCTCAATAGGAAGTGGGCAGAAGACAACGAGGTACAGAATTGTATGGCCTGTGGGAAGGGCTTTTCGGTGACAGTGAGAAGGGTAGGTGTATTTTACCAGGTCTCTGTGGGATTGTTTTTTCTGTTGCTTTCAATCTCCTTTACTTCGAATAATTTTAAAAGTGCTATGATACTCAGTGCATCTTAAAGCACTGATTTTTTTTGTAGTGCCTTAAATATTAAAAATAAGGTTTATGTCTGGAGCAAATATACAGATATAAATGAATGTAAATCTGTTGAAACCAGATGCATATGAATATATAAGACATTAATGCAGCCTAGTTCTTTGTGGCTGAACCTTTTTAAACATGTTAGGGGGCAGGCCAGCTGGCTAGGTTTTAGGTCTGGGGTCGCATATACTTTGCAAAACATCTGTGGTCAGTCAGGGTTCGCGTCCTTCCAACAACTCATCTGGCAGTGGAGCACATGAGGGATGTTCATGAGGTTCATCTTTGTAGTGCTGCGTGACTGAGACCTAGGTAGCTCAGCCTGTCCAGCATCATTTGTAACTCTCTCTATTGGGAACCTTTGAGCAAAACCAGCTGTATCCTTTGGTTCAAGAGTACCTTCCAGGTGGACACAGTTGATAAGCCATAGGAAGATTATGTTTCAGGAGATCAAAATAAGTTGAAGGACAACCTTACGAAGTGCCTAAGCTAGTAATGTTTGCAAGTGACTCAACTCATTTCTGAAAGTGGCATATAGTATTCTGAATCTGTGAAGAACTCCTAAATATTTTGCTCCTTTACTCTTAGGAAAGGGTTTCCTCCTATGCCCTTCTGTGTGTGCATAAGCACAAAGGGCTGTGTTACTATGCCATCTAAAAATGTGAACTAACTTTTGAGAGTTGACTTGGTGTGATAATGATCTCTATTAATGATCTGTTCCCCTTGCAGTGTAATGGATGTTCAGCATGTATTTTTTTTTTCTCTTTCACAGCATCACTGTAGAAAATGTGGAAATATCTTTTGTGCTGAGTGCTCAGCAAAGAATGCCTTAACTCCCTCTTCTAAGAAGCCTGTCCGGGTCTGTGATACTTGCTTTAATGACTTGCAAGGATAACTGACTTATCTTGAGTGACAAGGATAAGTTACACTAAAGTATAGAATTTCTGTCAATGCACTTCATTCCACACTCAGACTACTATTCAGTTCGGACAATGATTGTAACACTTGGCAAAAATTAGTATATTTTAAAATGTTTATTGATACCAAGTAAAACTATTGTATTTTTTGTGAGACATGGGCTCAGATCATCCATAGCTTATTGCCATTTATCCTGGAAAGAGCTTCTAGGTCTAGATAGAAATACTCAGTTATTTGTAAATAAAGTTTAAACAGAGGAGTAACAATGTATTTTTTTATCTTTTCTTTTGTTCAAGAGAAACAGCGTTTATGTGATATTGCAGTTTATTCTTGTTTCCGTCAAAGAAAAAGAAAGAAGCAAAAATCTGTGAGGATTTTGTGTATCAAATGTTGCTGTAATGACATAACTAATTGTTGCATCTGATTGCATAGCTGATGTTTTTTACACTTCCTTGTGATTTTTGTTTCCTTTTTTTTTCTCCTGTTCTTGGAGTTTCTGTAAAGTTCAACTCCACAATGAGGGTGAACAGCTGGACTTACCTCCAACTCAGAGTTTTGTCTGCAAACGTAGATCTCATTTCAGTACTAGCACCTATGTCCTTACTCAACTGCAGCACCTGGATATTGGAATATCTGTGCACACCCTCTACAGATTCGTTTCTTTGTGTGTGTGTTTGTGTGTGTGTGTGTGTGTGTGTGTGTGTGTGTGTGAGCAGAGAGAACTGGTGTGAACAAATGGTGAGAGTTTAGCTGGCATTGTGGGAATATTATATGAAGCTCTCCCGTATTAATTGATTTTACTTTTGCACATTTGATAAATGGAATTTACGAGTCCAGAAATCCTCATCTACACATCTTAAAAAGCAAGAAACAGTATTTATAGTAGCCTGTACCCTATCTGAACCATTCCCTATACTCTGGAAACCCAAAAAAGACCTTATTTTTCTAAGACGTGTAGAAATTCCATGCTAGGTAGCTAGCATGCTAAAACCTCTTTCAGAGACTGCTACGGTTTTTCTGATCTCCTCTTCTGTCCCTTCCTCCAGCTTTTGCTGGAAGAGTTTAATTCCTACTCTGCCTAACAAACCCGATTTTCTGCTGCCACATCTGAACTTGTGTTACTGAACTTAGCAGGTCTTCACTAGTGTGTTAGTTCTGGGATTTAGTCTTCTCAGTTGAGTAGGATGAATCTCCTGCTACTGGATTAGTTATAAGCCAAACAGCTCCAATTAAAGATCTCTCTCTCTCTCTATATATATATACGCTTCCAACATTTGTTCGTATTTTCTTCTCATTTCTTGCAAGAGACTTTTTTGGCATAGTTCACCCAAAGCTCTTTTTTTTCATGATTTACTTGCACCTTTTCTTTCTTGTCTACCTGTCTCTAATCTTTTCCCCTTCCAAAATACCAATATCTGGTACCCCAAAACCACGAGGGATATTTCTTTTGAGATGGGGTTACTCCTTCAAATATTAAAGAAACCTTTGTCTTGAAAATCCACTTAAATCATCCACAATCTAGGGCCTTTTCTATTTTAGACTATTGTGCTGATTGCTCCAAGAGAAGAACTGCAGCCTGAAATCCTCTTTCTTGACCACGTTAAGGGAACAAGTTCTGTGACAGTGATGGCAGCTGAGCCATCTTTAGGCAGGTTAGTTTGCTTTTATGTATGACTAGCACTCTGTGTGAGTAGAGAGGAGTCTCTTTTATGAAAAAATGTCTAGGCCCGCCTAACTCTTAAGTGAAAAGATTACTTAACTCCTTTTCCCCAGAGTGATCTCTATGCTTCATATCCCTTCCTAGTTTCCTTCTGTCATTTTTAATATGCACCCATTTTTTCTTCTTTACAGAGAAGTTCTCTGTACATTTTTGTACATTTGAAAAGACTGCTGAAATGCAAAGTGCTTAGCTGGCTCTTCTAGCCTTGGAAAGGCTTGGAACACAAGAAGGGTTTATCTAAAGTACCTACCAACGTTTCTGGTACAGGTATAGACTTGAAAATTGCCTCCTCTACAGCAATAATTCCTTGAAGAAATCCAAATTAACAGAGCCCTTAGACTCATTATTTTTCTTGGTCAGTGTCATCTGTCCCTCTGGAGATTTCTTGTCTTACTGATGACTTTGGGAAACTGATCAAGGTGGGCGAAGGATGATCGCATGGAGCCAAAGAGACTTTAAGAGGCTTAACACACCTGCATGAAGAGTAAAGTGCGTGAAGCAGAGGAAGCTGGAAGATTCTGAAGCAGACTAAGGGAAATGGCTAAGAGAATCCCTGTGTTAAGGGAATGTACGTCAGATCTGTGATATTTGCAAGCTGAGGAGAGAGCTCTGTCCTAAAGAGGCTCAGGTAGAGTTGTTCTTAATTCTGCCTTTTGGGATGCCTTATTAAGTCTGTGCCATGGCAGGCAAGGTCATCTCGGCTGGTGGCAGAAGCAGTGGAGTTGTTTGGCTGCAGAACAACCCTCAGTCTGCAGTTTCCACCTTCAATGGCAAAGACAGCTTGATTTCTGAAGATTTTTTTTAATTTTTATTTTTTTTTGCTGACCAGTTTATATGATTTTGAGGGAATTAAAGTGCTTTAGAATGAATATTTATAGAAAAAAGGGTTGTTGGGTTGTTAAAATAAGGAGCAAGCGTTTGGGAATAGCTTTCATCCTTGAAGTTTGAATCTGCAGCAATAGTTGCAGAGTTCTGAAGCTTTTCATTGCAGTAAACATGGCTTCATTGCTAAATTTTCTGCTCCTTCCTTTCTGTTTATGATTCTCCATGCTGCTTTGTATTCCTTGACAAGTTAGTGGCACAATAGGCCAGATCCTGCTCTGAGTCTTTCTGCCAGGTTAGAAGTTGTGCACAAGCTCGGTAAAATGACCCATGAGAGGGATAAAAAGAGAAACTGGAAGGAGAAAGCTTTGTTATAATCCTCCCTGCAGCTTTTGAATGTTTTGATGGCTGTTGGCACAGATAGATTGTCAGTGGGTATGTGGTTGCTTGTTGCATTGATTTAAAAAATAAATAAAAAAACAGTAAAAGGTCTGGATGATTTTACTGCGCTGATTTAAAGATTCCAGGCAAAATAGTCTAATATACTGATCTGCAGATTGAAACAGCAGAAGCAGAGGAAAAAAATAATAAAATGGCAGAAGAGACCAGAACCTTGAGAATGAGAGAAAGTTTGGGGATGTGTTTTAACAGTCTCAACAGCAAGAACAAGATTGTGCTGATTCACCAAGGGAAGAGTCATTGTAGAGCAAGAGATGGAGAAAAATTATAAAAACCATTACTCAAAAAACCATACTCAAACCAGTGAGTATGTAAGATTCTTGAGCTGCTTTTATGATTACTGTAATTACTGTCTCATCAGGAATGGGGCAGTAAAGTGTGGGATTTGCTTTTCCAACTTTGGATTCAATGACCCACAGAAGGGACCATTGGAAGTGCCAAAGAAGCTGAATGTGAGAGGCTGGCTGCTACATGGACCAAGGCAAACTGTGGAGGCCATCGGAGCAATACAGAGGATGTTCTTTTTGAGGGAGTCTTTCCTAAGTCGAAGAGGCAGGATGTCCTTTCTTGTTGCTTCCAAAATGCTAACTCCTTTTGTTCTACTTCTATACCGCAATTCTTAGGGAGGCACAGAGCACTGCTGAGCTGAGTGGTGTGCTTCTGACCTTAGCTGGGTGTGCTTCCCTGCTTCTTCTCGTATATTCCTTCCCTTCCCCTCATCGTCCCCTTGCTGCAAAGGCTGAAGAAAGAGGATAGAATTAATGTGTCGCAATAGGAAAAGCTGCTGCCCATCAAGAACTGAAAAAACTGTCCTTCTGCAACTTCCAGCAGAGGCAAGAGGCTGTGGGTTTAGAGGGAGATCATTTTTCTGCTGCATTCTCTCGAACCCAGACTGTAAAGTCTGACTGTAGAGCACGGTGGTTTTTTTCCTGTTTTTGGAGGTAAGGAGTAACCACAAGTTGTCAAGTACTGCAGACAGAGGTCCACAAGAACAAGGAATAACAATTTAGGTTGCTCTTGAAGGAGACTAGGATTTTTTATGAATACTTACTGAAGAACCTTTTTTAGTGAAGCAGGTAGGGGGTTGTGAGCAGAGCTGTGAAGTAACCTTGCCATGCTTGTATTATGTTAGCAAGAAGGATCAAGTCTCGTCTACTAGATAGAAGTAGGAGAAATTGCCTTCCTATAGAAGAGGGGAACTGGAAAACTCATGCACTTTTCTAGATTTAAATGTCAGTTAACAACAAAGTGTTATCCAACACTTTTTGCAAAACTTAAAAATTTACAACCACCACTTGGTGGCTGACAGAAAACTGCTGGAGCTTAAGTTCAAACAGAATATAAACTATTTCTAGAAGACCAGGAAGAACCTCTGGAATGATACTATGGTTTGAATATTTTGAAGCCGATGAACTACTCTTCCCACTCTCATATATCCCTGGATGACTAGGAAACAACACTGTCACTTGCACTGTGCACTTTTTGCTGTCTAACATAACTGCATATGATCCACAGCTAGTGGAATGGTGTTGTATGTGTTAGCTGTAATCATTAGAAAGTTTGTCTTTGGCACTGAATTACACCTATCCCCTCATCATTCTTTTGGATAAGGTCATCACCTGAGAGCACACATAACAACAGAATTCATGTAGTCACACACATACTGTCTTTGTGGAGCTTCTTTTGAAGATTTGAAATAGAGTATGTGAACAGTACGTATTTTCAAAGCCCTTATCTGCTGTCCAGTGTTAAATTTTTGAAGTCTTGACCTCAACATCTCTTATAGGATAAGTTTTAATGTCCAACCACAGTGTTTCTCCATAAACAATAAATGATTTCAAAAACAGTAATAATGAGGCAGAAAGTGCTCTCCTCAGAAATTCTTTTTTTGGGGTATTGCTTTCATTTTAAGGAACTCTGAATAAAGAAGTGTGTATGTGTGTGTGTGTGTCTGTCTAGAGAGAGAAAAAAACAGATGCCACTTCAGATCACAAGAAGCTCGTAGTGTAGTTAACTCTGCCTTCAGCTATAGCGCACCACGTACTATGCACTCACTGCAGCAGGTAAGGAGTATCTGCTCACTGGGTTAGGTAAAGTGCATTTGAAGATTACCTAAAACCCTACTCACCCTTTTGGTACAACATTCCTAAGAAAGCAGAACCCTGGTTGGAATATTTTCCTTTTTTTTTTTTTTTTTCCTTCCCCATAAAACCCAAAATTAAGAATAAATTCATCTTTACCTCCTGCCTTTTTGGGGTAGAGAGGTCTAAGAAGAGTGGCATACAGAGAACATGTTAATGGGGTTAAGCCAAGGGACCAGTACTGGCAGGTCCAGGCTCCTGTTGTTGACTTTGCTGCAGAGGACTCTGTTCTGTCACGCTAAATCCCAACACCTGGGATAGAAGGGATATTTGAAAGAATGTCTCACTGACCTAGCAGATACCAGAACTTTTTATAGCAACGTTGTTCAAAATGTTACTTGTATAGGATTTGTCACTTTTGTAAGAAAAGGAAAACAAAAAACAAAAAGTCACAGCCCCACTATTTGATGCCGTTACATACAATTTTATTTAAACTACCTCTCAGTGTGAAATTCAACCATTAGGATAGTTTAAGTGGTCTCCTGACTGTCATGTTGTGTAAGAGTGTAGTGAATGCCAAATTGCAAAAGTTTATCACTAAAAAGGAAAAAAAATAAGTCTTTGTGTATATGTTTGCAAGTCTGCAATGGCTTCAAGTTATCATATAAACTCCATATTGTTTAACCTGTAATTTCAATCCTGCAAACTCTAGCTGCTGGACAATAAATAAATCATAACTGCAAGCTTTCAGTCATGGTTTGCTGGGTAGCAATATGGGTAACAAGAATTTTGCATAGAACTTTGTCATTTGGCTGTAGAAAGCCTCATTCACCGAATGAACCAATAATTTTGTCTTTTTTTTTTTTTTTTTTTTTGTTAATCAGTACTCAAGATGATGAACGGTCGGCTGTAACGGATGCGTGCCACAAATTGCATTGTCATTTTTTTTTTTGACTGTTGCCTGGATTTTAATGATTGATTTCTTTTTACAGATGTGAATATTGCGCATACAATTTATTTTCTGTATAATTGTATAAATATATGAATGGGAAAAGTTTTAAGTTCTCACCCAATATTTAGAGGTAATGTATTATAACAGCCGTATAATACGGTTTTACCTGCAGAATACTGCACTATTTTTAAACTGGATAATACCATCTTCATAGGGGTAGATGATAGATTTCTGCATGTGTGTGTGTGTGATTTTTTTTAAATGAAGTTTGAGTCTTTAGTCCCATTTTCAATGTTTTTGTTTTGATCATGTAGTTGTGCCTTATGTTGTGAAAGAGTTTAGTCCAGTGTGCAGTGTAAATCCAAAACTCTGCTGTTTGGAGGGTGGCTGTGGATTTGGACAAGAAAATGACACCATGCATCAATCAGCTCTGTATAAAGAATGATGAAACGTTATGGAAATGTAATTTTTGTTTTCTAATCTGTTAAAGGAATGATGAATGACAATAAAAAGTTAGACCTTTCTAATAAACCAGTTCTGTCATTCAAAACTATCTTGCCACGCTGTAGGCAGCAGAATTATTTGAAGATGGTGAACACATTGATGAACTGCTGCAAAGCTGTGCACTTGAGAACAGGCTAAACTTTCCAATTTGTTGGTCCAGTCATGGCTGCAACAAAAGCTTTCACTGTCCTGAGGCAGCAGTGGAAGAGGCTGTTGTTCAAATTTAGTTTCAGGATGCTTGTTCCATTCCCAATAACTGCTTATGGCTGCTGGGTATCCAGGTTCAATTAAAGTTTGTCTTCAGACCTAAGACATTTGAGGTAGTCTGACAGTTTGTATAACTTGAAGACTCAGAATTGTTTGTTTTTGTTTTTAAGACTAATGAACATTCTGAGGAGAATCTCTTTAGAGGTGCAACTCGATGACTGAGCCAGGCACGATTAGCCCCATGACAAAGAGGTTACTAAGTTATGGGGCATCCCTGGCCCATGTGCAAAGGTGAAACAATGAATGATTGAAACAATGAATGAATTGAATGATTTAATGCAAAAGATGATACTTATTAAAGTCGAGTGAAAAAGACAAGAGCAAATGGAATTCTAAAGCCTAGTGATGGACTGAGAATACACAAGTCTGTAATGACAAATTATTCATTAAGTGGTCAAAAAACTTCAGGTAAAAAATTACATTAATTCAGCTTAGTGAAACACCTTTGGACTTTTGTTTAGTTTCTGTCTATACATACACACACATACACACAGATTTTAGCACATCTAGTGGAACTGAGAGTTTTCAAAGGAACTGGAGACACCCAAATTCTCATTTTTAAGGTTAATAAGAACCAACATAATATTTGCCTTTTACAAATTTACCTCATTAAGCACCTTGTTAATGTGCAGTAACATCTTACAATGTTACAGTTTAAGATAAATAGCGATAACTACGGCAAGGTACAGTCAGAGATTCCCACAGTTTGGATTTTGTGAAACCATACAGTTTGAAGGAACTCTGAAAAACTCTTCTAGGTCTTTCTGATGAATGCGTTTTTCTGGCTAACATTTTTTACGCTGTCTTGCTTTCTAGGAAACAAAAGCTGTGTGATCTGGGTCACAAGAGTCTTCCTCCAGCTGAAGCAAAAGAGCATCCAAGAGGGATTCATTTGTTGTGTAACTCATGCCTCTTATTTGTGACCAAAATTCACTACTTCTGCCAAGTCAGAAGGCCATAGCTTTCAGGAACTTTAGGAATGCCAGAAGGAATAACTGTGTTATCTCCATGAGGATGATCAGGGGCCTGGAACATCTGCCCTGTGAGCAAAGGCTGAGGGAGCTGGGCCTGTTCAGCCTGGAGAAGAG
>JAUBOD010000502.1:2514391-2530882 GCA_032353885.1 Nothura maculosa
CCACAGGAACTTAAGGAAACATTTCTTGACTGTGAGGGTGACAGAGCCCTGGAACAGGCTGCCCAGAGAGGTTGTGGGGTCTCCTTCTTTGGAGGTCTTTTAAACTTGCCTTGGATGCAGCCCTGTGCCACGTGCTCTAGGTGACCCTGCGTGTGCAGAGGGTTGGACTAGATGACCTCTGAGGTCCCTTCCAACCTTAAGCATTCTAGGATCTATGATTCAATGATTCCACAATACTCTTCCACTAGATTCATCAGTGTTGCGCTGACTTTAAATTCCAGAGAATTCAGCTGGGAAGCAGAAAACAGTTCTTTTCTTGGTTTCGTGTTGCTTAGTGTTATTGGAGATTGCTGTTTCTATCTGTGACACCCACGTTTTCTGAAATAGGAAGGAAATCTTGTGCAATCCTAGAGAACCTGAAAATTCTACTAATTCAGATGCATATCCATCATAGCCTTGAATTCTGTTCTGTGTTTCCTTAGGCCTATGCTCATAGATCCCAGAGTACACATGAATGATCCCAGAATCTCAGTTCTTCCATTTCCTAAGACCATTTGTGTTAAACTCTCTGTGTCCAGGGCCAGAGATTGCACGTGAAGTTTTCTTGAAAGTTTGATATTTGCTGCAGGCTTCACTCTAATTCTGTGTAATAAATATTAATTTAAAAATATATATTCTTGCAGTTTAGACCACTATTGTGCTGTTTAGGGTAGCTCCAGTGCTGTCAATGCCACAAGCTGTGTTAATGGTGACATATCTGTCACAGGCTGTCACACAAGGTGTAATTTACTGTTCCTTTTAGTTGATTAAGTTGGAAGGTGTGTGGAAATAAGCATTGAATTTCAATTTCTAACATCATACTGACAGTACTGGGTTTGGAAGCAGGACAAGTCAGCCTTGCTGAGGAGATCAGAACGAGACTGATGACAATCTCTCTCTGCTGTAGTGTTACCACATTCATGTGCAAACAGCCTTTAATGAGAGAGTTTCACTGCCCAGCAGGCTGAAACGGTGAGACTGGAAAGTTGGAAGTGCCTTGGGTGAAGATAGCTTTGGAAGGGTCAGGTCATAATTCAGTAACAGGAGAGCAGGAGACTACTCTCCGAGTACTTCCCTGCTTCAAATATGAACCAGTGACTTGGAAACAGAAATGAGAAACACTCATTGCTTTGCCCTGAAAAAATCCATCTACTCTGCTTTATTCTTAAGAATAAAATTTAAAGTTGTGAGATGTGTGTTGTGCTTAGAGGAGCCTAGTGAAGTCTTCTGGGCCAGGCATGATTTTACTTGTGTCCGAGGGAGGCTTTAACTTCTTTGGAGGGGCTGAGTGGCCTTGTTCCTCTTATGCAAGAACTGGAAATATTTTAGCAATCAGGAATGAAAATGTTCTCAAGTGAAAATGTGACCTGCTATCAGCCTTGATATAACATTGACACAGTTCAACAGGAAAATAGAAGCCAGTAAATAGTGAGCCAGCAAACTGAGGAGGTGTCGGGGGTTGGTTTTGTGTTGTTTGGGTCAAATGTAACTACCTGGATACATTGCTAGTACAATATTGCCCATAATGAAGTATTCCCTTGGGAAAAACATCCTTGGGACATTAGGAAAGGAAAAAAAAGAGGTACTTACCTTGGCAGACTCAGTTTGTGCTTGTAGCAAGAAGCCTGCTATGCACTGTCCATACCTGTTTTCATGCTGTATTAGCAAGGTGTTTTGCAGGCTGAAGACTATGGAAAAACATAGAGAAATAATATAAATTACTTCATGTAAATGTCACTCTGATTTTCTACCACATTGACTGTAAATACTTAATTGACTGTAAATACTTAATCATATTTTCTGATTTTAAATAGAGCAATGCCCTTTTTTTGAGGTTTGTATGTATAAAGCCCTATTTCATTTCAAAATGTTAATTCTGCTTATATTTCATTTGTTTTTCTTTAATTTTTAATAACTATGCAGTTGGGATCCCACAGAAGTTCACCAGTTGCTTGGGCCAAGAGAGTGGTACAGGGACGTCCTTTGAGTATAATCCGGATTCATACAACATTGATTATTTCAAAGCAAGAGCCCAGGTTGCTGTAAATACAGGATTGCTCCTTCCCCTGCCCAGTCCAAGGCAAGCCAGCCTCTTTCCAAAACTGCTGTAGCTGTAAGACTTTGGGACAACCACTGCGCCGCTTCCTGTGGTTTCTCTAACCACATGTGCTCATACAAACTCTCTTGCTGCTGTTTAATGTTTAACTGTAATGTTTTTGCATGGGTTTTACAGTCAGATCTCAAAAATATTTCCATGAGATTAAGGGCCATATGATCCCAATTTTACAAAAAAAGGAAAGTGAAGCGTGGGCCAGGTAAATTAGAGCAGCAGAACAGTCTGTAGAGGAGATTTGGAGCAGTAGTGGGGCTCTATTTCACAACTCGTGCCTTTGTCTCTAGTCAGTGGGAAATATAACTAGCCTAATATTCCTAAAAAAGGAGTTTTTCTGGACAATGCTCAGCAACCAGCTCTCAGCAGTGTTTTTTTTCTAAAGAAAAACTGCAATATTAAAGATAACCAGGCTTCAATACAGTGGCATATTAGTGGGTCTGTCTCCTTCCATTCTAGTGCAAAGCTTTCTTATTATCAGTCCAATAAGACATTGCAGAGACTAAATCCAAAGCAGAATGTTAAAAGGAAAGAAGCTTCCAAATTGGAAGACATTTTGCTGCTTACTTTCTTCGGAGATGATTCCTGCTATTACACTTGGGTATAAAATTATATCTCTTGTACAAAGACCTGGTATTTGCAGATAGTTCTGCCTTTAGGGCAGGTTTCCTGGTATTATGGGCATATTGTGATCCTACTATCCTTTTACTGATATGTGACAGGCTTTAGGTTATAATTTTATGGCATAATTATCAACCTGGCCTGCTGCCAAAAGGGACCTTTTACATTGCTGCAGTATATGTACAAATATATTAGAAATGCAAATATATTTGTATATATTTTTTCCTTAGACAATGTTTTGAGCTAGATTTCCTTCCAAAGTGGGGTCAACCTTCAGTAAACCAATGGATGCAACCTACTTGTAAGATCAAAAATTAGGATTTCACTTTGAATTGATGTGATTGATCACTCCAAGCTGCGTGCTGCCCTGTACGAGCAGCGTTCTACATGCTAGCTGGTCTTGCACCACCACCATGGCCTCTCCTTGAGGCTGCAGATAGGTCAGCAGCCTTCCCGAGGCTCACAAATCTTTTAGCAAATGCCAAGTGGGAGGAATTCACAAGTCTCACCCTCATGCTCATCCCTTTATCCACTCATCCCAGTGTCTGCCCGGTGGGATGAGAGCGACACAGGCGGCCCCCGTGCCCTGTTCTTGCAGCACCCGGAGCTGCCAGTGTCGCATCTGCTCTGGGTGCTGGCAGGAAAACGGTGCTGCCCCGAAGAGCAGCCATGTTGTTTGCTTGATTTACACCAGGCTGGCGAGAAGGCATGCTAGGCAGACAGACAGTGTCTGGAGTATGCTTAAAAAAGATTATTCTTCTTGTGCTACAGCCCTTACCTCATCTTTAGTCATTTGCTTTTTATGCTCCACCTTTATTTTCCTTTATTTCAGCCAGCATTGGTGCTGAATGCCAATTAGCCTGAGGGACTACATTTCAAGCTTTAAATGGATTTTATGGCCTTAAGGGTTATTTTCCACATCTACTGCTTTACTACCAAGGACTCCAGCTTCTTGAGCTTTCCCTCCCTGTCCTTAGGATGAGGATACAGATCCTGGAGCTCAGTAAACAAGATAAAAATGACTTGTGATGGATTTCCATGTGCTCCAGGGCCAGCAAGAAGGTGAATAAGCAGAGAGCAGTAGCAGAAAGTAAATATACAATGCATGGAGTTGATACTTGTAAAAGCATCCAAATACACATGACATGTACCCGTTACATGGAGGGGATCGCTGTTTCTCAGGACCAGCCTGACCAGCGGGATGGGCTGGTCGAGAACTGTGCAAAACGCACCCTCCCTCACGAGCACCTGCAGCTCCGGAGCGAGGGAAGGACAGAGAGGGATGGAGCTCCTGGATGAGCCCCTGTGTTTCTAGAAGGAAACGAGGTTGATTAGCTGGCTATCCGCCTTCTGATCACAAAATCTAGGTGCTAAACAGTCCTAAAGTGCTTGCTTTTTTTCTATCAAATGTACTCGGATCGCTTCTATGCCCGAGCAACCTCAGGAAGGCCTTTTCTGAAAGGCACCTCAGACCTGTTGAAATGCCAGCATATATTAAACACAAAGGAAACACAAGCAGGAAAAGAATGAGCCAAACATGCTCAGAGGTCTTTTTACATCCTCTTCCTTTTTATTTTTTTCTGAAAATAGCAGGAAGAGATATTCTCCCCGCCTTGCAGGAACATTTTCTCCATCTCCTCCGGAGTGTGTGCAGGATGTTGAGCTCCTGGGACTCTGTGGGGAGGCGGGTTGCAGCCCTTGCAGAGGATGACACGCAGGATCAATCAGCCCTCTCACAGGTCTCCTCCGTGGGCCTCAGGCCCCTTGGACACCCACTCTCTCTATCTCAGCAAGGGCTAGAGGAGTGTGTTGCTGGCCTGGAGCCTGTCATTGCCTTCAGTATCTCATATAAAAGCAAAACAGCTGCCCTTAAAAAGAACCCAAAAACCTCTCTTTTGAAATCAGGCACTAACTTGTGAAAATTGGAGCAGGTCTGCTTTGCCATCCTTTCCATCAACTTCATAAGTTATTTAGCTAGACATTCTTTGACACAGGAGCTTGAGGAATTTCTAGTTGTCCAGTGCTTTTTGTGTTGTCTAGACTGCATAGACCTCTCTCCATAGCCTCTTTCATCAATAGATTCAAATGCATTTTCTCAATGAAAAAAATGAAATAGATTCAAATGCATTTTCATTTAGAGTTTTTCTCTCCACTTTTAAATAGAGGAAATCAAGGCATGGTGAGGCAAAATAAAATAGGGCTGTGTCAGAGAAGATAATAAAGCCAGGCTTCCACCTGTCCATCTGTTTATTTATCTGTCTTCTTTTTTTTCCCCCTCCATTTTCTACTTCTTTTCAACAGTTCTGACATTTCTGGAATAAACATTTCTCAGATCACTGGTCTCAGTGATGAGGGGAGCATTTGCGTTCTCAAAACTCTCCTGAGCTACAGAAATCCAGCACATCCAAACAGCATCAGAAGAATGTTAAGGTCTGGTGAAGTAAACTGTTTATCATAGTGCTCCTGTAGCATACAGAGTCTAGAAACAGAATTTTGATTCAGTGCAACTGTTTGCTATTATTAATAGCAAGTGTCACATTTATCAGTCTTGTATTTTTGTCTTTTAAAGATCAGTCTTTCAAGGTACATTCAAAATATTTGTCAAGCTGCAGAGCACAATTTTTATCTGTAACAACAAATATCTGTATTTACTTTTACCTTTTTGTTACGTTTAATTTTGGTAACTATTAGGAAATCATCAAATAGGAAGAGATAGAAATCAAGGAGTCTTCTACTTTCTAAAGAGAAAAAAAATCAATTTGATGGCATGATTATTTTAAGGAACACATCTGTGTTGGTACACGTCTTTAAATGACTTCATCTCGCAAAATCAGTTTAACAAAGAAGCATGATTTCCAAGACAACATTCATTCATTCCCTAGTCTGCGCTCTCAATACAGTATATAGAAAGCACATGCCAGTGGATGATTGTGGCTATTAATATTTGTAGCTTGTAGCAACTGCCTTACTACAAAAAAATAACTAGCTTCCTGTCACTAAAAATGACCTGGATCCCTTGGAGTACCTGTGAATACAATGGCCAGCATGCTCCAAATATAGTGATATTAACGGAGCACCTTCTAAAATCTGCAGAGATAATTCACATGGATGAAATGTTAATTGACAACATTACAAAGGACTTTCAAAAGCTACACAAAACCATAAGTTTATCTTTTATTCCTTACTTGGAGATCACAAAGAGATAACAAATATAATGACAGATTTCTGTGATCTTTAAAATCTGATTTTAGAATCTTAACCTTAAAATTTTTAAGGTTAAGCTCCTGATGTTGTTAAAAGTTCAGGTATTGTTAACATAGAGATAATAGGAACCATTTACAAGAAGAAAGAATAATTTTTAAGTGATTAACTGCTAGAAATCTGGACTTTAGAGACCCAGGAATCTCTCTCCTGATTTTGCAGAATTGGTCATTCAACCTTGGTCCCTGTTACAGCTCCTACTTTCCCTTTCCATGTCCCTTTCTTTTTATTTCCCTATTTAGTCTCAGCCCACTACTACATTTCATTTCCAGAATCACTTTTTTTCTGATATTGACTTTATCCATTATAATCTGTCGTCTGACTATTCCATACCAATTGTATCTCCAGGCAAGAAAAGTGCTCTCAAGTGCATGCCTAAGCCACATAAAAAATACAGAGCACTTAGAGCTGTTGCTTCCAGCTTACAGGGGACTAAAATAATTTCTTGGATATTTGGTTCTGAAAGGCTGTGGTTTGAAAATATCTCATTAAGGTTACTGACAAGGCACCACCAGTAACTCCTGCAATGGTTCATAACATCATAGAAGGGCATTGGGCAGAAGCAGCCCCAGGAGGTCCAACCTACCATGCAAACGAGACCAAGTAGAGCAGGTTGCTCAGAGCCTGATTCTTTCAAGTTTTGAAAAGCTCAGTGAGGTACATTCTGCAATGGCTCTGGGCCCAATATTTCCAATGTTTGATCAAGTTTTTCCAAATATCTAATTGAAATAGCCCATGTTGCAACTTGTGTCTCTTCCTCTCATCCCTTCACTGCCCATCTTCAAGATGACTTTGGCTCCATCTTCCCTATGGCATCCGTTAGGCAGTTGAAGACCCAAGGAAGATTCCTCCTGAGTCTTCTCTTCTTAAAAATGGACAAATCCACTTTTCTCAGCCTCTCTTCAAACATTATGTGCTTATCATACTTTTCGTAGGTCTACAGCCTTTGCTAATTAATTTTTCTCTATTGTGAATAAGTTATTGTCAGGTTCAGCAAACATCCAAAGCACTTGAATAAATGTGCAAATAATGTCGTCTCCATTTTCTTGATGGATATAGCATTTTTGTTTTAAAGGTGATAAAGTGTCATTCTCAAAGATTTTTCACGATGAGTTCCACATCCATGGAAATATTATATTCAAGTGCCTATAGCTCTTGAATTTTAAGATTTTCTTTCATAAATTTTCATTTTTGTATATAGATCTTTCAGAGTGCTGATCCAGAGCTTTCTGACTCTCCTGTGTCTGACTCCTACTACCATTTCACATCATTTTTTAATTGTGCTATTTTTAATTAGTAGCTGATGGCAGAAGGAGGAGACATTTGATCAAAAAAAATCTATCAAAATATCCGCATTTCTTCACATGGAAGATACCACTAGCATTTCCTGTATCTTCTCAGTTCCAGGATTATCAAAAAATCACACACAAGTGTAGTCTCACTGCTTTCAGTTTCCTTCATAGAAGCAGAGTGCACCTTAATATCAAACTTGTGTGGGTCTGATCAGATGATCCGATTAGAGCTGTGGCTTTAGGATGTGCTGCTTTCTGGTGTGCAGCATTCTATTTGAATTATGATTTTTTTTTTCTTGGAAGATACTTCATGCAGACAGATGGCCAAATGCCAGATGCTATTATGCTGGAGACTGCAGGCAGCTGGCTGTCAGGGTGAGTTATGCTCATGCCTCCATCTCCTTCTCCAATTTCTTACTGCATGCAGAAATGTCATGTCCCAGAAAGAAATGCAGACTGCTGGTATATATCTTTACCTCACTGCTTCAAGGCTGCTTCAAGTGTTAGCAGGAGAGGAAGGACCCTACTTGGTGGACTTTCTTCCTCCTTTTCACACCTTCTCCTGAACATCGGCAGCAATATTTCTTTCTGATCTTCATCTCCTTTGCATTGATTTCTCCTCTGCTACTATAATTTTGCTTTCCTTAGTCTTGCCCCACATAGGGAGAGAAAAAATAACAAGTGAAAAACAGCTCCCTTTATAACAATGATGGTGATGGTGAGAGACACAGAAGTCGTGTGTTGGACATTTACTCTCTCCACTTCCACCCTTCCATGAAGTGGTCAGGGGATTTAAAGGGAGAGACCGTGCCCCTTTCTGCCAAGCAGCCATGTAGTCCTTTAGCCACCTTGGCTTCCAACATCCTCTCAAAGGTGCATCATCTTCAAGCACAGCGAGTGATCAAATTGCCCAGGCTCTGCTTACTCCTCAGACAGGAAAAAATACTTCCTCCTTTGCTTGGGCACTGATTTTTCAGCAGCTTTCCAGCAAGAAACCTGTGCCCTGCTATAGTGATGCCTGGGGGCCTGGAGGTGTGAGCAGACAAGGGACTGCTGCTGGCACTGCTGGAGAAGTCAACATAGCACAGCAGCAGTCCCTCAGGTTAATGGCATGAGCAAGTCCTCTGCTGTGTGAGAGCCCTATTAATAATAGGGAAGCTACTCAGTGTGACAACACTTTTTTTTCCAGGCTATGTATCAAAATAACACCCTTGGCAAAGCTATTCAAATCTGAAGTATGAAAAAAAAAAAACCCTTTGGTCTTTTCAATAATTAAAAATACATTATGTAAAGGGCATATTGACAGATAGGTGAGGTGCATTAACATTAGTCAAGGTGCATATGGAATATTTTCTCTAAAATCATCTGAACTTCCACTGTCTTTTGCCATAGGCTTGGCTACGACAACAGAACACTGCCTTTGAAAGAAAGGAGGCATTGGCCAGTCAAGCTAATGACTAAGCAGCTGAAAAACATCTTGAACCTCCAAATGCAGCAATAAGTGATCATACAGATTACTTATCCTTTCGGTAGTTTGGCTTTTTCTCAGTCTCACTATGAGAAGCCATATGATTGCTTTCTTTTGCCTGCACCTGCCCAAATCTTAGGACAGAGGTTCATTCTGGACCCACCATGCCAGAATATAATTATTTTAGGCTAGTTGCTAGTACAGGTAAGTTTAGGGATATTACCTGCTAGTGTTAATCTCCCTTCATGAAGAAGTGTCTTTGTTGAAGACAAAATGTTCTCACTGCTGTTTTCTCTTAGGCTTTGCTTCAAGCACTTCACACAAAAGAGAGAGAAAGAGAGAGAGCAAATACATCTTGCATTTAATAATAATTATAATCTTGCATATTTGATCATGAACTAGGAATCAACCAACAGTCAAACAAGCTGAGGACATGGCTGCTGCTCTCTCCAGCTAAATGCATCACACAGCTACTGACCAGGCATGGCAATGCTTAGAAGTGCTTAAATTTTTGAAATGTAAGGCTCAGCTCTGCTTCTCTGGAATGTGTTTAATGATTTTAGCATCACTGCATGTGATAGACATTAGCCTTGAGCTGAGACCCACTGGATGATGTTACCATAATGCTGCTTAATGTCTGGCTATGTGGGGAACGATTCATCTCAGCAAGAAGCCGCACACATTACTGGGCTGCTGTATATTGTTTTAACAGTATTCAAATGCAAATAGGGATTTCTTTGGCTCAGCTTGAGGAATGGAAGAAGAAAAAAAAATCTATTTTGCATTCTGCTTATAAAAATGTAGTAATATTTCTAAATGTAGTAATATTTCTATCCATCTCATCTTATTTTGCACCCTAAAGCAAACACTGAAGAGTCCTCCTGGATTCTATGAAAGTATTCTCTTGGGCACTGGCAAAGGGCGACCTGTGCTGCCATCCAAGGGATCTCCCCTGAAGGGGATGGAGACCACAACCTGCACCGAGTTTGCAGTGCTCAGACTGCAGCTCCTCCTATTGGAGCAGAGCTATCTACAGGAGGTAAAGACGACAGATCAATATTAGACCATGTTATAAGGATAGATAGCAAACCAAACCTTCCCAGAGGAAACACATCTGTTTGAAAAACTGCTTACCTCTGGGACAAAGAATCTCTTTTCGCGATCCCAGATTTGAGGCCAAATTATGACCTCATGCAGCTGCCTGAACTTCTGAAAGTTGTCCAGCCACTTGACTTTACCTTCCAGATCCCCTGAAATATGTAAAATATCAGTTACTGCCATGGCTGGTAAAAAATAGACCTATTTCTAGAAGATGCTGAATACTAATCATCTCCAGATGAAGCCAAAAAAGTCTTGGCCTCAAATATGAAACACTAGATGAGGTATTGGCCTCATTGAAAGTGATGACTAAACTATTCTTAATCTTAGCTGAGCTAGGACTTCAACCCAGGCATTCAAACACCATAAATTCACTGATGAATGTACAGGCTGTATCTGCACACTCAGGGGGAGTGTACTCAGGAGAGCAAAATTCACTTGAAAGGTTGCTTTTAAGAGGTTTGAAAAATCCTGATCTTTACTAAAAATCAGTAATTTAGTAAAAATATTGATTTTTACTCAAACAAAAATATTGATTTTTACTAAATAGTTTACTATTCTGTGATAGAGAAAAATAGCATTTATCATTTGCAGCTTGATCAAAACACTGTTGAAATTAGATTTTTTTAACTGGAAGTGGTACAATGACACATTGATATATTTTGCTAGGATGGGGGCTTCTTAGAATATGTAAACTGGAAAAGTTTTTGCTCATTCAAGATATTTGTGGGCAAAACTCCTAATTGACCTGCAGTTCAATTTTTAAGTTTCCATGTAGAGTGCTTTTGCATTTTTTTTAGCAGGCACACATATTTATGCCAGGAGGAAAACACTGGAATTGTCACTATTCTTTATGTCACTGATTTATTGTCTCGTCTTTGTGATTAAAGAGAACTCAGTTATATACACCCACTATCTCCAAAGTCTAAGGATTAAATTACCTAACCCAAGAGGCATACAAGTTCTGGAAGAACCTTCTTATCACAAGGTCTTCTTGGGCCATGCCCTAAACTACCTGGAGCAGACATCCACCCCTTGAGCAGTCACATGAACTGTAGAACATGCTTTTTATAGCATAGTGCATATTTAGTTATTTCATACAAAGTGAAGATTTTTTAACAGTAGAGAGAGCATCTTACCATAGCTGTGCTTGGCACATGGGATTGAGTACGTGCTCTAAGGAGGTCACTGGGGAGAGTGACACCAAGAAAAGGACCAGACCTAAGCTTCAGAAACTGGGAGAGAGACCCTAAGCTTTGGACTGTGCTGCTGAGACATCTTGCTGTGCTTTGTTGTGAAGGACAGGCCACAGTCCACCTCCCTGGGAAAGGCTATGATTGTGATCACAGGGGATTCCTTAAGTCTTCTTTCACCTTCTGATGAGCTATATGACCACAGGACATTTGCAGCTGCAGCTATAACTTCCTGAAAATGACTGAATTAATAAATTATTTACTTAAAATAAAATCCTGAGGAAAAAAATCTGTGTCTTCACTAACTCCTTCTTTTTCCAAAATAGTTATAAAGTGTTTTCTGTAGCTGAGGTAGCTGTTTGCTACCTTTTTATGTGGCAAGACCCTGTCATTTAATGAAAGGTCATTGGCATAATAATCCTCTTGTAAGGGGAATTTTATCCTGTTAAAGGTTAGCTGCAACAAATCCCTGAGACATAAAGCCAACTCAAAGTGATCTGCCCTTAATTGCTTGCATGTCACTGCAGATGATTGTGTATAAATACAAGTGATTGATTGATTTGAGAATCCTGTGACCATGCTCAGAGAGGCTTTGACAGCACAGGGCTGTCAAAACTAGTCAATTCCCACAAAATGAGGAAGGTCTCAGAAGGACCATAGAAAGGCCAGCACATCCTTGTTGTATCTCTGACCCATTTACACTCAAAATATCTGGACAAAAAAGCCCCATAACTTGCTAATTGTTAATTCCATACATGACTTCTACCCTTAGCTACTTACATATGCATTTTTCCACCTTTTCTTTAACTGACCAGATAAAGCCTTTTTCTCTTTCATCTGTACAGCTCCTCCAGATGTTAAGGAGGAGAGGATAGCGAGTCAGTTGATGTAGAGGAGCGACCAGCAGCTCAGGCACATGGAGTCTGTTGCACAATTCGTTCTGCCCACACCGCTACTGAAAGCAAAGAAAACTTGTTTTAGGCTTCAGTTCATGCCTTGGCAGGAACAAATAAATGTCTTTCTGCATCATCTATTGACTGCAATGACAAAAGGACTAAGTAAGGATGAACTTAGGTGGTGAGAGTGAGAGTGGGATCTGCAGCTGGAGGAACTACTTCCCATTTCAGAAGCTGTGGCCATACTAGTAGATCAAGTAGTGCTTTTATTTATCCATCATTTTAATTCCATAAAAAAAAATTGTCATATTTTGAAACCACCTAATATTTCAAGGTTTTCACTCTTAGCCTTTTTCCTAGATGTGTCTGACATGTTTGTCAGAGAGAGAGGAGCAGTGTGTTTCAACTTTTTCCTGTTTTAAATTACAAATGTAGACTTCCACATGTGCAGGAGAGCAAAAACTATCTATGGTATCCTCTGCAGTTCAAAAATCTGTGTAAAATGCGGTCTGTACAGTTTTACTACCACTGAGCTTCCCAAGTTTGATTTAAAATCGTGTCAGAAGGCAAAAAGGCTGAAGACAGCATCAATAACATGAGCGAAACCAACACTCTACTTTCAGGTAGATTCCAAAATCTTCTCTCTGTCTCAGACTCTCCAAGTAGAAGACAGCAGAGGAGTAATTAAGGCAATAAATCTGATGTGTCTGACAGAGGTCACCCTGGAAATACTGGGAAAAAAAAAAGGTTTGGAAGCTTAGCAAGGAACTAAAAATATCATCACAAAGTGGGAGGAAATAATTCTGTTTCTATAATATGCATTTTATGTTAGTTTTCAGAATAAAAGCCTAGAATAATGGGGGAGCAGGGGAAGAAGAAGAATGGGACAAAATAAAAGTAATAAAATCAGTAAAAAAGAGATGTGCTACTATAATCCACAGGATTTCTTTTTTGGTTTACATTAGAAATAAAGGATGTGGAATTGATGTAAAATTTGAAAATAAAAAACACTGATCTATACAACAGCTTTACACAGCCTTATGTAGTTTTACTTCATATCCAGATCAGTCATAAAGCTCTAAAATTGTTAATTGAAATCAAAGATAAAACTCTGTTTTGTCTGAGATGATTGTCTCACGCAAGCATTAGTTATACAAAAGCCTGAAGCTGAAGCTAATGTGAGTGGGAAGCCAAGATCTATCCTCCTTTCCCATTTAAGAATCCTAACTCCATTTTCCATTTTTGTCTTTTATTTTTTTCCCCCAGAATTTTCCTGATGGTGTCTAGGAGAATTTCAGGTGTAGCTATCCCAGTAACAAAATTGTTGATTTCCCATCTATATTAATCGTTCCAACTCTTCAGTAATTGAAAAGCTCTGCAGGAGCTATGCATGTGAGAGAGTCCTGCTACATTGCTATCACTCTTATTATAAGAGAAACAAGGAAAAAGCAGGAAAGCTGGTATGGAGTTTTGGTATGAAAAAGACAGGGTGGAGGGACAAAATGTAGCTATGAAGGAGCATCTGCCTGGTCGCATGGAAGAAGGCAGGGGATGTCAGCTATCTGGATGGGGTTTGGCCTGAGGGAACCCTCTACCATGAAGCAAGAACTTCAGTCATGTAGGTGACTGAGTTTCTCTGAGGTCTAAGCTAAGATTCCCCAGGAAGGAAATTGCACATTCTGGTCTATATCAAAGCACCTTCCCATGAGCACTTCAAACATTTCAAGAAATAGAAAAAAACCCACAAACTTCTGGCAAGGGATGCTCCTGTACACATACCTCCTCCCCATATCAGAGGCTGAGACCAAACTGCCTGCGACAGATGGCAGGGCCTTGAGAGACTCGATTGCTGCAAGGCACCTGCATGTTATTGTATCTGATCTGGTGTAATGACCACCCAAGGTTAAACAGGAATAATTTTGGTTTTTTTTACCTTTCTGAGTATGAAGATGAAATCCACAGATGATTCTGAGTTGTTGAGATGCTCCTTCACAACTTCAAAAAAACTGCTTACAAAATTGAGACTCATCTGGGAAACAGGGGAGAAAAAGAAGTTAACATGACTAATTTTCTAAAGCTAGGTTTGAAACAACATCATTTCCCATCCCTGGACTCTCCAAAGGCTATAGACCTAATGGGGTTCCAGTGCTTCTATCTCTTGCCAGAATTAGCTTCAGAATTACAGACAAAGTGCTTTAATTAGTCAGAGGTTAAAGTAAATCTATGAAAATGCCAGTAACGTCATGGAAATGCCATATGACAGAAGCTTTGAATCAAGATTAGAGTTGTTCAATTTTAGCTTATTTTAGGGTAACAGCTGTATTTAACACAAATCAGCACAGAAAATTATAGTGAATGGGTGGTATATACTGGGAAATGATAATATGTGATAGAGCTGTGACCATCACAGAAGTCTCCATAGACATCAGAAAAGAAGCCATCTTGCAAAATGTGACTTTGATTCATGCTATGGGAGGAGAGGAAAGTTTCCCTTAAGTGTTGTAAGATGGCAGAGCCTCCTTTATAAGCCACATCATATTCCCCTTGAAGTGAATATAAAAATGTTTTCAGCTGATTGTAAGGGAGTCTACAGTGAGCACAGGGTAGTCCAGTCTATCTGAGGGCTATCAGGTAAGTTTGAATTCTCCTCCAAGTCCTCATAAACATACTTCTAAAGTTTTATGTAAAGGCTATTTCGGCTGTATGGGCTGTTTTAACTTTTCATAGCTGAAAATGCTTTCCCAGTAACTGTCCTCAAGGAGCTAAGAGCCACAGCATGACACAACCAAATCCATCTTCTCCCTCCTCATAGGAGCTGGAGGAAAAGTAGCATATGAATACAGCCATGGGACTGTATCTAACTGAGACAGTCTTCCACATCTCCTCCTGGCTGGCTGGAGAGGGTGCTAATTTCCCTTTTTCCTGCTGGTATAACAGGTCTTGATAACATGCATTTGAGAAGTTGGATAGAAACTTCACTGGCAGTTTCTTATTTCTTGTCTCCTTTCTCACCTTGTTTAACTCCTCTAAGTTTGCAAAAAGTCTCCACAAATCCACATCCAAGAGAAATTCATTACTCTGCAGGTATTTTAGTGTGTTCATAAATACCTTTAAAAATAAAACAAATTCACGTTATTATAATTTCTTCTGATTTAGTATATACAGGGATTTTCCTAAGAAGTACCTGTTTTCCTCATTAATCTTCTGCAATGGCCACTTGATTTGTGGTATGAAGAAGATGGTGCTTTGATAAAGGTTCTCTGCATTATCTGAATGCTAAATATTGGGAAGATATGAGTGAATGTCCTGGGATCTCTGTGCCACCACCACAGAGGCAATGCTGTCTCTGTCTGAAAAGGGGTCACCGATCTTGCAACACAGTTGCAGGAGCTATGAGTTTCTTAGTCTTTTGTAAATGCTTTCTTCACTAACCCATGCATCTACTGTTATATATATATTGTTCAGAGTTAGTGCGGCAGAGAGAAAACTTATTGGAGCTGCAAATAACTAATGGTCATGGAGGATTTATATAGGTTTTTCTTTGGCTTGCTCCATTAGACCATATTGAGTATGCACTGCATGTATTTTTATTGAATACTGAAGATATTATACTTTGTAAACCCTGAGACTCTGACTGTGGTCTTGAGGATGTTCTGAATTTGACTGAGATCTGAAAAAGCCTTGAAAAATGTAGATTATAGACTGTTTTTTTTTTCTTTTTTTTGGTGGAAATGTATCACTTGGGAAAAAAAGTCCTATTATTCGGGTGCTAAAACTGGAAAGCTGATGAGAGTGTGTGCTAAGCTTTGCAAAATTCCTCAGCTGCCAAAACCAGTTGACCTGAGAGCTTAAAAGGGATTTGCAGAGGTATTAAAGTTTGCAATGGAGATTTGGTAAAACCTGTGCAATATTTCTGTAGTGTGAAATTCTTAGAGTGGCACATATGTGTAGAAGCAAATGCCTGAGTTTGTTGGGGATTTTCTTCAGGAGGAAGATTTGTGAAGCTGATGATAGGATAGTGCATTACTCATGGGTCATGCATGGCTGGTTAGGGTATGTTTGCTAAGGTATGTCAAACTTGCCAAGGGGACCTACGTGTCTTTTGTCATTGTCCTGTGTCCTAGGGCTTCACCTATCTTTTATCAATTCAGATCATTGACTGCAGAAGGAAGAACATTTCTATCTCAAGTGAGCAAGAAGCTCTTTGCTCTTCCCTCTCCTGTTCCTTTGCGTCTTGCTTTCCCTTCACTTTGCAGTACTTTCTGTTCTGCCTGACTACTTTCTGCTGCTTTCAGTGACACTGAAAGAATTTCAATAATTTTATCTGCTTTTTCTCTGTGTAATGAGGAAATTGAAACTCTCTATGCAAAATAAAGGAAAAAAACAGAAACTCTTTCATCTTTTTGAACAGGTGTGTGACTTTGGGTGTGTGACAATGTAAATGGTGCAACTGTGTAATAATCTTGTCTATCTTTCAAAACTCTTAAAATTTACATAGATATAGTTTGAAGGG
>JAUBOD010000502.1:2530982-2566803 GCA_032353885.1 Nothura maculosa
GGAAGTAAGTGCATTCACTTGTGAACAATTCTCACATGGCTTCCTCTTTCTTCACTTCTAATCGTCTGTCGATATCTTTCAGCTCAATCTCTTGAGCCTTTATGAACTCATGCCAAGATTTACTCTATTGAAGAAAAGAAGAATAACTGACTAAAACACAAAATTTGAAGTTGCTGATGCAAAAAACTTACAAGCTGTTTGCCCCTTTCAAGAGCCTGCCTAGTAGTATTAGCACTTTTTCTTCTTCTGGAAAGCTTAATGATTCCTTTAAAAAGGTAAAATGCCAGGCTATTTACTGCTAAATACTCATTATATGAAAATACTGCAATTGTCAGTGGCACAGAATAATAGTCCATGCTTGTAGGATGTTGTATGAAAAAAACCCAAATTGCCCAGAATTTAATCTGTCATGCTGTTGCTGAGGATGAGAGATTCACGGTTTCCAAAGGTCAAATCAAGGTTTCAAAGGTCTTCAAAGACACCTGGCTATGCTTTGTTCCACCCTGCAGTGGATGGAGACTACAATGTCCAGCAGATCTATTTTAGGTACTGAGCTGCCTGTTTGAGAAGAGAATGGTTTCTGGGTATTTAACAGCCTGTTGGTTAGGGCTGGCCACAGGATACAATTTACACAGGTCTGCATCCCTCATACAAGATGGGTGGAATGGGAATTAAAGGTGCTTTATGGTGATGATGATGTTTATTATTATTATTATTATTGCTATTACTATTATTAATCCACTAGATGAGTCCATAGACTCATAGTGCATTAATGGGTTGGGTTTTCTTTGAACTGGGATGGTGGGATCACATATCCTCAAATACTTGTCCTTCTCTCTTAATTGAAAAGGTTGTGTTTTTATTATTGTTGTTACAACTTCAGGAGTTGTGCCTGAGCTGAGGCTCTGTGCACTTGTGGGGCAGGGCATTGTCTTTGTTCACCTCCCTTGCTAGAAAAATGAGCAATTAGTTGCCTGCGGGATCAGGCTGTGGCTAACAGATGGCTTGAAGAATAAAAGTGGCACCTGAATGATGAATCTTGTCATTTAATCTTTTGCCATTTACTCTTGTCTATTAGAATACCCCTGGGGATCTAACTCTAGAGAAATTGTCTAACAGGTCCCATGGCATCTGGTGAAGATCAAACAAGGATGCTTGCTTGTAAGAGAAGCTGAGGTCTGTAAGCCTGGCAAAGCCTCTAGAACTGCAAGGGCTCTGGTTAAACTTGCAACCGGGCTCATGCCACCCTCCAATGCAAACACCAAATTTTGTACCCTAGGCTTATGCATTAATTTTGCAGATAGATTTCATATTCAAATTAATGTGTTGAAAAATGGTAATTTAAAAAGCATATTAAGTTTTATCCCTATATTTATGAGCTTAAGAGACAGTTTCTCTGGTACTGAGCCTTTTGATACCTTAAAAGGGCAAAATTCATATGTGCTGCAATCTATGATCTTAACAGTTGAATGACAGTTTTCCAGATCAGATATTTGCTTCTGCTTGTCCTTGCCCTGTTTAATGACATAAAAGAAAAGAGAAAAGAAAAAATTTCTAATTTATGCGTCATTTTAAAGACATTAAGAAGTTTTCTTCAGCTCATTACCCATGGACTGAACCCCTGCCACTCTGATGTCCTTATATTTAGAGGTCATTGCATTTGATTGATGAAAATTGATACTGATGGTGGATAATACAGGGATGTCAGGCTTATTTGTGGCTATGGATGAGGTGAGTAGGGTATGTGGGTGGGAAGGAAGGTATTATTTTACAGCATAGCAATCTTCAGCAAAGCTAATCACTGCCATAGCACAAGACAGTGGACTACCCTGAGAATAAGAAACAAATAATGATGTGTTCTCTTTCAGAACTATGGGACTACAAAATTTATAATCTATATATTTAGGTATGCAGATCTCAGATTTTTTTTTATTTGAGAAAAAAATTCAAATGTTCAGAAAACTGTCCTGTTCTGCTGTAGAATAGTCTCTGTAAAATAAGCTTGGATAAAGTTTGAAGAGCAGGCAGACTCTGTGCACATGAGGGATCCTGAAAGAAAACCAATTGGTTTTGGGGTATTTTTTTTTTTGTTTATTTGTTTTCCAGACCAGCAATGCCATGTAAAATTTAATGAATATTTGAAACTCAAATTTAGTACTACAGTCATAGAATTTTAAGATTTTTGACTGTCTTTTGTCTGCTTTTTGGATTCATATGGTTGCACTTCATTGGCTCATTCTCACTGAATAGTAGGTAGTGAACTCAAGCTAGCTCTGGAATATGTATTTGAATATAATATTTGATACTCTCTGCTTAATTTGCAGTTCTGTGAAATGGCTTGAAATTGTAATAATGTACGTGTGTGTGTACATACACATATGTTTAACCAGTGCACCAGCAAACACATGCTCATAAGCTAAATTTTATGCCGCAGTGATGAAAGCAAGGACATGACTGAGTAGCATTCCCTGGTGCTGCTCATGTGCATCACATGAGGAGCAGCTCTTGTGCAACTCATCCAATTTTTGTTACAAATTAATGACCAGGCGGATGCTCAGCACCAGATGGGGTGGAGGTTGCCAGGTTGGGTTCACCTGTTGTTCCCCACGAGCAGGAAGGTGAGGAAACTCTGCTTACTCATTTAGTTTGCATAGTGCAAGGGAAAAAAAAAAGTAAAAAGAAGAATAAGAAAAATAAAAGTGTAATACTCACAACTCCTCTTTTGACAAATGGTCATCTTGGCTTTTTGGACTCTAATGAGTAAAACAAATATGTTATCACTAAAGAAACAGATAGTAGAAAATAGATTTTTTTTCTTCTTTTTTTTTTTTTCCTTTTTGTTTCCCCTCTGAGGTGAAGCTTGACATAATATCCCATACTGAGCTCAGGCTCAGCAGTTCTGTTTAGGATATTTGTGCCTCATATTTAAAAACCATTAAGGCTATTGGAATGTGATTTTCCCAGAAAATGTGATATATATCTGTGATGGAGATCTTGGCTAATACTAAACTCTCCGACTTGCTGCAGATGATCTGCATGTGATTGCCAGATCTTAGCATGGGAAAAAGTAACATACCTCAGGCCACAGTTGTTAAAGATAGTCAGCATTTGGGCGGAAGAATTAGGCCATGTGTTTTCCTTAGTGATGTCTTGGATCTATGCAGGTACTTACAGTATATTTTATGAATTTAATAAAATTGTAGTATTGCTATAGTAGTGCAAGCCTTTATGCAGTGTAGTCTCTTCAGGAGTAAGAACATCCTTGTGGAAAGTAACATTTGTGGGATAGCTCTTTGAATGAGCAATCAAAAATAATCTAAGCCTCAGGCCTGTAATAGTATCTGGCACCATGGTGCAGGGTGTAATTCAACATCCTTATCAATATGTGGGGATAACTGGGAATCTGGATGCAGGAGTTCATGGGGCAGGAGGACTAGGTTTTTTTTCCCCTCTCAGTTTATGCTACCTACCATCAAATCTATGTGAGATCGGGAGTCACAGTCAACATTTTCCTCTCTGAGGTTTTGGGGCATGCACCATCCTTTTGGGAAGGGCTAGCTTGCTCACTTTGCTGAAATGGCTTGTTGTGCCCTTGATGATACATTTTTTTTTGCAGGAAGCAAATGAGCAAATGGGTCTATGAGCTTCATGATCAGAGCTCTATTGGAAGGATGGCATGAACTTCTTGCAGTTCCTGGGTGGAGATCCTGGCTGGTTGTTCCCGGCCTGTGGAGGATGGAGGTGGTCTGTGGCCCCTGTATTGTCACTGTACTGATCTTCCTTCCCCAGTCCTCAGGTACAGGGACCTTGGTGGTTGCTTGACGGGCAGAGCCTAGCCTGTGTCTGACCTGTGTTGGCAGCAGGGCCGCAGAGGGAAGGTAGTCTATGGCACCTTCTGAGATGAAGAGGTCTCCAGGGAACACCTCGAGTCTGGGCAGCCTCACCACAACAGAGCTGCACCTGCGATAGGCTGATCTGTGTGACACAACCACTGCACATTTAACCATTTTGTCCTACCTGTGGCAGAGAAGACTTCTGAAGTGCTCCTCATCAACATGTGAGGAAGCTAGCTTGAAAAAAATACCAATCAGAGGGCTACCAAATAATGTATTATGCACAGCCAGTAATTTCAGCAAATAGAAAAACCCCCATGATCAACAGCACATACCTAACTAACTTCTACTTCTTGTTGAGATAGAGGGGCTTGCAGGTCTGTCTTGTCTCAAATGATGGCAACTCAGAGAATTTAAATGCAGGAAATTTGTAATTGCTTCTAAGATTAGGCAAAAAAGGGGTGAAGGTTTCTAAATCTCTATTTTAGTATTGGCATCTAAAGGAGCAGTTAGATACCATGATCATAGCTGATATGTAATTTCAAGAAAACTGATTTCAAGAAAAAAGACAGTATATTAGCAATATATTTCAAACACTTTCTTTACAATTGTCTTTTAAAGTTTCTTTTTCCCCTTTCTAGAAATTTCCTTTTTATCTACGTTCAGGAGTAGTGCCTGATAATCCAAATAATTTTGTATTTTCAATATAATATTGCCTAGCAGCCCTGCTGATTGGAGACAAATGGCTCTTTCTAAGTGTTGCTGGTATGAATGGTAGGTATTATCCACAATGTCGATCCATCAAGTTAAGTGACGTGGGCATTTAGTATCCACAGGTGTGTTGAAGGCGCAGATGCATAAGGTTGCTTGCTCTCAAATACAGAAACTAGTAGTGCATGTTAAAACCTTTGCGGTCTTGCTAATATTTTGCACCAGTACCTAATTAATGGTGTGAACCTAGTGCTGCAAGGTAACAGGCATTACTGAGGTGTAACAATGGTGTCAAATTCTGAAGAATCAGTAATTAAGTACCTATTGTTAGTAGGAGGGAGTAAGTCAGGAGTGAAGATGTCAGATATGCATGTATCCGTGCATATTTGTTTATGTATATATATATATGCATGTATGTGTGTATATATGGGTACATATATGTAGATATTTTGGTTACCATCTACTGTGTGTTTTACTCTTGGGCAGTGAAGAATAATTATTACTGCTTTCTTTCTAGGCAGAAACCTTGTTGTAATTATTTAGTCACTTGCCAATACTTGATGTGAAGCTTTGAAAATTATTTTCTTCCCTTAAGTGCACAAATGGTTGGTCACCTGGCAGCTTGTTGGCTGGCAGATGGATTCCAATAAGGCTGATTGATAGATTGATTTTGAGATGTGGAGTGCTTTGTTTGTTACTGGCTCAAACCTACTTGAAGTACAGGCCTGTTGGCAACCTGCTGGTTATAATAAATCCTTTATCTGACCAAAGAGTAAATGTTGGGAAGAAAAGAGGATACAGCTCAGCTAATGAGATCTACTGAACTAGTGAAATATTGTATGACATAGTCATACAAGCATTGCTGGGTGTGAAGCTATTTCTGTCTGAGGTTGCCTAAGGCTTGCTCACCAGTTCTAGTGTTTTAACATACCTGACTCACCTATGTGCTCCACCTGAAGTCTTAAAGTGGATTTGGGCAATAAAATGAACGTTGCATTACCAGTGAGAGAGGTGTTGTTATTATGGGAAGTACTAGCTGCTACTTCCTTCTGATGGGAAGCAACCAAATTTCATTTTGATTCATTTCTGTAAATATTTGAACATCCTAAGGAAACAAATATGGCCAAATCAAACTCACTTTTAATCTGAATTTTACTTTCTAAATAATGTCTGTAAGAGGTTGATACAACTTTACCACAAGTACATGCACTAACACCTTATAAAAATCATATATTGTTATGGGATTAACAATCCCTTTGTCCAGCAGCACTCCTGGATCTCCTTTTCTCAGATATGAGAACAATATTAAGCTGTTTTGCTAGCTTCTCTGCTCCATTTTTCCTCCCACAAAGTTTTGAAGAATGTTTCTCAGGATTATGAGATGTTTCACATTCTTCAGTTGCTGAAAAAAACCACTGTTAATCTCAACAGCAGGACCTTTTAGCAATTAATTCCCTTTGCAGAGTTCTCAGAAGGTCCTACTGAAATATTGTGAGAAATATAGCTAAAAATGCTTTTGAAGGAAAAATTCATTAAGAAGTTCATTGTAGCAAGCTGGTGGCAGGCACTTCTCAGTGCAAATCTATAAACTAAAGATGAATTATACATACATGTCTCATACATGTTCACTTTATCTTAGACCAGAGTAAATTCATGTAAAGAAGATCAGTTTAGAATAAGATAAAGCAGATATTTACATACCTTTTTATAGGCAGGCTGCTCTTCTGAAAGAAAGTAAAATATACTTGTTACCTGTTCAGAAAACAATCCGATATTGTGAAAGAAGTACTGATTTGTTAGCAGGAAAGCAGTATCATACATAGACTTAGGCATTAGCTAATTATTTTTCTGCCATGGAAAAAGGAGTAGACTCATTTGTCATCCAGAATGTTTTCTATGTTTTACTGGGAAAAAAATAACTTCTGAACTTTGGCACAAAATTAACCAGTTAGTAAAGTACTGAACACCTATTTGAGACCACCCATTTTCCGACAAGTGTGCTTAAGTGCTCTCCACTTAATAGTCACAGGATAGAGTCATGCTATATGTCTGAATCTAATTTCTTGTGCAAGCAATGCAAGGCTAGGAGAGCAGGTCTATAGGCAGTTTTGTGAGCAGCAAAGCTGTCTTATGTAGTTCCTTTTGTTGTGTCTTTGGACTGAAGTTTTGTGGGATAAGCAGCAGTTTGTCACTGCAGAAAAGGGGGAAAAGCATTGCCAAGCCAGCTTGGCACCAAGCTTGACTGGCTTGATGACTAAGCCAGCTTAGTCACCAAGAGGCATATTGGGGAGCCATAGTTTCTTGTTGAACTGGAAGGACAAATTTGCCTTCCTGAAGAGAGCAGAAATTGGTCTATTATGGGAATAGAGCATGGGCCAGGTTGTTTTTCGGTTTAAGAACTGAGAATTTTTTCATGCAGTGGATCATTCATGAACATACAAGGCTGAAAAAGCAGTCATATCATCCTCCCCTCCTTACCTGGCAGCCCTCCTGCTGGCTAGGGCTGGGATGTGGAAGTCTCTCAGGCAGAGCATCGCAGTTGGTTTTCCATGAGTACTGAAGCATTACTTCTGGACTCCTGTTGCTGAGAGGGTCTTTTTGGCTTGACAGCCTTGATCTGGGGACAGCAGACTCCCAGTCTGCTATGGTTGTTTCAGTCTTTTCTTTGGGAGACTGCAATTTTTCATGGACACAAGAAGGCAATGACATGAGGAAGATTTAGTGCACCATAGTGGACTTTTACAAATATGATGTAGTGAGCTAGTGTATTCCTTTTGATTCCCTAGCTGATCTGTGCCAGAGCTCATGAGACCTCCATCCGGAAGTGACAGTGCTTCTGAGGCAGATGCCATCCTTATGTGCCTTCAAGTAGGAGAGGTGGAAATTCTGGCCAGAGCATGCCAGTCAAACTGGAAAGGTGTGTGGTGGTTCCCAGTGTACTCCTCTTTGGGAAGCTTCAACAAAAGTGAAGATTCAGTGTAACTTCTTCTGTGGATGGAGTCATCTGGGAGTATGGTTATATCCATGCAAACTGGTATTTCCTGCATTTCACAGGGACTGAAGACACCATCTTCTGGGCTGCTGCTTCCAGACAAATCTCCGTGTAGCTGAGGTTCTCTATTTACAAGTGTCACATTGATGTATGTTTCTTTGCCCAGGTTCAGAGAATAATCAGAACTTGGTTGTTGCATTTTTTTTACTTGCAGCGTAAAGATTTATAGCTGTGTGTACATAAAAACCCTATCAGAAAGGGGTCATACAGACTTGTACACATTTTTGCTTAGGATGGAAACATATCAAAAGAAAAAAATTCTAAACAACATAATGTAGCTATGTTCACTAGTATAGAACCAGCATGCAATTTGAACCCTTCTTAAAGTCAGAGTTTCAGCCTCATGACCCTATTTCAGCAAGCTCTTTAAGCAGTTGCTTGCTCTGAGTATGCAACCATGTCCATGTCATTCAGCAGAACTACTTACATGGTAAAGACTAATTGTATTACTAAGAATTTTGCTAATCTCGTGCTACAGCCACCTAACCTCTTTCTGGCACTCTTGCTGCAGTCTCCTGCACATGGGCTACAAGTGAAACCACTAGCTCTTAGGAGTCCTACTGGTTGTTTAATGGTTTATGTAGACATAATAATTACTTACTGAAAGATTAAGGAAGTTATTTAAGGTGAGTCTAACCACTGTATATTTTTGTTTTCAGGAGGAATGTATTTTGAATTAAGCATTATATCAAACTACTAATGAAAACGGTATATAAAAGTAACTTACCTGTTGATTGATTATATCTTTCATTGTATGATTCACTAAGCTCTCTAAGGTACATTGATGACAAGTGTAAAAGTGGACAGAGTGCAAAGTTTAATTAGTTATTATTAATTCAATAATAAGCCTCTTTTACTAACAGGAAACTTAAAGTTGTTCATGTTTCCTGGCTTTTATGGGCAATTTTATTTACTAGACTGTATTTATTCAAACACATACTGACTTTTTCTTAGGTTTGAGTTTTTTCATTGAGTTTGAATTTGAATTTTCAGTAATTCCCAAATCCCATTACATTGATTTATCAAGTGATTAGAAAAAATGTTTTATTCAAGGTTGCAAGTTTATAAAACTGCTTTTTTACAGTCCTCTACAGCCAGTAGAACAGAATGATTCATATGTTTACAGGAAACCAATACAGAGATAACTTTGTGATAGGGTTAGCTTTTTCACAAGTAGTAACCAGATATATTAGTATCTATTAATTCTTCTTTAATAGATAAAATGCACTAAAGCATATGCTCATTAAAATGGATCCACATTCTTCATATAATATGAATAATGATAATAAGAGATTATTACTGTTTCTCACTTCTGAGCACAGATGTAATTGCATATTCTTGCTGTGAGATTTCCTAGCATTGGCTTGTTGCATTTTACAGATTCTTATTCTGTGAAGTGTAATTGCATCTAAACTACATAATGTAATAAAAAGACTGATCATTGTTTGCTGAGGCATTCTCTTGACTTTCTTGTATAATTGCTTCTTCCACATGAAGAATTCTATAACTCATTATGGAGATTCCCAATATTCATATGAATACAAGTTTAGTGTAAAAATAGAGGATTAAAGACAAGTCTTTCCAGGAGGAAAAAAAGCTTTCTTTTTGCTTGTGCGTTTTAAATAGAAGCTGAAGAAATTGCTCTTAAAATTCTCAGCAGCAAAATATTTTTAAAGAAAGTACAGTGCAAGAGAAGTGTGGAAATAAGCTACATATATGCACATAAAATTCTGTTGATGAACTTACCATATTAGCCAAGTGAAGATTTATCAGCTTCCAGTATGTCATATCCTTTGCACATATAATTAAGCCAAATTTTCAATTACCTGCTGAACTATTAGGCACAGCAGTAGAGAGTGCTTTCGCTTTTATAGCGTTCTTACCGAATGCTGATATGGGGAACTAGTTTTTCTTCTTGTAGATTTGTTTCTAGGAGATTTGTTTATCATTCAGATGGAAGTGGCTTCAGGACCAATGCCCATGTACAAAGGTGACACAATCCACACATTTTATTAAATTCCATTCCTATTATAATTCTTTTTCTACTTTTCACACTGATAAGTTTTATTGAATTTATTATTTGTCTTGATTCATCCAGCTGTATCTAACTGTGCACTGTTTATCCTTCATGGAAGAGTAGCACTGATTTATCCCAGTGTTATGTTATTTACAACCAGATTTTAATTTTAGCAAGTGTGCTAACTATCTGAGTAATTCTGAACACAGGCAGATTTTAGGGTATGGAGCTTCTCAGAACTCCTCCACTGCTTTGTTGTGTTGCAGAACTGATTAGAAACCACATGATCTGGCTTAGTCATTCTTTGATTGGGTGATTTTAAAGTGAAACTTGAGAAGATAGGGTCAACTTTGTATATAACTTTTGATGAAGCACTAACCTTCAGAAATGTTTGAATCTATTGTGTAACTAGTGCACATTTTTAGTAGGCTGAGTGAACACCTGCAAATGCAGACAACATTTGCAATGTGTTTTAAGACAGTTTGGTTTCCTGTAAAGAATTTATTCAAAACCTGGGCACAAGCCAAAATCTTGTTTCCCCAGAGTGGTAAAATAAGCATCTTTTGTTGATTTCACTTAGCATTTCATCAGGCTTTGTGGACTAAAGGAGGACTAGGTGCCTTCCAAAAGGAAGAAAGAAGAAAACAAACTTAAATACTCTATTGTAAGACTGGGACAATATTTATTTTGGTACTCGTCTATTTCTGCTTGAAAGAAGAGAGGGGCTAAAAAGAAAGGGTTAACTGAAGAGTGTAAATAGTTACATAGTTAAGTATTAAACTATCTTTATTAAAAGATAGGTTAAGTATGTTTACGTTTAAGTATGTTTAAGTTGAGATTTATTAACATAAAGTTCTATTTTTTCCTTCTGGTGCTTCTCAAAGTGATATTATGATCAGATAAATGGGACAGACTTTGTTACCTTGCTGCCTATTGAAATATATAAATATCTATAGATTTTAGGATGTCCTACTCCACAGAAAAAAAAAAAAACAACGAATGGATAGCTGTTGGTGGGAACAGATTGGTGAAGCTCTCCAAGAAGTGCAGCCTTTGGGGGAGGGAGACAAGTGCCAGCCAAAGGGAGTCGTATCTCCCTTTGTGAAGATTGTCTCTGCGATGGGGACCTGTTCTCAGCAGTCTTTATTCTTATGGACGTTGCATAAGCAGGGTCTTTTGTGACCTAACTCAAATATTCTAAAGTGTACTTTAAACTTGTTGCTATGATGCTTCTTCTACACCTTCTTCCTCCATCCAGATGTGAAGGTATCTAGGTGGCTTCCTGCAAGTATCTGTCCTCAAACTAGTACTGGGTCTGTTGGACCAAATCTGACTGCTACTTGTCAGCTCATGGAAGCCTGATCCTAGACACTAAACATAAACTTGAGTTTTGAATGTTTAATTATTCAGATATTTCTATTTCTATTTTTTTTCCTGTTTGCCTATTTGTCATTTGGAAAATTACAGGGATGGCTGGGCTACAAAGATGACTGTTGATAGGTTTGGGATCACTATTTGGTAATTGGGAAATGTATAAATTGCCATTATTTTGGAAATAAACAATTCCCGTTGTGTACATATTAAAAGAAAGAAGTTAGAGGTCTAGCCAGAGGTCAGCCTGAGTATGAGTTCCTCTCTGGCATTTAGTACTGCAACTGACTCAGCTGACTTTAGGTTTGCCCAGACAGAAACTTTCAGGACATTTTTGGACAAACTAGTTTTTATTGAGACTCGAAGGTTTTTTATTTCTGTACTGCAACTGACTCAGCTGACTTTAGGTTTGCCCAGACAGAAACTTTCAGGACATTTTTGGACAAACTAGTTTTTATTGAGACTCGAAGGTTTTTTATTTCAGCTAGCATTTATCTTTGATGTGATCAGTATACTCACATTAATATAGCAACAATTATGTGGTGATATTATTCTACTTTCTTCTCATTTGCTGGTTATAACCTTATCTATAAATGGAAACCTATCTCTAGCCTCCTTTACTCAGAATTAAATATTTAAGCAGATCTCTGGTTTAACTGGGAAAGGGGACAGATTGATTGCAAATAAATTCCTAGTCGTCCTATTTTTGCCCGAATTTTGCTTGCTCAGCCTGTGTTGCCTTTAGTCCTAACTGTAATAATGCACTTACACAATCCAGCTAGGTCTATGTATGGGTATCTAATGGGCTCCTATCAACATCTCTTCTCAAGCCATACACACTTACTTCCAAACCCAGTATTATCCCAGCTTCAGATATACACTCAGTCCCAGTCCAAACACTTTCCACAGCATTACCATAGCTGACAATAGCTTTGCAAATTTGCAGTGTACAAATTGGACTAAGTAATACCCTCATCTTCTGCACTGTTGAAGAGTCAGGCTGGACGTGACTGAGCATGATGTGAGGCCATGGTCATCCAGATACAATAAAGATCAGCATGGGGAACTGCTGGACAAGCCAGGCAAAGCCTGTCCTGAGGTCAGATAGTCTACACTGTGTATTCGGGCATCCTAATGAGGGCTTAAAACCCCAGAATGCACTTAAAAGTCTTACTCCTTGATCTTTCCACTGCAATTCCTCTAAGAGCATTTCTGTGGTGAGACAGTCAGCAAACGTCTCAGCCTGGATACCTTTACAAGACTGGGTAGAGGCAGCCACACCAATTAAAAGAAACTGGGCAAAACATACTCATTCTTGCTGGCCAATTTGAGATATCTGTGATCCTATTTTCCATGTATTTAGCTCTGCATAGTTGTAAGGGGTTCAGAGCACAGATGTTATTGTCATCAGCTGCAGCTGTAAGTGCTCAGCTCTCATGGTCGTCAGATTTCAAGTCTCTAGTCAAGTACCCAGAAAATAAGGAACATGCATTTGGTGACCCTTTGCAAAAAGTTCAGTTTAAACAGCTTAGCCAGAATCACAAAGAAACTATGTAGTAGATGGAAGGATAAAATCTACTCCTTTAGGGAAATATGAGAACTCTTTTTCTCTCCCTATGAATGTCTCAGCCTCAGTTACCCTGTGTACCTTGGTTTTCACAGCAAATGAACATCACTCATCCTAGGATATCAATCTCTCGTAATTCTCAGTACTGATTCATTTCCAGAGCTAGGACAGCCTGTACTCCGAGGAGGGCTGCATGTATGACCAAGATCTACTCTCATGCCAGATCTGGCTGAAAAGGGGGTGGAGGGAATGCAGATTTGCAGCCATCTCTTCATCATCTGACCTGTATCCTTTTTCTCCTTCTCCAAAGACACCAAGGGACCAGAGAGCAACTTGGGAGGGAACCTTTCCTCAGTTCTGGATAGTTAGCTTTGCATTGATAAAAAAAATATTTTTAAAGCCTACAACCTCCCTGTTTCATCCCTAGTCAAAGAAAAAATAAGGAGACTTTGAATTAGAGAGAGGGTCTCATGTGTCTGCTCAAAGTCAAAGAAGTGTGGCCATAACCAGGTGAGATTGTTTGCCATTTTTCAAAGGCTTTGCTTTAAACAGATTTAGGCAGATTTTTATGGGACTAGTATCAGTAATCCAAGAAATATTTTTCTCTTTGGCAGTAAAATTTTGCAAGTGACTGATGCAAAATAAGAATTTCTTCTTATAAAAGAATAAATTGCTTTCATTTTATTATTATGGCATACATAGGGCATTTTTTTTCTCTTGACTTGCCCTCAGAAAGACAGAACATTTTGCCTGAGAAATTCCAAAAACTTCAGCTAATGGCAGGCATCCACTGTGTGAAATGTCTGCCAAATGATTAAAATCTGGGAAATCAAATGGAAACTTAATCATAACAAGTGTTGGACAAATTTAACACTAGACAGCACTGGCAGTTTTTCCATATACAATCTAAGATTTTTAAAAATCAACAAACAGTAATATTTTACAATGTATTCTCTCATTCGTACACAATTGTTTCTGTAGAGAGCATTTGTTCTTGATCTTCCTCTGGAGCAAATGCAAACATGACTCACAGGAGAAAAATAAAACAAAGCCAAAAATCACAAAGCACTGTTCAGAAAAACACTTTCGAAAATGCCATGGATAGCAGAAGTCTTTTATTCTTCAGAATCCACTTCTATGGAACATAAGTGGCCCTTTTCCTGCATATCCAAAACTGAAGGGTGAAACATCTTGTTCTATTTAAACATCAATAACATGCATAGTGTAACTGGAAGTCAAAGGAGATAAAGGCAAAGTGAGGGAAAAAAATTCTCAGGAACTACCTATGAAACTCATTTTGATAAATGAGTGCTAATGATCTTCACAATCATATTTTTCACAGCCTAATGTTTATTGTATAGGCAGTAGACTACTACTGAATCAGAAGATCTCACTCTCCTCATCATGAAAAGCACTGAATAAGGTCATTAGGGAGTTGAATATTTATTGTTATTTATTTTTACGAGATAAGTCACAGGATGCATTTCTAGATGCAAATCTATTTTTTTTTCCATTACTTAGCTTTTATTTTAGCCTCATGATTTCTTATTATTTTCCTTTTTTTCCTAGCCAGTTCTCTATGGCAAACCATAAAGAAACATATATCATCAGGAAAAAAAAATTGAACAATAAAAACAAACACAACACATTGTTGGACTGTGGCATTGGTTTATTCAGATAGCTGTGTTTTGTATTCCTGCCAGAAGAAGACATTCTATAGGGAATGACATCTGTTTCTATTTACTTTTCACGGGCTTTCCAAATAATAATCATGGTAAAGAAATAACAGGATTCCTGTCAAATATCACCAGACATTTTCCATTCAATATATGTTCATTAGAAGAAGCTAATGTGCTGCACAGAGGAAGTTAGTTTGAAACAAAAAAATATAATGCATAAATTTATAAATTGATATCTACTCTCATAAAGTTCATCCAAATTTCAAAATCTGAGCTCTGTGAGATCATAAATCTTATAGCAATTATTCAAAATTAATAAGCTAAGTCTATTTTACACCTGGAGTATATATTAGAATAATAGAAAGACAGATTAGAGGAAGCTTTTGCTGCAGTTTCTTACCTATTTTCCAGATGTTGCTCCTAGTATTAGGTAAATAAGACACCTTAATTCATCCTCTTCACAAACTCTGATTTCCTCGTACTTATCAATCCACCATTTGTCTATACAGAAAATGGGCCCCTTTTTTTAATGATGATTCCTGAAATATTAAGCTACTTAGCAAATAAATATTTATAAAATGTGGTCTTAGTGTAGAAGTTGAAGATATGGTAGCCACACAAAACCAGTGCTGATCCTTGTACTTGTGTAAGAGAAGGTGTTCAGATGAAGTAGCCAGTGGAGTTCCCTGAAATCTCTGGAACTAATTTGGCATTCTGACTGCAGAGTTGTTCTATACTATTTATTTGATCAAACCATGTATAGTGTTATATAAGTACAATAGAGCTGATCATCTGCAGCACCAAAAGTTCCACCAGAGTTTAAGAAAACATTTCTTAACAGTGAGGGTGACAGAGTCCTAGAGCAGGCTGCCCAGAGAGGTTGTGGAGTCTCCTTTGGAGATCTTTAAAACCCGCTTGAATGCAGCCCTGAGCCATGTGCTCTAGGTGACCCTGCGTGTGCAGGGGGGTTGGACTAGATGACCTCTGAGGTCCCTTCTAACTTTAAGCATTTTATGATTCTCTAATCCTGTGAATCATCATTTTGAATTTTGAACAAAATTAATGTTGTGGACAACACTTATTTTCTAGTGTAGAAAGCAAAATTCATTGTTTCTGATGGCTCTCAGGAGGATGAGAGAAAAATCATCTCTACTGTGAGTGACCAGGCTTATACCTAGTTAGATGGCCTGTTTCCTTTTGTGTTAGCTTAAGAGAAAAGATAATGGAAGAAAATAGGGATGATATTTATTATAATGAACTTTGAGGTAAAGATAAAGTAGTTTACTATGTCTTTTTACCATTAAAGCTTTCTTACCATCCTCTCTGTAGCCACCTCAAAACATCTGCAAAGGTACAATGCAAGTGACATCTGATGTCATTTTTGGTACCAGTAGTTTGCAAACTATCAGATTTCTAGTGATGTATTTTGCCACATAATATAAAGAAATAGAGTGAGAAGAAGACAGATTTTGTTAGATGTTAGGATTTATCCTTTAAACATAAAGCAGGGCATCTTCCGACTATATCATTAGAGGAACCCAGTTCATTTACAACAGTAGTTACTGTTTTATAACAGTAAATGAGCTATATGTTGTGGTGAAGACCTGTAAAAATCCATGATCTGCTCCCATTTCTCCTGGAGAGCAAAATCAGAAGTGCTACTGAGTCATTGAGAACAAAAGTAAATGGCAATTTCCCTAGGTCTGGCCCTCAAATTCCTGTTTTACTCAGTTTTGTGCTTTAGATATAAAGAAACAGTTAACGGTCACCACTACAGTGGAAAAATCCAGAGCTTCATCATCTCAACAGCATAATCATACACATTTCACTATTTGAAATCTTGTGTTACCATACTACAGTAATGTATATATGCGTCTACAAACTGCTATGAATAGCAGTTTCTATGGTTGTGATGTCAGCTATTCTACTAATCAACACATCTAAGTGATTTATATATCATTGTTAGCAATAAGGCATGGAATTTTAGCTGTGTGGATTAAATCAGAGCTTCACCCGCCCCCTCATACACATGGTTTTCTAAAAGAAGAATGAATATAGTCACAAGTTAAAAATTAATATAGTTACAATTTTATTCTTGTCATTCTCTTCATTGTTTTTGCTTTTACTCTATTTTTTCTTTCATTCAAAAGTTGTTGACAGTCGCAAAAATTATTCCACAATCCTTAGCAAAGGTTAGAGTTTACTGGATGGACTGAGGTTGAGAAATGACCTACTTGGTGAAAATTTCCAGAGAGATCAGCAGAAAAATGATAGATCTGAATGAGTATATTCCCTGATGGAAAATAATGCTGAAGCTAACAGACCTCATAAAGAATAATAAGTACAATGAGTAAGTCGGTCAGCTACAAAAATGATGAATGAAACTTACTGATAACATGAGGTATCAATATTTACATTTTTAATATAATATGGAAAATACTATTTTGAATAAAATATCTCTAGATAATATCTGCAATTATGAGAAAAAAATCATGCTGGATATCTGTATATCTCTCAGGCAATGAGAAAAATGTATTCACAATAATTTGTGAAATGCCAAGGTGTGTGTTAACTTTTGTTAAGGAAAGGATTAGAATTCATTTTAACATTTGAAGTATTTCAATAAAATAACAGCATAATTAGTGAATTCTTAATTTTGGATATTGATACCTATCAGTGCACTCTCTTGATATCCTTGCATGCAAAAAAGTGCTTTATGATTCCTATTGCAAAACATTTGAAATAATTGTTTTAGTGACATTAGTAGGGGTTTTGACATTAAAATCAGTGAGTTCAGAGACTTTACACTGGCAGCAATGTGCAAGATAACTTTAAAATGTTCTCTAGGTTCATGCTCACTGTTGCTATCTGCTAAATTAGTCCTCTTCTAGGTCATTGCCTTGGAAAACTGCCTTTACACTGAATTTGGGGCCAGGGAGAGATTTCTGGGATCTTCTATTTTGCCTAGGATGTGGCATCACACAAGGTCTGGATTTGTGGTGTCTGAAAATGCCTAAACCTTGTGCTTCATTGTAGTAGGAGAATGACCCCAGCTATGCAGAGCTACCAGGCTGGATGGTCCCCAACCTTTCTCTCTTCTGGTGTATAAATCACATCAATCACCAGAATATGTTATGGTAGTGTCTTAAGATTCTTCAGTCCTTTGGCTTTCAAGTACATAATGTTTATGTCATACTTTGCTTTTTCAGCCTGTTAGCTCTTAACACACAAGGTGAATCAATGAAAAAAAAACTGGCAAAGGAAATGATTTGTCTCATTTTAAGGATTGAAATTTGGAATTCTGAGAAATGTCTCCTAGCACTCTGAGTTTTCAGAGCATCTGTTAGTCATTAAAAAATCAGGGGATATGTGAGTACTATTTTCACAGAATATTTATGCTTTGCTTAACAAACTATCTTGTTAAACCGTTTTTCCTGCGTTCATCTGTGTTTCTGTATTAAGAGGATCCATTCAGTTTAGAAAATTGATGGAAAATCTCATGAAGACTAATCATTTTAGCCTAAAGGAATTCTTGTAAAATTTCCCTTCCAAGGAAACTTCTTTTCTGCAGAAACTAAGAAGTGCTTCAGTTGGAGAAGGTATCAAGAAAACAGCCTTTAGTAACTTAACCAACACTATTTTGAAATCACCTTTTTGATTTCTGTATACATTGTCTAAATGGGATTTGAAATTATATCCTTACAGTAGACTCCTTAATTATCTAATAGTATCTGAAAGCAGTTTGAAACATACTTGAGTTCTAGCTCATCTCATGAATACTTTTTCTAGTTGGTAGATGATGCCCTCTGCAGCGTGCCAACATCATTCCCATTGCTGTAAAAGAAAAAGAGTATTTTAAAGATGGCAGAAATAATCATATAACCTCATAACAGAAAGAATAATATGGGCTATATTATTATTAAAATGCACTACCTACTTGTAAAAGTTTATATTACACTATCCAATTATCCACTGTGCTAAATAAATTGCATTTATTTAAAATTGGTGAAATGACGTTGTGCTTGAAATACACTGAATTCAGGAGAAAGGTGCTTTTAATGGAGGCAGAATTTTGCTCTTAATATTAAGCTCTATTTATTTAGGATTCAACCCAGAGGGACAGAAACAATCAGTCTCCTAGAGCAGTTGCAGGACCTGCAAGACACAGTGTAGTTAAAGATTTGGATTGCAGTCTACTTGGTTAGAATTTGCTTGAGTCTTCACTGGACTTTCTTCTCGCAATCTGGATGAGTCTCTTTCTTCATACTGCACTGCTCTTTTCCATTAAAAAGATCTTACTGATCTATCTTTGAGGAGTTTGCAGGAAGCTATCATTAACACGGAGGCTTCTTGAATAAAATAATGGTTTTTCTTGCACTGCAAGATACTTTTATGCAAGAAATGATTGAAAAAAAAAATGTCCAGATGCATTTTAAGATTGAGAATCATAGAATAATTTAGGCTGAGACATTTGAAAGTCATCTGGTCCATTCCTCTGCTAATGCTTATAAATGAACCAGTATTGGCTTAAATTAAGGAATATTATATATCCCGTTATCATTCTTCCTTGTGACACAGTCAGTCCAACAGTTCCTAATATACTCACTCTTTATGAACCTATCAAAGTGTCTGTTTGTAGATATAATATGTGCAGTGGTGCATAGAGGAAAAATATGTAAGACTGAAAAAAATTCATAGAATAACCACACAATGGAACAAAAGCAAGAAAGAGAGAGAGAGACAAAGGAAGAGCAGATTCTTCTTCTCTTTTGCTGGAGAAAACAGAAAGAGATAGCCACTCCCTGTTTTGCAAAAGAGATTTAAAGTATATTGATCAATTTAATCATGTTTTAAAATAAAAGATGGTAAGGAGTAATATGTAGAAAATGTGTTTGAAACTTTCATTTAAAAAGGGTACGATGGTAACTCGTATCTTTCACTGTTTTAGGACAGAATTTTACCTTTCCAGTTAAAAATCTTTTCCTTGTGATCTCCCCTATATTTTGGACTTGAAGCCTTTTTTTTTTTCATGTCATTTGGGTTGATAGGTAGTTAGAGCAATAGACTTACAAAGCAGGGACATGATTAACCAATAGTGAAATGATCACAAGAGGCTCCAGGCTGCAGGATGTAGATATCTCATTATTCATGAAAGTGTAGATTTCATGTAGTGTAAGTGGTCTGAAAATGTCATTTAGTGAAATCCAAGAACTTCAGTATAAGAGTTTTCTTTGAGCATATTGATAGATACATATTGTAATGGCTAGGGAATGGACAGAAAAAGGTTATTACCATTTTAATAGGAGAGTTATTTTCAGTAATCAAACTTCATTTAGTGGTACTGATTAGCTTTGCCACTGAATATCTTTTTCAAGTTTTGAGTCACTTTTTCCATTGACTGTATTTGTTAGGGCTTGCAAGCAATGCCTTATAAATCTGAGTATTATGGAATATAAATAGTGGAGGAGCTGTTTGTGCCTTTATGGTTGAAGAAGAGTTTTAATTTTTGTTTAAAAGAATGATTTTTTTTCCCCAATGTGTAACTCATACTAACTTTATGCACCATAGTTTTTCAAAATGCCTTTGGATGCCTCTCTCTCTCCACTGATTACAGAGGGACTGAGATTCCTTGGGCAGTCAGGACTAATCCCGTTATTATGTCCCACAGCTGGAAAGAAACAGCTATCTAAGTTATGTAGTCAGACTGTGGACAATGCTTATTTAATAAAATACTTGCCTTTCATATACCTCTTACTTCTTTGTGATACCTTTTGTGATACTCCTTGTGATATCTTTTTGATGAGTTACTCTGGAATGGACCATCCTGTGCTTTAAGATGACCTGATCACCAGTTAGCTCTGTTTGTATTGTCAGGGAAAAGAAAGCTATTGTATTTTACTTTAAACTGAGCCTTCGTAGCATGACCACAGCTAATTCTCATTCCTAGCCTGAATGGAGAGGAACATATATTCTCATCTGAGAAAACTGATGGCTAGAGGTCATCCAATGGCCAAGAATGGAGACCGAGGTGTGTTTAGTCCCCAGATTATCAAATGACAAAAGAAAAATCCTCTTCTCTCTGCTCAGCTCTATCATAGCCCATAGTCTAAAGATTGAACACTTCCATAGGAAGAAGATTCATTCCAGAATAATGTTTGGTTCATGTATGCCCTGCACTCTGTTGCTGTCCGTTCTCTCATTTTGTATAAAATTGGTAAATTTTATACACCATCCCATGCAGGGACTTTGGTTTTCATGAGTCAGTCTGTTCTAGTGTGAAATGGTTTCACTTGAAAAGTCTCCTGGTAAGGTCTTAGGGTTAGTCCTGTTCACCCCACTTTTCTGTCAAACTCTGTCAGCAACAAAATTTCACTACAGCACTGAAGGCTTTTCATCTGTAGTCAACAGAAAAAAACATTGGTTCTTGTAATAGTTTCAGTAGTTTGTACCTCTAATGAAGAAGCTGTGTAGATATGAATATATATTTATATATGAAGAAGCTATATGCATAGTAATTTGGCAATATAAATTGGATAGGATTAATTGCTATGTCAGTTTTGGAATCTCTTCAAATCCAGAAGCCTCTGAGATGGGTTTTTGTTTTGTGGTTGTAAGGATCATAGGAAATAGAGAGTCACTCAGGGTGAGAAAGACCTCAGGAGGTCTCTAGTGCAACCTCTCAGTTAAAGCAAGCCATTTGTGAGGTCAGGCAAGGCTGTTCTTGGTTTCATCCAGTCAAATCTTGAAACTTTCAAGGATGGAAACTTCAGGTTCCTTGAATGAATATACCATGATGAACATTAGGAGATTAATAAGTATTTTTCTGCCTAATTCCACTAACGACTTGTAAAATCATGCAAAAAAAGGATGACAGTTAAAAAAAAAAAAAAGAAGGGGTAGCAGCCTTGACACATTTGAGTATCCTTTTTGAAACTCTTTTGGGGGCAGTAAAATCAGTGCAGTCTTTCACCTCTGCACCTCCTTCATGTATTTGCCATGTCCTTAGGAGATGGTCCTTACTCCCTTTTACACCTACTTAGTTACTGGGCATTTTATACATCAGGAAAACCAGAATAGGAAATAAGGATAATTTGCCTTGGACCATTAATTCTGTGATATCAGAAAGATGTGTTGCTTGGTAGGTTGTAAAACATGCACATATAAATAAAGTGTCTTGCTTTTTACCTTGGATCACTGGTGCATTTATCCCTGAGGCATTTAGTGATATGCCAGATAAAATCCAGGATTAATCTGTGAGTCAATGTAACAAAAAGTAGATCAAACCAGCAAAAGAGTTGTATGCTTATATATATATTTAATCAAGGCCACTCTTACTTCTTGCTTTTAGTATCAATGCTCCACTCCAGTTTTCTGTGAAAAGGCAATTTCCTTTGAAAAGATTTAGAAACATTAGCTCAGCTAGTGATACTGGGTAAAGCATAAAAGTACATCTTTTACAATGAAAAGGGCATATTATTTTTTAAGCACAACAAAACTTAAAAATTAAATCATAGGGTTGGCATAGGAATAGCCCTCTGAGGACAGCAAGGCACTATTTTTGCAAGGGAAGTCAGGTTTTAATTGACTGAAATATGAGCATTTGGAAAGAATGGCCCTAGTAAAGAAGAAAGAGAAGAAGATAAAAAAGAATTGCTGTTCTGAAAGAGGGACTCTGTGCATACATAGTGGAAGTAAAGTCTGAACCCTGTAACAATTACAAAGTACATAGGATATAATTTTTAAAAATATTTACACAAATCCAGATTGTAATGAAAGGTAGTATTTAGAATTCATTTGTATATTACTTTAAAGGCAGATTGTTTCCAGGGAAGTGGGTTAAAATGATAGCATTGGACGGGTGTCTAGTCAAACACCAATGACTTTTGCACAGTCTCTCTGTAATTATTTTCTAAATAGCACAGCTTTGAAGTAGTGGGGATCAGGCTTTTGAAATGTTATCCTCAAGAGGAAAAGACAAAAAAAGCAAGTCCATGGGAATCAAATGCAAAAGTTGACATTAACTCAATAGTACATTTACAGAGTTAACCACTGAAAGTCAGTAAATGCCAAAGTTCAGTTTAGCTGTATAATTGTGCAGCAGCTATGTGTGCATTATCTTGCCCTCTGACTGCATGGTTGTGTGAAATATGTCAGAGAGAGGCTGTGGGATATAATGACCACACACAAGTATAAACCTGAGTATGTATTCATTATTCATCATGCACGTGTCAGTAATAGATGGCCTATTTATGGCTGCAAGATGCATAGAGGGATTTAGAGATACAGTCACCATTTAAATCATGACTAATGTAAAATTAAAGCAAATTTCTGCCACCTCAAGTGCTCTGAAGACCTCTGGTAGGGATTTAGTAAATCTTGAATATAGCTTTAATATCATCAAGAAATATTAAAAGAGTCTCTGGAGACTGGAAGATAATGCTTGTCTTTTCTTAAAAATATCAAGTTCAGAAATGATCATGACATGTAATCATGAGATTCGGCCTCCAGCAGAGACCAGGAGTTGAGGTTCGGGGATGATCTCCAGCTGACACCACACGGGAGATTTACAGACAATGTTAAGCTATGTCACTGGAGTCTGTGTCTGCAGTCTTGCAACAATCACTGTCACATTGTGCTGTGCCAATTTCCTGGTGTCACATTTGATTTTGGCAGACTGCAAAAGGTCTGTGCTGCAAAACCAATCACCTTTCCTCATTCTCTGACAAGACCTCCCAATATTTCAGCTGCCAGGCTCGATTGACAAACTGTAGCAAAAACATTATGTGTGTCTATGTGGAAGGAATCCGAAAGGAGAGACAATATCTCCTGGAAGAACAATAAAAACTAGTTTAGCAATATGGAAAGGGGAGAGGGAAAAAGATAATGGTTTCCAAGTCAAAAGGGATAAATCTCCTCTCCCAAATAATGCACATCATTTTACAGGCAAAATGCCCAGTATGTCCTCATTTCTATACGTAGATTCTGAATTTGGGGGCTAAAGACAAAATTCTCCTTCGCTTGCTGCTTTGCACTGCTGCCTGAAAAAAAGAAGAAAGCAAAACAACTGCTATATTTTATGTAATTAATAGTTATAGTCTCTTGGTGTGTGATTTATGTCTAGATATGTTTTCTGCATATCTGTAAATATGCAGAAAACTAAACTAAATATGCAGTCTGTAAATTCTTCTTGTTTGTTAGCACCTTGCCTAGTGTACTCCTTCTATTGCTCCTATTCTGCTCAGGTTGTGGTGGAAGGGATTTTAAGAGAGTTAGGGATGTCTCTGATGGAGAGGATTCAATGTATAAAGCAACATTTTTCCAGGGCTGTGTGAAGAAATACCATCACCTTTCTCTTCCTCTGATGTGATAGTTCTGTGCAAACATCAAAAAAACCTCTGCAGTGCTTATTCCTGTACCCTATCCCTGCTCATCAGACACCTTGTCAAACTCAGAACATCATTCTCTGTATAATGTACCATAGGCAGTTTTTCATTCATGTAATTGGCTTCAGTTCAAGCTAATGTGAATGAATTGCTGAGTAAAGCTTCCAAAATCATTGTAGAAAGACTTTACTGAAATTTAGATACAGAGTTTTCCTGCTACAACTGTCCCTGCTATCCATGGAATGACTGTGGCAAGGTCATAGAATCATAGAATCCTTGAAGTTGGAAGGGATCTATAGGGATGATCTAGTCCAACCTCCCTGCACATGCAGGGTCACCTAGAACATGTAGGACAGGATTGTGATCACTAGATTATATAAACAGTTGCACTGGTTCAATGGAAAAAAATATAAAGCATATTTGGAGTAATTTCTAGAATTACAGGAGTGTTGGATCATTTGCTTCCAGTTTACTTCCTTTCATCCTTTAACATCAACACACAGGACTTTTATAATCCAAGAAGGTTGGTTTTGATCACAATTATTGGGAGGGTTATTTGTATACCCACCATCTTGCTAGACAGACAGACCCTACATGAAATCTTCTCTGTTTAAGAGGGGGCACATTAGGCCTTGGTAACCAGATGTTTGGATGGGGGAAAATTCTGGCAGTTCCTAATTAACCATTATAGAAGCTGGACAGAAACAGGTATTCTGATTACAATAGTAATACAATAGTAATACAAAAGTAATAATATTATGCTGATCCTTTCCCTCTTTCCCAGTCTTACTCCCTTATGGCTGTTGGCAGGTTCCTTAGAAATATCAAACCATTGGCCACAGCAGCTAGAAATGTGGTTTAAGCAGCTGCCACCCTGCATTCTGCTGGTGGCTTTGCTCCCCTTTATCCTCTGTCCCAGATGCGAGGCTCACTCTCTAGCTGTGGCTTTACTTGCATGGTTCCTCTCCTTGAAAGGGAATTTCCTTCCTATGCAAGATCTTAATTGGCATTATGGAAGGAAAAAAACAGCCCATGTCCCCCCAGATGAAATATATATGTTATATCTTATTTGTTGATATTTGCTTATTGTTAAACACTGGCAGCTGAGCAGCCATTGTGCATAACAATGTGGATAAGTCCACCTAGCACAATGGGCAGCTCAGCAGGCACACATTTTCTCTTGTGTTTTCTTCAGCGCTGGCAACATAAAACAAAATTGAGCCATTTCACCCACAATCCCTTAGGAAGGAATTAAAAATTTAACAAAGAAATCCTTTAGGCTCATTGAAGAAAAAGCAGCTGAACTTACAATAAAAGGAAATCTTCTAAGCAACTGGTTATAGCTTGCAGAAGTAGGAGACATATTAGCCTGCTAAATGCCACAAAAGGCTGTCATCAAGCAAGTCTGAGTCAAAGGCAACCAAAGGCATAGTTAAAATGATGACTTGTCCAACTACACTCTTTTAGGATCAGCAGAAGAAGCATATAACTGAACACCTTCAAGATTGTGATTCCAGGTCATATAGTACCACTAAGATTTTGAGGTATTACAAATGGGTATTTTGTCTGTAGGTATGTGAATTTTTTTCCCCTGCACTGTGGAAGAAAGGAGTGTGTTCTCTCTTAGGCTACTGTTTTTTTCCACCTGGAAATAGAGACCTTTGTCCTGTCAGAGGGATGGCTGGTGTTTAGATGTACATTAACAACAGACAATACTGCAGCAGAAGATACTTAACAGACACCAGAGCCTCCCTGGTAATTCATGCCTATTTATAACTATATATACATTCATTTAGTTATTATTGTTTTACTTTACTTTTTCACTGCTGTAGAAGCATTTTAATCAATCCTCGAACTAATAGTTCGAGAACTAATAGTTCGAGGATAGACTTCTCAGTGATTCAAATCAGTGAACCTTTGAATGGCAGCACTGTGTGTCCACTAAGTAGTGTAAACAAGACCATTTTTATGACTTGGGGTTAGCAACGGTCATGAGTATATAAAAAAGGTCTTAGTCATCCATACAAAATTAGCAGCTAATTCCTCCATTTATCATAGTGCATGAAGCCATGGAATTCTGCTCTTTTGTGACAGATTTAATAGTGTCATAGACTGGAAGCACTGCTTTCCAGAAGATGGCGCTTGATTAACTTCAGTCCATTGTCATTTTGTATTGCTCCTATGAAGTGTTTGATGACAGTAGAATTAGTTGAATCACTTCTCACTAGTTGAGATTGTTATCACAAGATACTTTCTGATTTCTGTATGCTTATCGGATAATCATGTTATCTACTGTATTGAAAACCTACATAGCGCCATTGGGACAGCCACCTTGAAAGGAGTGATCTTTAACCACCTGGCTTAGTAATAAAACTAGTGTTAACTTTGTGTTTTCAACAAATTCTAAGACACCGTAAAGGAAATGCTGTAATTGTGAGTTTTGATCCAGTGCTTTCTGGTCTCTTTCAGTTTGGAGATTTATATATTTTTTTGCCAACGGACATGCAGATCTCTTTGAGAACATCACATAAATAGTCAGTTACACAGGATGTACAAACATGCTCATATTTAAAAACCTTTTTGTGCAGTCACCTCAGAAATAATCCGCAGGACCTTGCAAGTTGAAAACAGCTGATTTAAAGCATAAATGAGAGTGCTCACTGAGCCACCACAGCAGGAACTACATTATCTGCTAATGATAGACAGAGAGCAAGACCACCATAACGGCAGCATCTTTAACACAAACATGATTAACTATGCTCTTCAATCATCACTCTGCAAGGTCAGATGTCTGCTGTGAAAAAGCTTGCCATCTCTTGGCTTTGCATGCACCTGCTCATGTTGCTATGCAGTGCTCATGTGGCAGGAAGAACTGAGTCTCTGCAGAAGTGCAGAGAGAGGTTTTCTTTAAGAGATGATTTTGTGAGTTGCTAAAGTGCAAGGATGGACCAATCCTGTGATCATGTAAGATTTATGTGGGTGAATGAGCTTTCTTCAGCATATGGATACATTCCATGCTGCAAGAAACTACAAAGCTGGAGAAAATTTTCATTGCTTGGATGTAGCAATGTGTGAAACTGTTGTTTGCAATTTGAAAAATAGCCCAAGAGTAGGATAAGATCTCCTTTTTCATGATGTAACTGTAAAAAAAAATCTACACAAAGAACCAAATCATAAATGGTTTTTAATTTTCCCCAGGAAAATCGCCTTTTTGCCATATATTTGTTTTTTTTTTTCCCCAGCTTTTACCACTCGCATAGCTGTTAAGCATTTGAGGACATTTACCACTTGGGAAGAAGAATTTAATATGAAAATTAAGAATTTCCCTCTTTTTGTGAACTCATAAAACAGCATTTTGATGTTATATATGTATTCATAGAGACCTTTCTGAATGTTTTTCTCTTGTTTGTTTAGTGAGCAGCTTTTCTTTTTTTTTTTTGGTTTGTTTGTTTAAAACTCTGTAAAATATTGAGCTATTCATATTTTTATATTCAACACAAGGTGGCAGTAACATATTGGCCAGTGACATGCAACCACTTGATATTTTTCCTCCTATTTACTCATCCTTCAGACAACAAAAGCCTTGCTGACGAAGGAGCATTGATAGCAAAACAGTTTGTAATAAGAACAGCTTATACACAGATAAACAACGAAAAAAATCTGATTATGATCCTAAACAATTTGTTATGCTACAGCAATTTGTGTGATATAATACCGTGGATAGTATCACCAAATGTGTTCTTTTTTTTTCATTTACATTTCCACATTTAATCAGACTGCTCAGGGCAATAATTATGTGGAAATTTATTATGTTTCTAAAATATTATTTTAATACAGCAAAATTCACAATATTCCTTTAGATTCTGCATTTTGGGAGGGATAGAGCTTTCTACCTTAGTTCTCTGTTGTCTGGAAAACATCTCCATGTCACCACGTTGAATAGTAACTGCAGTGATAAACTCCCTTTGAAATGCAAGGAGAAGGAGGAAAGAAATGATATACCCCCACAGAATTTCACTGGCAATTTTGAGAGGCTTTTTTTCTTGTTCTCTCATCTCTTGGTGAAGATACAGATCATATAGTGTGCATATCACCAATGTACATATCACCAATTCTGAGTGCATATCACCAATGTGGAAATGTATATGCTGCTATTATTATTATTATTACTATAGCAGTTTTAAAGTAAAATTAAAGCATTTCTGGTCTACTGAACATGAAAATAGGATTAAAATTCCTCCCTATGAGACAGTTTGTTCAGTATTCAATTCTCAAATTAGGCTTACGGTACTTTAGGGTAGTAATAACATCACCCAAGAATACCAAGAAGCATTTGTGCATCACGTTTTTGGCCTGCTGTTCACCTGAACCATAGTTTCAACAGAATGACTCTAACATCTACATACAGTCACATACTTGTTTAGTGCCAAACAAAAATAACAGATGCTTCAGAGAAGATGATTTAATAGAAGCTTTGCCTCCTTGATTCAGAGGTTACACATATGTGGTTTATTTTCCAAGAACTGGTTGGCAGAGATGATGTTATTTTGTTTTCCATCAGAATGATTTAATTGTAACTGCTACAGTGCTATGCCATTACTGATAGTGTGAACTCCTATACATGTGAATCATACCCAGAACTTGGAATAGGCATCCCTTAGGATTTCTGAAAATAAAAATAGTAATTTTTTGTAGTTGAAAAGATATACTAGTTCTCTATTGCTAAAAGTGTGGTAGACAACAAAGAAGATCTATTGCTTCCCTTTCTGCCTTTTTTTTTTGTAGGTTTATCCTGCATACTTTCTCCTTGGAGAAGAATTACGGGTTTTGGCACTATAAATGGCACAATTTTCATAATAATAAATACCTGGCCATATGACCTCAATTTCTTACTGCAGTATTTTGTCATGCAGAACAGACTTTGAGAGCATCTTTAAACTGGAGTTGGCAGTATTCTCAAAATGTAGTTCATGAGGGTAGAGTTTGGAGAGAGAAAATGACATATTGTAAAACTCATCAACTTGACTGACTATACATGATATTCTAGAGTAATAATACAACTATGAATTGGAAAGACTCTACTTGGAATACTGCTAGGCCTTAGGTATTGTCCCAAGACTCTTTACAAATGTTTTGTGTCAGTTTCATGATTTTGATCATATCATAGAGGGTTTAAGTATTATTTTTAGAACATGAGGTGCCAAGCCGACAAATTAGATGACATGTTTTTCTAGAAATATAGATAATAAATGCTTTGCTTCTTTGCCAATATGTAGTATTTGTTAAGAGAGAACATTTCTGCTTGGTATACTCCTGCCATTCTATTAGATGGAAATCTTCAACAAAATCGGGACCACAATTATAAAATAGAAGCTCTTATACAAAGGAATCTTTCTCAAAAGCTCAAGTAAATTGTGAGGTTTCCCTCTTTAGAAGAGTTTTCACATTTAGCAGTCCTTTGGAGTTTTCCATTATCATTAATCACATGCTAGAGACCATGCAATCAATTAAAGCTGGTAAACCTGAAACCAAATTAAGATTTTGTCACATTCATATTAGTCTTGGAATGGATGAAATGTTAGTGAAGAGATTTGTTCCACTGGCTACCTGAGAGAAAGGCATGGAAAAAATAGCTACATGCTCCAAGACAGAAATCTGAGGTCAAACATCTTTCATGGGATACAAATGACACATTTGGGATTATTCTGGCCAACTGTGCGTTACAAAATCTCTCTTGGGAGTGTATTATGGCCAACTGCTGTACTAGCTTTCCACTTTTACATCTGTTTGTGGGTGTGGATAGTACTTAGAAGTGTTCCCTTTTCTGCTTTGTACTTTATTTATTTATTTATTTACAGGAAAACACAGATGAAATGGCAGGCTAAATTCTATCTCTATGGGCATGCCATGATGCTTACAGGTGTGATAACTTCTTTGACCTATGTATTATGTAGTTTATTTTTCTTCAAACCTCTCCACATAGTGGATCATTCTCTAGCATGAGTGATGTTTTGAATAGAGATGAGAAATGGTGTAATCTCCACTAAGAAGCAGGAGAACTTAAAGGTTTAAAGACACTGGGGAATTTTAGAACAAGTTAAGCTGTCTACAAAAAGGCCAGTCTATCAATTCTGAGGCATTTCTTGCATTCTGCTTCCGAATACATCCCTCCCTTCCCCTTTTTACACAAACTCATGATTTTCTAGCTCTTTTTCCCATCCATACTAAAGCAGGTGCATCAACCATTTGTTACAACTGTGTTCAGATTACACGATCTGTCATTCAGAGTTGATGTGCAGTTTAAGGCAAAACAGTCTGGAAGGATTTCTACTTAAAGTACTTTTAGCCTTTTTTGGGTGAATACAAAAAGTACACCTCTTTGAGCTTTTTGTTCCATAACTTATATAATAAGTCATAACAAGTCCAAAGTGATGTGTCTGTGAGGGAAGAATCCCACTCTAAAGCTTCTGCGGACACCTAACCCCAGCACTTTTATGTGGGCACAACATATCTTTCAGTGTTATCTATGAAAACCTAAGGATGGTGGTAGAAGGATGGCTGTTTTTTTGCACATTGAGGAAGGTGAAGAGAGTGGTGAAGCAGGAGTTCTTTCTTCCTTCTCCAAAGAGATGTCCTGTGGCTCAGGACAACACTTAATCACCAAGAATTCTAGGATGAGGAAAGGAAAAAACAGGGAAGGAGGAATGGGTTATCTTCTCCCATCTGATTTTGTGAAGCTGGGTTACTGGTTTCCTGAAAGTGACATTTCTCACAGAGGAGAAGAGAAAAGAGAATATGTGTGAAAAACTTTAAACTGTTTTTCCCAGATGTCATGGGAATTTCTGTGTTTTTCCTTTTTTTTTTTTGGTCCAGTTTGTAGACATGCTTCTGCCTTCAGTGTATCTGTTTTGAAAAACATGCAAGGAAGAGGGTGTTGTTGAACTCTGAGGGAAGAGTTTTGGTATGTCTGTTTGCCTGAAGCCAAGACACTGAAATCGCATTTCATTTCATCTAATGATCAAGACTATAGGGTTTGCTTGATACATAAGGCAGAATAAATTAGGGATTTGTTTTGGGATACAGGCTAAAGATATTGTATTTTTTCAGCTTATCCTTTCCTTGATTATTTTGCAGAAAATTATGGATATGGGAAGAAAAGCTTATTTGTTCTAGAGGAGGAAATTTACCCTGGATTTGGCTGAGGTTGCTATTAAATTTTATATGAAGCTCTAACAAGATGTCCAAATTTAGAGCTATTTTACAACACAAATCAGTCTATGTTCATATTCAGGTTACTTTTTTTCATATTTGGTTGTTTCTTGAGAAATTAATAACTTCCATTAATTTGTCTTCTGTCCATGTGTTAGTGACCATACAATTTCTCAGTTGTATTTTTCTTGTACACTTAGGTCACAAAGTTTGTTGTTTTGTGTCACAATATTGTTGCAGAGTTTTTTTTCTGCTTTACATGAAGGCCATGCCACAACTTAAGAGTCTTGGTTCTGAGTAAAACAAGAAAAGAGAGAAAAAGAGCTAATACTTCCTGTAAAAAATCATTTATTTTACACATTGAATTTTCTAGATGCATGTAGATGTTACAGATATCTTAGAGAGCCAAACAGGAATGGAGTCCTTGACCCTTATGGTGCCCCTGAATGCGAGCTTAAATTTTTGCTCTTTATCAATGATAAAAATATATATGTATTAAAAAGCTAACCAAAGCAGATGCTTTAAGCTTTCTAAAGCTTCAAAGATTTTAATTCTATTGAGACTTCAGTAGTGGCAGCACACAGAGTTTTGCAGTTGTTATTGGCACTAGAAAGCCCACAGAAACACCATGTGAATCCTTGTGATTAATCTGGATGGGTCACTGCAACAAAACTCATCTGTAGTAGGCTTCACTGACCTCTATGAATGTGCAGTTTTGTTGTCAGTGCTCTGAGTAGCTTGGAGCTCTGGTTGAAAAGTTCACTTTTTTTTCTCTTGGCTGGAGGAATGTTAAAATCTTTCCCTGGGGAAATGATATTACTAGGCCATGAGCTAAAAATACAGATTATCATGTTTGATAGGTTAAAAACAAACAGAGAAAGCACATCTGTGCCAGATTTAAAGTGCAAGTCTCAAAATTATAAGGGATGTGATTTCAGAGCACAGGGCTATTTCCCTTCACTACATAGAAAGTAGGACAGCTGTATCACCCATCTATAATGTCTCCAAACGTTACAGAGGAGGCTTGAACAGCAAATGGTGGTTCCAGATGTGGTAACACCTATTATCTACTTCTGTACTGACAGAATATGCAGAGAGATTTTAGTTTGGTTCCCTCAGTGTCAGGAAACACGGCCAGCTTTCTGCTGCTATGAATGATCACCTTGCTCCTTTTTACTCTGAACAGCTTCCCGAGAGGAAGAGAGGATATGTGAAACTCATGTCCAGGATCCTAGACAAGCCCGGATTACTACCCTGCATCAGGCATTATCCATCTCTCATTGCTGGATTTACAAAATGGAAGTTGTAGGATAATTTTCCAGCATATTATTAATATCTTTTCCTCTTTTGGAGGGAAACTCAAATATTTTTGAAAAAGGTAGAAACTTCCATTTCCTGCTGGTAAGTCTGCCTCATTCATGCAGGCTCACAGGAGGACATACTGTGAGACAGATGAGTAAATGGATGACAGCTCTGGCATGATTGCCTTCCTCAGTCCAAAATATGACTACCCGAAGCAGGAAAGATTGATCCCCTGTGCAGTGAGATCTTCAAGCCTCTGCTGAGTGAGAACATCTTTTCTTTCCCCCGACAGCAGTGCCAAGGGTCAGTTCAAGCTCTTTGCATATGAAGTGCTGCTGAGAACCACATGAAAGAGATTTTTTTTAAGATCCTGTCTGTTATATGAGGCACTTCACAATATCAGCTCAAGTGTCCCTTGTTTCCTGTCAACATTAGGGAGCAATACACAATACAGAAGAAAGACTGGAAGCAGCACTTTCTTGATTCAGGCTTTCATGTTAAAATGGAAATAAAATTAAAATGTCTATCTCCCTGCTGCATTAATGCATTAAACTACAATGATAATACTGTAGAACTAAGTAGGAAAGCACTTCATGGTGATTTTATTAATGGAATATGGTACAGGTAGATAGATTGATTCATGAATAGTTTTATGAAAACACATCAATTTTCATATCTTCCTTGGAAAAATATTTGAGAATTTTAACAGTATTTAGAAAATATTTTATGCAGTATATTCAAGTGAAGTATTGACAGGGTGATCAGTAGAAAAGCTGGATGTTGTGGTGTATTGTAGTGAATTAGGGTTTGTGGCCTTGAGCTAAAAGATATCTTTTGCATGAAGACTTTTTATGATGAGCGGCTGTCACTTAGTGGGAAAGGAATGATGCCTGAGCAGGGGCTGGTAAATGAACATTTTTTAATGGGATTATGGTGAAGATACAAGACAAAATCTATGAGAAAGGAGATAAGACATGACTTCCAGTAAAACACAGAATTTAATCCAGCAGTTCCTGATATTTTGCATTGTTTTTGGTTAAGAGAAGATTTCTTATGGGGACTACATCAAACTTAAATTAAGATCTGTCAGGATGTAAAATATTCCCTGGTAAATTCTTCGGTAGTCAAAGACCTTAATCATTTCAGAACTGGAAACATATGCAATCTGGATGGCTGGCTTGGGTTTGTCAGATAGTGTGAATGTTTATTTTTGAGTTTGGCATTTAGAGTGCCTTTATATCAGTGTTGAGAAAAAGACATTCATCTCATCTTATCCTAAAATGGATATCGAAATAGGGAAATATATTGTGCCTTTCTCTTTCTGATGACTATAAGCGGAAGGGTTTGCTGAAGTAGAGATATCTTGTAGATGTGTGTGCACATCATTGTGAGCACATGTAGTGTGTACATCGTTGGTAAAACTGCATGATCTTGCTGATATGGGACAAGCAATCTTTATTTCAGGAAGTGAAGGGCAACCTCTATATCCCATGCCAAAAGCTGAGAGCAACTAACAACTAGCAGTTGACAACTAGTAACTAACAGCTACAAGGCTGAGTTTAGGATCCCCGTGCTTGTACATCAGTAGCTAGTCAGTGTCCTCTAGAGGCTGGCCAAGCCAGACACCTGTAGGTCTGCAGCACAGCAATTCAATGTCAGTACATCTAGAGTTGTCGTTGATGTTGTGAAGATCGGACATTATCTGGCTGGTATCATGAATGTCCAGGACAATATCACAATGTTGAGGGGGTACTCGGCTGTGCCAAAGCAACAGACAGGGCACATTCCTATCTTGTGTCCTCAAGAGCTACCACAAGGTACTCCAGGACCTAGACAAGTCCTACACATGCTCATGAGTACCTGACTTCCAAGCTCGGTTTCAGAAAGTGTTTCAGTCATGTGGTTCAGAAGATAGATGGGACAAACCTGAGCCCTGTTGTGTCACTGGCCTTTATGGTATGGTAGTAGGTACTTTTTAATGCCTCTCCTCTGCTGCTGTGCTTATCTGTGGCTTCCATCAGCAATCACAACTTCAACATTGCAGATGAGAGGTCATCATCAGCTTGGAGTCTGCCAGCAAACTGCACATATGCATATGAGAAGGCCTCTGAAAATGTCATAGCTTTAATACCTGCACCTCTGCCTCACATCTGTATTCTCTCACGTTCTCTCATCCCTTCCCTTCTCTAATTTCCCCCTCTCTTTCAGTTTCCTTTTCTCCTCCTCAAATCCTCTTCTTCATCTCTTGAAATAGAGTCTCTTCCCCCTCCTTGCTATTACAGTCATTTGCAGAGCCTGAACTGATGACAGAGTTCCCTGGGTTACTGCATTATAAAGAGCTCTTTACATGAAAACAAGCAAGCAAACTCCTTTTATCCTGGCTTCTTCTCAGCAGTGGAGGAAAGAACTGTGTTTTACTGCTGTGATTCCTTTCTCACCTCTTGTAAAATACTGTCAGCCTCTTATGTAGATATGCATGGATACCTCTCTCCTGGGCACAGATCAGGAAAGGTAAAACTATAGGGAATGTAGGGGAAAGACAAGGGAAGGAGCAAGAATGACAATTATGAGAGCAACAGATCAAGGTCACAAGAAAAATGACATATTATAAAAGTAGAAATTCATCATTCTTGCCGAGTATGGCTTGAAAGGTGTGAGGACATTTGTGCCTTGGTTCCTCAGGACTATGTAATGGGGCATTTGGGGACCAAGGAAAATCCAGTCTTCAGGAGAACCTTGATAGTCCTGTAAGAACCAAATGCTTCCAAATTTCTTGTGTCTTCTCCTCAGCCACCATTCAGTGATGTTAATATGCACCATTCATATAGGGCAATGGGGTTACCTGCAAACACAGACTGATCCCACCCCAAATCTTGCTCTACCATTGCAGGAATAAACATTTATCTGTAAGAAATCTCTTCCCTGTACAGTTACCTACGCATCATCTTGAAATAACCTCCGACCCTTTCTTTTAGAAAGCTCTATCCGTTTTTCTTATCAGTCTTTTTGTTAAGATGGATTTTTTTTTTAGAGATCAAGTTACTTTGCAGTCCTCTTCTGATTTCAACACAGAAACAGTATCTAAAGGACAGTGCAGTTAGGGATACATTTGGTTCTGATTTTCTGTTTGTGATTTGGGTGGGCAAATCCTTGCAACAGTAGAAGTTGTTGCAACCTAATTAATATCAGCTGCAATATTCCTCTATTTGTTCATTCTTCCATAACAGATTTTGTGTATATTTGCAAAAGCTGGTTAACACTCAAAGGATGAAACTAAATGTTTCTGAGGTCAGAATCTGAAGAGAATCTTATAATAATATCAAATGAGGGATGTATTCACATATAATGTAACAACAGGATTTTTCTTTCTAATAGCTTTGTGCTCAATTGTGATATGATTGAAGGGATTAACTAAAAACACAGATTTTGTGATAAGGTTTTCTTTAGGCAGCCTAAGTTACAGCAAGGGCAATATCAGATAGATTAATTCATACCCTCTGAATTTTTAGATTTAATAAGAATAAAGATTCTTCTCTAAGAGCTTTTGCTCATGTCAGACCAGCAAGCATCTACTGTCCTTACCTCTCCACAGTGGATGGGAATTCTGTTCAAGTCTGTTTGAGTCTCATCTGCAAGAACCGCAGATCTGCTGATGGCCATGCTGAGGGGGAAGCTTTAGGAGGCGGCTCAGGCAACC
>JAUBOD010000502.1:2566903-2586237 GCA_032353885.1 Nothura maculosa
GAGTCTCATCTGCAAGAACCGCAGATCTGCTGATGGCCATGCTGAGGGGGAAGCTTTAGGAGGCGGCTCAGGCAACCTCAATGGTCTGTGCACAATACTTGAAAAGGAAAAGGAGTGGAAGGGAGCAAGGAAGGAAGGAAAAGAAAAATCAAAGAACCATCCTCCTGCCTCATGCCCACCCCCCGCAAAACTGAAATACCAGGAAGATTAGTTTTCTTTTAGATTACTGAGTTGAAAAGGCTCCTTGAGGAAGTGCCAGGTGCCAGAACAGGTGAAGAGGAGGAAGCAATAGTACCAGAAGTAGAGATTTGGGAAGCAGAACCACCCCCTGGACAGCAACAATATGTTAGATTGGCCCATCTTCTCTTCCATTTCTTCCTGTCTATTGATCTAACAGGGAGCTCTCCTCCATATTGTACTAGACTCTGATGAATTCTCAATTTGCCTTCCAGCCCCTTACTTCACTTCCAGTTATGTTGCCTTTCCTTCCTCTCCTTCTTCTATACTTCCTTTGGCACACACATGCTGACCCAAAATCCTGCTGCCTTCAGCTGTGGGCAGTCAGGGTACTGATATTCTCTTAGTTACTTCAGGCTTTTGCCTGCTCATGTCTTTGAGTTTGAATATTCACAATGGCAGGAGACTCAGCACCCAGAGTCCTGGTGTTGTCCCGTGCTGTTGTCCCTGCCACAGGATGTCCATGTCGCTGGTGTGCCCTGTACTCTCCCCAGGACAATCCCTACACTTATTATTAAGGGCATCACTTCTTTGATTTCAGCTGGCACACTGCTGCCTCAGCTGGCTCAATGCAAAGGTTGCAGCGATCTGGCAATCAGCTCACGGTGGCCAAAATGCCAAGGGAGAAGGCCTGCTAAGCTACTGGTGCAAGTTTGAAAAACATAAGTAATAATGACTTCAGTTATAATATCCCACATTAATTTTACAAAAAGTGTCAGCCAATGCATCAGCAAAGAAATAGAAACTACATTTGGAATGGCACTATCCTTTTAAATGCATATATTCATATGTCTTTTGCTCGGCCATCTCTTCTACCTGAGCTATTTCTTTTAGTGTATGCAGGAAAACTAGAAATGTGTCAGGCTGCCAGATCCTTTTCCTTGCAGAATGCCTACTGAAACGAATTATTTTCCTGAAAGGATCAAAAGGAGCTTAGTGGCCATAAAAATACACCACAGGAAGTGCAGCATAGGTCCCCACTTGTCAGTAGTCCTGACTTGCCCACTTACCCTGCCCTTCAATAAGCTGCCTAACCTCTGTTCATCACAGATTCTCATAATAAACTGAGATAATAGCCCTTAGCCTCAGGCTAAGTAGTTTGATGATTCAAAGATGGAAAATATACAAAATGAGGCCATATTACTTTTACTAGCCAGGATTATACAGCATTTTGCACATTACAGAAATGTCAGCACCAAAAGCTTCAAATTTATAATAGTTCAATTTAAAAGCTTAAAGACTTAATACTTGCAGAATGCATGACCTATCACTGCAGTCACTGACATTAGGGCAAGTTCCTCCTTCCTTTAATATATATTTGGAACTTTGCTTTCTCCATCTGGAAAATCTCCTAATTAGAGAGTTTGTTTTCCCTTTAGCAGTCCCCATAGCATTACAAAATCAGGGACCAAATATTCAGACTACGTTCAAGATGCAAGAACATGTCATAAGCAGAGGAGGTTATGGCACAGTGCCACCAGTAAGAGAACAGTACATCAGTTACAAAGCAGGCAAAACAAGCAAAAACCATGCCAATTTAGCAGAATATCCTTGCTGAGTCTTCGGTTGTGTGGCCATACTTTAGAAAGTGTCCTGACAACCACTCCTAAACTTGGCAAATGACTTTTCAAAGATTCTCCAACAGAATAACCTAATAACTACAAACAAAGATTTTTCATAGTAAAAAGATGACATGTATAGCCAGTACTTCTTTCTTACCTGCTAAATGGAAAGATGCCTGTTCTTGTTGGATCAGTGCCCTTAGTCCAGCATTAAGAAAAATATGTTGCACAATTTCTCAGTTTATGAAACACATGTGTTCAAAAGCTGGTTCCAGTTGTTTGAGGCTATCCCTTCCTACTTTTTCTCCATTAAAAATGTGTGAGTTAGGAAAAAAACATTGGGTACAAAAGGTTACCTTTCTGTGACCTATATATTTTTCTCAGTGTCCATGTCTACGTTAATCTGATAAAAACTGCAAAGTTTTAGTAACAACTTCCTAACAAAAGAAGTATTTACATGGGAGTTTACCAAAGAGATTTTTGTTTTATTTGCTATTGAGATCATTCTGTTCTCTTTAAAATATTTTGAACATAGGCAGAAACACCACCACACAAGGAGGTGAAAAGGTACTAGTTGAAAACAAAGAACCTTAAATAAATAATTTGTTTTCATCTTACAGATTGTCTGGTTGTCAAATGCTTGCAAATAACAAATTATTAGGACTACACAGAAGTCTTACCACACGCAAAACTGCATATATTTTCGACATTTTATTTTCTATTACTATAATTAATGATAGTAACTAATCAATATGCTGTTAGTGGCAAAAGAATGAAGCCTCTGAGACTAAGGCTGATGAGTAGATGATACATGCAGCTTTCTAGTCTAGTGAGGAACAGTTTCAATGAACTTTTCCAGACCTTAATCTGTTGATGAATTTGACCTCTTTCTAAACTTGCTGTAGACCTCCTTATGGCTCTGTGAAAGCGTAACCCTTTTAGTCATGCTGTTCCTTGGAGTTCTGCAAATCAGGTGGTGGCATTGCCTGAGAGTGGCCAGTGTGCCCGGATACTCTTCCCAGGGAGCTACTGGCATTTGTGACTTGTGTTACCACCTGTGCTTTTCGACTTGCTCCCTTCTGCCAGTTAATATGCTCCATTCCTGCTTGTATCTTTGCCCATTTCCTTCATGCTGTCTTCACTTCGGATCAGCATTCTCTTTCTATGGTCACAACTGGTAGGAAGTCAGAAAAAGATTCAGAGGAGAGATGTCAAAGATTCAAAGGAGACTGAAAAATATTGGAAGATGCAGGGTTAGTTGGCAGCAGCTTGGTACTTCCTTGGGTGAGGAAATGAATGCTTACATTTGCATCCAGTAATGACGGCCTGTTCTTCCTTTCACAGTCTGGAAGAGAGGAGCTTCTGCCAACTCAAGGGGAGCAAAGGGACAAAAGGAGATGCATGGGAAGGCATCAGAAGATGAACCAAGAACTTGGCGGTAATGTGACACTTTCAGAAAATTTGAGAAAAAATACTTGAAATTAAAATATTTTCTCTATCTGGAATTACTGATCCCCTTCTCTGCTCATCCCTTCCAAAATGAGGGAAACTCACAAATAGGGAACAACAATGTTACTGAGAAACTGTTTTCCAACCCCTAAATTCCTTGGTGTACCTTGGTGTCTCTCTGCTTGATAAAATATAAGCTCTGAATGGCAAGGTCCAGGAGGTCTAATCAAATAGTACTCATAAATACCATAAATAGCACTAATAAAACAGATCTGAAAAATAGATCAATAAGGTATAAGTCATCTTAGTGCTCTTGAACTATAGGTTTATGGCCTTCTGATTTTAAAGCAGGGCAGACTTGCCATATTCACCAAGGTTCGCCTCTTTTGGAGCAGCTCTGTAAGTGCAGTAACAGAGCAGTGCTCTTCCTCATATGAAGGTGGAACTTCCTGTGTTTCCCATTGCCCCTTGTCCTATCACTGTCTGCCACTGAGAAGAGCTTGGCCTCTTCCTACATTCTCCCTTCAAGTACTTATATATATTAATCAGATCTCCTCTCAAACTTCTCTCCTCCAGGCTAAGCAGGCCCAGCTTGCTTAGTCTTTCCTCATAAGATAGATGCTCCACTCATTTAATCATCTTTGTCGCTCTCTGCTGGAACTTCTCTAGAAGCTCCACATCCTTCTTAATACTAGGGAGCCCGGAACTGCCCCTAATACTCCAGGTGCAGCCTCACCAGAGCTGAGGAGAGGGACAGGATCCCCTCCCTCCCCAGGAGGCAACACTCCTGCTGATGCAGGCCAGAATTCATTAGCCTTCTTGGGCACAAGAACAAGCTCTATTGGGAGTTTACACCTCCTAGTAGACATATTCTTAGTTCAGCACTGACACATATTCTTACTGTCCAAATTCAGATCCAAATAAAATGATCTAAGGTAGACAAAAAATCAAGAAATGCTTACAGTACTAGCTCAATATGCATGTATATATAAAATCATTGAATTCATGCTTTTACTGGCAGCAATGCCCTGGCCTTGGCCACGAAAAAAAACCCCATGTATGTCACCTCTTTCAGAATCAAGGAGAGAATAAGTGATAGCCTCATTCCTTCTTCATGTCCTTTTCAGTCCTTTGTATCATCCAGTCTGGATCTGTTTGAGCTGATTTGGGACCAAACTTACCCATTTCCAAAATTACATATCTCATTGCAAATAGCAGATTATGCCTTCTTGAGCTTCTGGGCTTCAATAAAATGCTTCTTCCTTACCAAAAGTGGGACTTACTTACATACTTACTTGATGTTTTTCTTTCATTTCTTTTTTGTATGGAGTCTACTTCATCCAAATGGAAGGCTTTGAGATGGAAATTAAATTAAAACTTTTATTTGTGCCATTAGTTCTCCTGTGGCAGCACTTGCAAAAAATAGGTATGCGTGTGTATATGTTCTATCAAGCACTGAACAGATACATATTGGAAAACTAAACTATAGATTTTATATATAATCACCGAGTGCATTTATTTAATTAATAGTTTAAAATAAATGTAGCTGAGATTTTAACAACAGAAAAATTGGGATACTTTCTTTCCCTGAGAGTATCTTTCAGTTAATTTATTTTTCAAAGCTAATGTTTTATTTCCAATGAAAGAATAATTTTGGCTGATTTAAAAGAAGTTTTTAGAACAACTTAAAAAGGAAAAACAAATATTTTAAACAAATCAAACTCCTGTCCCTATCATGAATGAAGAGATTTTTTTCCTGGTTTAGTCCATTAAGGCCCAGTGAAATCAGTTTCTCATTTTGTGAATCATGCCCTGATTGATGTTACCAAAGAAGTAATTCTCTGTGCCAGCCTTTATTTCACATTGATCATAACATCCTTGCAATATCGGCATTGTAGACCCAGGGTGACATATGGTATACAAGGAAGGAAATAAATATCTTTAAATGTTACAGAATAAAATAGAAAAACTCCAGATGAGGAAAGGTTTGGACCACTAGAAGAATATGAATGGTCAAGCTCTAGTGCCAGACAAGCTTTGTTTGACAGTGGATATAATCCAAAAGCTGCCTGAGGCAGGAAGGCAATCCATTTACCAAGCAGTGGAATGGAAAGCATTTCTAGGACATATGATTTTTCCTCATGAAGCTGGGGGAAAGGTTTCAATTAGAGATGGGTGAACCTGGTGGTGTGAGGTTTTACACAGCTTCCCAGAAGATTTATTTTTTGCCTCATAAACATAGCCTGGGTTTCAAACTCTTCTATTATGTAGTTTAAGCTCATGGCTAATTCCACTTAGAAAAAAAAGGTTATTTTTCTCTCTCCCTTTTAACAAAAGTGCAACCTATGTCATTATACGTTGTAACTGGGACCAGTGAATATGAGGACCTGCTAGATGTCACAAATATATTGAATTTATATTTTAATTCTGTCTGTCTTTTCCAGCCTTTGGGATGAGTTTCCCTGCAGCTCTTTTAGAAATGTAGAACAGAATAGAGAGCATAGGGAAAAAAAGTGTCTGTGGCAGGCACATATTGGGATTTAAAGGATCAGAATGCCCTTTCAGTCTGAGCATCTGTGGGCACCTTGGAAGCATATCTCAGTAGAACAGCCTTTTGCAGTGGCTCTGGATATCAGGACTTCTGGCTAATCTCTACAGTCTGCTTTTGGGACTCAGCCCAAACTCATGGAGCATCTCCAGAGGATGCAAGTTCTCAAGTTCCCAGCCACTGCTGACCCTCATAGGCCTGCATTGCTCTGAAAAAGGAGGAGGGAAGAGGGAGTTTTAGTTTCCTTTCCTGCCTTTCTCGCCTTGCTGACGTGTGAAGCAGAAGCAAGGCCTGTACGTGAGAGGGAGTGCGGCTCTCGGAAGCCAGCCCGCCTGCCCACCCGCAGTTTCAGCACCATAAAAGTAAATGGGAAGTGACTTGGTTTTCTCACATGTGCTAGAAAACTGTTAGCTAAGATCAACTGGACTCTCTGGAAGGTTTTATTGATTCAGGAAACTCTCAGAGTTTTGAGAGACCTTTTTTTTTTCCACATTAGTCAGTGAGTTAGGTTCTCTTTCATTCCATTACCTGATGCTAAGAAACAAATTTTTGCTTACTTGAATCAGCTGTCTAGAAAATACCTCAGTGTTTGCAGGATCTATTTTATAAATAAGTGTAGATAATCCTGTTTACTGATTTGTTTTTTTTGAGGGGAGAGATGGAAAAACTGGAAAGGGAAAGACAAGTAATAAACCAAACTAATATCTGTTGCAAGTCCATCAGTTAAAACTATTGTGACATATTTGTAATGCAGTAATCAGCTGTATCAGTGCTAAATTTTGTTAAGTGCAGAGATGCATGGTAAAATAATCTAGAAAGGATTACAGTGCCGAGTTTGCCTGTTAGTTTTCCAAAAAGAAATTTCTGGTTGTCATGAGATAATTCAAAACTCATTTAAAATTACTTTCCCAAAGGAACTATTAGGTAACTGAGTGCAAGTATGTTTTTCTGACTAAAATACTTGACATTTAGGTTGATGGTGAAACCTGATCCCCAGGGCTGAACAGTCTCCTCAGAGTTCTGTTCCTGAATGCCAGTGACTCTCCACCTTTCATTTTGTCCTGCTTGGCTTTGGTTTTATTTGGGAGTGCACATATACATGATTTTCATTCAACTCTCCCCGTAACCTTCTGAATGAAGACTTTACCCTGCCCACAAGCCCCAGATGGTCAGCAGCACCAGCACAGTTCTCAACAGTGGGTAGACTACATCTCACCCTGGCTCAACACTTCGCAGCAGTAATTGGCCTGTTCCCACAGCACTGCAACCTTCCCTGCATAGTTTTGGCACCTGATAATCTGGACTACTGATAATCACTGCTCTTCATTCTAACGAGACAGATGCAAGCTTGATAACTAATGAAATATCTAACCTGTATTAAGGCTTTTTCATCCTGCTTCCCCAAGCCCTAACTCTTTGCAGAAATTACTAGTTCAGGGTTCCTTAGAAATGTCCTTTTTGATGATGTAGCTAAGCAAATCCTTTTTAATGATACATAAGCACTGATGAAACAACTGATGCAAAAAAAAAAATTTCCTGACTGTTTTTACTCTTTGAAACCAAATGCACATATCACGCTTTCTGTAGAAAGTATTTCTATGTTACTGTCTCCAGCATGCATGAAATTAATATGTTTTGTGGGAATACTAAAACAGTAGATCTATGCCAGCTTTAGCTGCAGCCTGCCATAATGAATTTTGAAGTGGAACAGACTCAGTGAAGGCTGAAAAGTCCTGGGGCTGCCTCAGTTTCTAACATTACCTGAAAATTATTCAATGCATTCTTTGCTACTTTTCTTTCTCCAGACTGATTCTGCTCTGGAAATGTGGTATTAGTGTAAGACAGACCATAGTGTAACACAACTGGATGTGACCAAATGATAGGAGCATTTCTTGTGAGTCTTTCTTCTTATGATTGGAGCATTTCTTTTTCTCCCTGTATTCCTCGTGAAGTGAGTAGTAAGCCAAGATTTAGTGGTTTAAAGCTGGGTAAAACTTATTATCATGTCAAAAATATGCATGTATTGCAAGTGTTCTTACAAATTTGTGTATATTTATATGCACATATGCATATATAAGCATGTGAATATATATACATATTGATGTATATGGTATGCATTATATATACACACATTTACATATGCGTGTGTGTTCAAGTAGCTTGTAAGTATGACTTACATAGAATTTATAATGTTAAAATGGAGAGTTTCTAGCTGAAATCTAAGTCCCTGCTCCAGTCTACAGACTACATAAAGAAAGAATGAGAAATTAAACAAAAGCTAAGAAGGGTAAAATGAGCCTTAGTCAACACTGCAAGGCTCTGACATTTGAATAAATGAGCAGTCACCTGCTGCTGGTGACTGTGTGCTGAGGAGACCAATCTCCTGGTGGTCTCGTTGTGCTGTGCCCAGGTTTCCCTGGTGTGAGAGCATCCATATGTGGGGCTGAATTTGCTGTGTTCTGAGCAGACTAGCTGGGCTAGAAAATGCAGCATGGATCAGTAGTTGTCCAAGTCAAGTTGGCTCTTCAGGTGTGCTTTTCCCTATAGAAATGCCAGCTCTACAATTTGAAAACTAGTATCTAAAACAAAAACCTTTTAAGAGTGCCTGTTTGTGGTGAGGGCTGTAAATAGCTAGCCAGCTCAGCAGTCGGAGCAGTCAGCCAGAGGAGTGCTTTCCTGGAAGTGCTGCCCTATTTTTGTGGCATGTTCCAGGCAGTGGAGTGGTAACAGGAGAGGAGAGCTGTACTGGAGGATCAATTGTCTCACTTCTATTGGAGAATAGGGGAAAATGGCCCATTTCCTCAGTGGCTCTTCTAAAGAGACCCTCCAAGGCCAGGAGCAGAAGTGTTGGACCCTGGAAGCAGATGTGGCTTCCAACTGTATGCATGTGGATATGCCAGAGACTTCATACCACGTGTTGCAGAGAGCTGGACCCTGCACACATGCACAGCATCTTCCTTTTACAAATGTAAGTAGTGGTCTCAGACTCTAAATCTTCCTATTAATGTGGCTTAATCAAGTATATTATTTTATACAGACCCCAGGCGCTCTCTGGGAAAATCATGGAAGAACCTCATTCATCTTCCTCTGGGTATTTGCTGCAACACAATAGGGGCAATGGCAAATCTCTGCAGAAAGATGTGTATTTACTCGTAGTAGCACCACTGAGGTCAAGGAGAGGATATAGTCATTTTATTGGAAGGTAGATTGAAACAAAAGGATTTGTGTACAGAGGAAGATGTAAACAGCTGTATTTTTAATTAACAAAATAATGGCATAACTGCACAGAGACCTCTGAACTATAGAGCACTACTCAGACTTCTGGATTTTTGCAGTCTTTAGTTCTTCTTTTTAGTCATAAAGTTCCTGAGAAATCCTGAGGCTCTTATTAGTAATGCTTTTTAGTTTCTTCCTTAAAAACTACTACCCAACTGATAGCATAGTTACTTGAAATTCCTCAGCCATCTCATGAAACTTTCAGAAGTCACTGAGCTTGTGGTCAAAAAAAGTTTGGTTATCATACTGTGAGAAAGAAACCTAGCAAAGGGCCAAGTAGGCCCTGCAAGGTAGCTGTCTACATGTAAATTTGTATCTCACTATATCCAGTAGCAAATCTATTTTATTCCTGTTAACCTGCTTATTGTGTTATATTGTTCAAGAAGTCTACAAGAAGGTAAACATTGGGAAAATACAATGATGATACTGCTGGAGTACACAGAGAGTAGTAAAGGTCAGCAGGACAGGGCAAGCTTAGATATGAATGTGACTAGACAGACACTCAGAAATCTATATCTGAAATACAGTATTATCTGAAAAATTATTATGACTTGGACTCTAATGCATTCTCAGCCTCTCACCCCTAGCATTTCAGTTCATAGCTGCCCTTGCCTGTGTTCTGAGACAAAAGCTAGTTTTTAGGCTTTCAATCATAATGAAAGTGCTTTTGAACTGCTGCTTAAAAATAGTAAAAAATATTTTTCAAATATCCCATGAAATACACATATAAAATTTGTGGCCTGTAATAAATTTCACTAATGGTGTTTGCAGTGTGAGCTAGAGCAAGAACTGAAATTAAGAACTGAGAGCTTCTTTTAGCATATTGCAGTTTACATCCTCCCTTATCAGGTGTGTCCATTCAAGGACATGTTTTCTCAAATGCTATCAGAAGTCTAGCAAAATTTAATGGTATTTCTAGTGAGAATTACCTTTATAAAATTAATATTACAATGCTGGTAATCCAAAAGACGTTGACTTTGATATATTTTCATGGTAAGAATTTCCTCAACCATCTAAGAGACCAAACTTTTCTTCATACAGTGACCTGACATTATCCTTGCATACCCTAAAATGAAAGCTCATGCTATTATACATATAAATGTACATATATCATACCTCAGATATACAGTTTTTTTCTTTTTTTGCCATTATACATATGTATATCAGTGCATATACAACATGTTCTCTAAGATTTATCATGAGTAGCGAACATGAAATCTTGAATGAATTAAGTGACATTTACTTTTTCCGTTCTGTTCATGTTTGATAAGTGGAATGATTTTCTAAATGGCATTGGTGACATCTCTCTGTTGCCCTTGTGCCTTGTTGTAATGCCCTTGTGCCATCACGATATTTCCAAATGATCTTTACTTTGGAGTGGAGGTTCAGAAAGTTCATCCAAACCAAACCAAACCAAACATCTCCAAACATGGGGTTGGACTAGATGACCTCTAAGGTCCCTTCCAACCTTACACATTCTACGATTCTATGATCTGTAGCTTGAATTCAAAAGTTTTTCTTATTCTGTTCTCATTAACACTTTTCTAAACCTAACATTCTTTGCTTTTAATTTTTTTCTTGAATTACATTGTCCTTAAAAGAAGTATTTGTTACTTGTGCTCCCAGATAGAAATAGGCTTTGATTATTTTTATTTTAGTTGTTCATACAGAGCAGCTCTTGATTAATGAAAAAGCATGCAGTAGCAACCTTTCTTATCCTTGGACAAAATATTCTATTTGTGTTCAAGTGGTGAATGTGAAGGTAAATCTATAAAAGAAAGTTGGTCTCCATTAGACTGGAGGGCCTGTGACCTTTATAACTTCTCAATTAAAAAAAAAGGATCTTACTGGACTAACTGCCCCTTCACACTGATTTCTCATGTCTAATAATCTACATCCCTTTGATGCAGAAATTACATCTCCCGTGGAACTGGATCATCGTAAAACAAAAACCAAAACCGAAAACATATTTGTTTCTCAATTATCAGGCTAATATTAAGAACAATACAAATGGTATTAAAACCTTAAAGTGAAAAGCTCTAAAAATATGCTTTCCATTATCTTTTGGTCAAAATATTTTTTCTATCTGTCTTAATGCTGTTGTAAGTATTGAACCAATTATTGAAGCTAATGACTTATATGTTACCTTCACTGAGCCTGGCAACTTAATTCATTAAAAATGATTATGACAAGTAATAAAAAAGAAAAATGTGGCCTATGTAAGAAAGTAAGTTAGTTAATGTATAGCTCTTGGGTCTAAGGGAGTCTGATTTTTAACATGTGTTAGGCATATTGTTTGATGGCATTGCTGAAATTGTATTAGCATGTTTCTTTCTTGTGGTCTCTTAGGTCTGTGATTCCATGCCCATCAGCTCCTAAAAGCATCCCTATTGCCATGCCTATCATCTGCTACCTATAACAGCTAGAGTGGAAAGTTAAGTTGAAGAGAAGGAATTGGCTTTCTTTTTATTTTCCTGAGAAAGATGTTTCAGTAACTTGGCCGATGCACTCCTTAGTAGTCAAAATATGGGAAAGTACTGCAGACCCTGGCTTTTCCATGCTTCTGCATATCTTAAAAACACTCTTGAAGAAAAAGTATGGTCTAGTTCCAAGTTAATTAGATGATGCACACTGAGATAATCTCTGCAATCTACATCTAGTCAAGGCTCTCAGTTTTCCTTCTCTCTAATAGATCTCTGTAGGACTCTTGATAGTCAGAGGAAACTTTCAGGAAGTGCTGCTTAATTTGGAAATCAAATTGGTAGGCTGGTTGATCCTAAGATATTGACCAACTGAATCTCCAAAATGTCTGAATTGGGACTAAGCAAATTGTGAGTGGCTTGTCTAAGTCCTTGCACTATCATTGCAGAAGACTATCACAGCTGCAACTTTCCTTCCATGAGTGAGGGAAGTCTGGCTGCAGCAGATTTGCATTGTGTTTGCATTGTTTTTAACTTTGTATAGTCTGAGGTTTGTTAGAAGCAGACTCTTTTTAGTACCATAAATGATGATTACCCCTGGCCTTTTAAAATAATTATGGATATACTTAGAATTCCATTTTTAAAAATATAATCTTTATTATTATAATAATATTTTTTTAAAAATAAAATCCTAAGAGCTAGAAGGTTTTCTGGAGTGAGTCTACCTAACCTAGCTCTGTCACTCTTTGAGTTTTGTGTTACTTTCTATCATCTGTTATATTTGCTGATTTACAACCATTATTTGCATTTCCATGACAAATCCCTTATTTTTGCCCACTTTTTTTGTCACTCCATAAGACACATGATGCCTGATGAGAAATAATAAATGTTTTGCCATCTGTCTGCCAGCAAGGCATTGCTGTAAATTTAGCTACATCCATTAGTCTACCTGAAATGTACAGCATTATTTATTGTATCAAAAACAAAAAAAAGAACCCCTAAAAAGGACTACAGGCTCGCCTTTCCCATCAAGAATTCAGGAATTCTAGTAAAATATCTGTGAGGGTAAAGCAAAGCATGAGGAAGGATTTTTCTTCAAGCCCAGAGACAATATTGAAATATTTAAGTTAATCCTATGAAGAGATATCACAGTGTTCAAAGAAAACATGAAATGCCATACAGAAGTTTTAATATTGCAGTAGCTTTGCTGTGGCAGATTTTCTGCAATACAGACAAGACATAATGTTGTTCAGGCATTTCATAGCTCACAGTCATTCTCTAAACAATAAGGTTATTTTAAATCCATAAAAAAAGGGAAATTCTGTCTGCCTTCTGCCCAGGTTGGAATAAATGAGCTATTTCTTTTAAAGATGTCTTGTAGTGTAACTGGTACAAGCTATCTTAGTGCTCATATTTTCGAATAATCAGACCTCAGTTTTGCCTGTAAACATGTATTTTCCCAAGCACCCAAGCAGTTCTCATAAGTCACAGCTCAGACACCAGGGAGAATTATTTGCTGGCAGGATTTTTTTAAAGAAAATTCTGTTAAAGAAAGTATATAGACCCATATGTTCAAGGATACTGTGAAAAAATCCCATAGGAGTGCTAAGCCCAATGACAACATCTGAATCTTTTCTACTTGAGAACTTAACATGGTTGTGGGATATTTTATTGTTTTCCTGGTGGAGAACTGGAGGAGGGTCAGCTCAAACCTCAGCCTTTTCCTTTGTCTTGCAAATGAAATGAGTGTTTCTTAAACGAGCAAATATGTCCCAGCTGGATTTAACAGTCTAAATAAAACCTACATAAATTTATCTTGATGAATGTAAACAGTCAAGCGATAACTTTTTCCATTAACCCAGTGTGGAAATATGTAAACCAATTTGCATTATAATTCTGTATTTTCCATTATAAGATTTTTATAGCAGTTCTTATGCTTGCTTGTGCGTTTAAAAAAAAAAAAAAAGAGGAGGAGGACTTGGTGTCTCATATATCTGGTAACACAAAGAGATTCAAAAATCACCTGGAAAGAATTTACCATGTCAGGTTGATCAAGCATCAATTCTGATGATGTTCACTCTCATGGAAACTTCCAGGTCTACACGTATTACATAGCAAAACTGTTGCTTAACAGCAACATCTTGGATTATTTCTTTTTTTATCTTTTTTTCCCATCACTGCCCACTTGGGGTGTTAACGTCAAGAAGTGCCAACCCACCAAGGAAAAGTCTCGGAGAAATAAGTTTTCAGCACATTCTGCATATCTGCAGTGCAATAAGTAAATAAATAAATATGAATGGAGAGGGCTATGTGGATGCTGCGGAGATCTGGTAGCAGAGATAGCTATAAACAACACAGTTAGTTCTTGTCTCTGCAGCTAAAAATGGTTGGGAGAGCTCTGCTCCTTTCAGGCACTGCTGCCTCATGGGAGTTGCTTAAGCTCTTGGCAGCTGGCTCCTCTGCTCCTTTTCCATGTCAGCCTCAGATTTTGGTGTCTCTGTTCCTGATCCCAGTCCCCATCATGGCTGCTTGTGGTTTGCAAGTGGACTTTGGTGGTGGGTGCTGCCTCTCATAATTCACCTTCTGGATAAAAGCACTTGGGGAGTAATGCTCAGCTGCTCAAAATGGAAATGGAGTCGTGGCCATCAGTGGCTTTGGTCCTGGCCCATGTGTTTGAGTGAGTGGCTGAGTCCTTGGTACACACCTAGGTATGAAGTAAACAGCATTGTTCCTGGAGAGCCTACTGTGCAAGAGCCGCGTGAGAGAGTGCCTGATCATGTACCTGGAACAAACAGCGTGTCAGACAAAGGCCTTGTTTCTGGACCCACTCATGAGCTTGGCCAGCTCTTGAGATTCCATGCCAGCCCTCCCTAGATGGTGTCCTCAAAGGCACAGCATGGTTATTGCCCCAGCACCCTTTCCAAGGGGAGCATCTTCCCCAACAAGTAATCACCCTTCTACTAGGACTGGTTACAGCTCATTCAGGCACTCCTCCTCCTCAGTCTTGTCTGGCCAAGGCTCAAAGTGCCACAGGCCTTGAACCTTTCACAGACATAAATCCACAGATTCTCTTCATCTCCTCCTTTGACACAAGAAGTGAAGGCCACTTCCCTGCCTACAGAATGGCCAATGTTCAACTCATGATTACACACTTTCTTCTTATGAAAAGTACAGGCAATTTAAGAAAAGAGTGTCAATTTAACAAGACTGCATCACACTCAAGCAAACTTCAAATTTTGCAATATATTTTCAGAAACCTTGTTAAGTAGTCATATTCTTTCTTTTCCTTCCTGTCATTGTTAAACAATGAAGCGTGCATTTGTACACAAGTTGGAGTGCTATCCTTTCTACAATTAGAGTAATTAAAAATGCTTGCAATCCTAGTTAGCCTTGGCAGTTGTCTTTGAGATCAGCCTTTGCAAATACAAACCTCAGCACCAAGATACTCACAGGCATTTTTACCCGCTTTAACAAAGTTTACTCACCTTTTCCTTGCCATTTGTGGGGTCTGCAGGGGACATCTGCTGGGCATGGAGAGTGGGTGAGGCGATCTTTGAAGAAGCTTCCTACATTTCACCCACCTTTCTATTTCATGGTGAAAAAAAATGACTGGGAAGTGGGGAGGACAGGAACGCAGTGGGTTTTGCTCTTGCCTCCACAACAGATTTATAGAGTGATTTTGGAAACCTCACATCATCTCTGTGGCACTGTCCTGAAAATAAGGGTAAGGACTTTAAAAGTTTTTATGACATGCTTTGAGCATTTGGCTAAAATATTTATACTGTTGTTAATACATATCAGATGTGGATCAGTGAGGGAAAAGGGCAGATCAACAGCAAGAATTTCTATTTATACATAATTTGTTAATCCCAAGAAGAAAAACAAAATATTAGGTAAATGCCTGACAGTCTTTTTATTTCATAAAGCCTTATTTACTATTTCCTTAAATTTGGCTGGAATATTTTTTAACACTAAGTAAAACCTTGCATTTGCCTCAAGATGTTACTGAGATATCTTTGCCTTATCTGGTCATTTTTTTTCTGTTATTGGTCTGTGTGAAGTAATCTTAGAAAATGAAAGAAATATGCAATGCTTTAGGAGAAAACAGAGACTTTCTAATAAGGATTGTAAGGAAAAATTCCCATTAGAGGTATTTACTAACCCTCTCAAGCGAAGTGAGCATAAGTGAAAAAAAAAAAGTTCTTGGAAAAAAAAGAAAGCACTAGCAAGAAAAGAATTGAAAAGTGTTTTGTAAAGAGACATTCAAAGATCAGTTCATAGCCTGTGGTCTTCCCAATATATAGTTATCTCCCACCTACTGCAGGATCATCTTACAGAGTTTTTGATACAGTAAGATTTGGGTTGGTGAACTCACTTTAAAGATTTGTGCCTCAATTGATTGCATTATCCAATTTGAAATTTTTATTACAAGTTAAGAGTCCATTCTCTTTACTAAAGTATTTACTCTGAAATCTGTTTGATTAATTTCTGTTAGTGAAGTGAAATGTAAAGATGCAACCTGTGACACCCTTGGAAGGAATTGATGAGGTTACTATATCAACAGGCACCATGAAACTAATTAAAAATGGTCAAATGTGGGAGAAGTGATTCTTGTGTGTCTAATGCTCACTCTTAATGCTTAGAAATTAAATCTAAGGTATAAAGATGGGATATTGTGAATGTGACAATGGGCCTTCTATCCCTCTTGACAATGCCAGCTAAGATCTCCCATTAATCTCTTGAGATCCTTTTGTATTTTTAAAGTCTGTAGATGATGCTTTCTTTGGATGCTTAGAACTCCCTGGTGATGAGAGCTGCACTTCGACCTTCTTGGAAATAGACTGTCTCATTCGCTTGTCAGCAGTTCCCTCCTGCATGGTCTGTGATGAAGATACAGAAAAGCCAAAGGAAGTATAACTCTTTACTCCCTTTCTGTAACCCCTTACTGTTGCATTTAGCACAGTAGACATAACCTCAACATTCAGAGCATTCAGATTGCACTGCCCTTGAGCCAGGTTTCTGTGGCACCCCCTGGACTTTCGGATTGTCAGCGGCAAATATGTATTGATACTGGTAACTGGAGTGAAGGTATGGAGGCTTGCTAGACCTGTTTGGCAACTGTGTGAAGTAGTCCTTTTGTCAATTTGCTATTTAGATTAATTTTAAAAATTCTCAAAACTTGGCACATGGAGGGGGAAGTAAACTCTGATCTGATAGCTTGCATGGCAGATCTAGGGTGCTGCCTAGCTGCAGTGTCTTCATGCAGACTCGAGGACCACAGGCAAGCTGCCAAGAGTTAAGGTGCAGCTCACTTACTAGATACAGACTTTATCTGCCAGCTGTAGATATTTTACTGTAGCTGTCGGTCATGTGGACAGTCAAACTCTTTGTGAGCTGCTTGGTCCAGAATAAGCTTATGCTTGTTAATGACTTCCCATCAGCATGACTTCCTAGCATCTTCCATGCAAAGTCCACTAGGGATGACAAAGATAATGACTAGAGCTTGACGTTCAGGAGGACAGGTCAAGGTTGAAATTCTGATTTGGAGAAATAAAGAAAGTGATGCGGAAGGAGCCCTGGCCCTTACATCTCTTGAAATTCTGTTAATTAGTTCAGAGTATCTCAGTTTGTTCCAGGACACGAAATATAAGGTACCCCTATATACGTCACAGACACTTCCAATTAAAAAAAAATGTATGCTTTTGGCATCTTCTTCTAAAACCTGTTGACTCAGTTGCCTCATATTTAGAAGAAATGCTGTCATTTTTCTTCTGTCAAAAGTTATTATTTAGAAGTTTATCATTAAAAGCTTTTCTTTATTTCTTTTTAATTTTAATGGTATATTAGAAAAAATACTTTGTTTCTCTCTAGCAATAACTTTATACGTCTATAATATGAGAAAGAAATTTTAAAGGTATATTCTTTATATATAAAAGAATGTATTCTTTTTATATGTATAATGGAGAGATGGTTAACTGGATGCCAGTGGGAAGGTGGACATTTTGAGAACATTAGTCGGTCTTCAGTTTAACAGAAATAGTTGCTGATACTTCCCTGAATAGGCAATTAAAACATCCCTCTTAGACCAGATAAAAATACCCACAGCATGTAAATAGGAACTAGAAAAATACCCATCATATCACAAGTAAAACCTTGAATTAAAGGAAGAAGTAACCTAAACTTGTTGGGATAGGGAGAAATTACCTAAAATTTATTTAAAATTATGTCTTCAGAATGACCAGGATTTCTTTCTGGAGAAAGATTTGCCTTGTTTTTCACAAGCCCCAAGTGTGAATGGAGCTACTTCAGCAAAATGATCTATAGTCATTTACTCCTAACACCGGAACACTGCAGAAATGCACATTTCCAAAGGAGGTAAGAAAGGAGATATGTGCCTTGCAACAATTAATAAAAGTGATACATTCTCAAAACTGAAAACAGAAAAAGAGAACTAACATGCAGCAGCATTCTCCAATATGATCAAGAGAAGCAAACTAAATGCTAAAATAACCTCAGTACTCTAATAATTTTTGTTTAGTTTCAGATTTCTGACAGTGCAGAAGAATAGTTTAACCTTGTAGCACATCCTGAAATCAACCATTTTGAGACAGATTACTAAGTAAACTACTGAGTCCTCACAAAAATCAAATTCTCCTTCTTCTACTTATAAGAATCCAGCTTTTCTCTGTCTTTAGAGTCTCTGTTAATTGCTGTGGTGAAGAGGTCCTTCCATTGAATCCTAGTTAAGTCCTTGTGTAAATGGATCGACTACTTGCAAGCTGAGGGTTTGCTCTTGATTGGTTGCTGTGAGATCTTTGGCTCCACAAGCAGGCAGCTGCACACTAGTGGTACGATCTGGCTGATGAAAGCTTGTGTGGTTCTTACATGTACCATGTTTGAACTGAAGAATCAGAACCAGAGCTGGTCACAAATTCTACATCATGTGTTTGCTCTTTGAGAGTTGTGATCCATCAGTGCTGATGTGGTCCATGGAGATGGCTTTATTTCAGCACAGGTCCTGTGGAAAACAAGAAAACTCTGGACTATTGAACTACTCACTTGCTCACCTGCCAACTTCTGCTTTAAGGAGTTGTTGTTCTTGGACCATTTACAGCTCCTGATTTCCTCCCTGGAAAACAGAACTCTGAGGAAGAATATTTAGAAGCTACAATTCATTGTGATCATTAAAACAGTATGTGCCTCAGGAACCTTTCTTAAACAACAACAACAAAAATATAAAGTCAAAGGCCATTATAATGACTTTTAAACCATTGCCATTAAAAATGTCTTAATCTCTTTTTGTGTGGAATCCAAACAGAAAAGAAAGATTATGAACATCTTGGGCTCAGATAACTCAGAGCAGAAGCATCCAACTTTTCAACAAAATCGTTCATATTTTGTTATTATTTTGAAACTTACACATAACTCATGCAATTAAGCACTTTAGACCAGACTTCTTTTTCTCAATATAGCTGCAGAAATCAGACTGTGCTATAAATATTAAAAAGAAAATTAAAATGGATGGAGGAACTGATGTTAGACCCCAGCATTTCTGTAGAACAATATTCTTAATTTGAGAGAATTGAGCACTAGCCACATTACAAATGCTGTACATTGAACTTGACCAAAAGCCATGCCTTTCTATACTTGAGATTAGTATGAGTGTGAAAAATGTTAAAATGTGTCCTATGTTTTATGACAGTGATTGCCTGTAACTTCCAAAATTTCCTGGAATCTTCTTGGCCTTTTCCAAATGTCAGTGCATAGCCATTACTGAGGCACAAATTTGCACATGGCTCGTTTTACCATTTAACTCTATCCTCTCCAGCATCTGTGCATATT
>JAUBOD010000502.1:2586337-2609856 GCA_032353885.1 Nothura maculosa
ACAACAACAACAAAAATATAAAGTCAAAGGCCATTATAATGACTTTTAAACCATTGCCATTAAAAATGTCTTAATCTGTTTTTGTGTGGAATCCAAACAGAAAAGAAAGGTTATGAACATCTTGGGCTCAGATAACTCATAGCAGAAGCATCCAACTTTTCAACAAAATTGTTCATATTTTGTTATTATTTTGAAACTTACACATAACTCATGCAATTAAGCACTTTAGACCAGACTTCTTTTTCTTAATATAGCTGCAGAAATCAGACTATGCTATAAATATTAAAAAGAAAATTAAAATGGATGGAGGAACTGATGTTAGACCCCAGCATTTCTATAGAACAATATTCTTAATTTGAGAGAATTGAGCACTAGCCACATTACAAAATGCTGTACATTGAACTTGACCAAAAGCCATGCCTTTCTATCCTTGAGATTAGTATGAGTGTGAAAAGTGTTAAAATGTGTCCTATGTTTTATGACAGTGATTGCCTGCAACTTCCAAAATTTCCTGGAATCTTCTTGGCCTTTTCCAAATGTCAGTGCAAAGCCATTACTGAGGCACAAATTTGCACATGGCTCGTTTTACCATTTAACTCTATCCTCTCCAGCATCTGTGCATATTAAAAGAGAACAAATAAAAGCTCTCGACCTATTTCTTTTGACACAGGGCCCTATTCATGTCTTTGTGACCAAATGGAAAGCGACAAATGCTTCTTCACCGTGCTTTTGCTGTATGAACAAGTGTTGATAACATGGGTTGAAAGACACAGCCTGGTGCCACCATGCCCAGCTGCTTCTTCACTAGTTACCATTGTGCTGTCTCTCTTTCTTTTTGGGTTGGCAAGTGTGTTTCCAACTAGCCTCACATTTTGTCTCTGGGGTACTCTATCTTTGCTGCTGCTTGCCAAGGACAATAGATGAGCCTCTTTACCCATGCTGAATGTGATGCCTTTGTGTAGACTTAATCTTTGGTGAAACAGGTTTGTCCCTGCTGCTTACAAAATTTTCTGTGCTCTGTGCCAAAAAATGCATCTGCTGTTGGCCCTGTCGCTTTGCTCCACTGAAACAACACTCGTTTTGTGCTTCTGGGCTCTGCTGTGCTGATTTGCTAAGCAATGAGAAGAATAATTTATTATAATACTGTGTGATGATGCTACTTATTTAACTTGCTGAGTTTTCACTAAGCAAAGAAGCAGCTTAATTTTCTACAAGGACCAGTTCTTTACAAAACTGGTAAAGAACTGGTCGTACCACAAGCTGCTTAGCCCAACACTGAGAGCATAAAGTCTCCTGAGGTGCTGCAGTCCTGCAAAACATGATAGTGCCTGAGCAAATAAACAGTACATATACTGACCCACTGAAAACAGAGCCAGCTCTGAAATGTATCTTCTTTTCATGCAGTGGGTTTATCACAGCATGAAAGCTCTGAATTTAGTTTAAGCTCTGAGTTTTGATGTGTCCCTCTTTGGGTATTACTGTGGTACCCAGGTCTGCTGTCCTTCAGGTGGCAGCTCCAAGAAGTGGCCTCTAGCCCAATGTGTTGCTGAGACTTAGTCCCAAACATCTATTTCCTCATAGATTCAGACTAAATATTGATCCTGTCGTGGGGCATCCATGGTCCATATTGTCTTCATTGGCTTGGATGGGGGATGTTGTTGCAATACATGCAGATATCTAGGCCAGACAGCTTGCTGAAGCCCAAACTAGGTTAATTTGCAGGACTGAGATTTATGGAGGTTTCTCCTCAGAAATGCGTTATCTCAAGTGCCTTCCTATTGAGACAGCTGGCAAATTTGACTTTAAGCGTAATCTTGAAGCAACTCATAAAAGATACTGTACGTGAGGGGTATGTGAATACTTTCCTGGGGAAGGCATGAATTACTTTGCTTCATTAAAAAACATTCTGTCCATATATATCTCCTTTTAGACTGTTTTTTTTAAGCGTCAGATTACATTAAGCATCATAGTAACCAACTGAACAGATTACATGCATACTCATGTTTTATTCACCCTCCCTTTGTAATCCACAACATTCTTGTCAAATATTTGTTCACAGTACCTTTTGACTGGCAAAGAATAACCATCAGTAGGGAGCTTTAGAAGATCTTATCAAAGCAAGAGCTTCATATAGTTATCTCTAAGTCACAAATAACCCTTTTTCCAAAGGAAAAGACCTGAGATGCCTCTAAATGTGTGAATAGACTGTCAGGTCAGTGCTTACAGGCAATCGGGAAGGCTGAGACTGATGCCAAAGGCTGTGAAGTACAGCGGATAATATCCAAGGAAAGGATATTTTTTGCAGTGAGCTCCTCTTAATCTAGGCTCTGAGGCTACCCTGTGTTTATATTATAAGCAAAGATATCCATGTGTTGGCTATACTTCAGTCTCTGCCAAGGACAGAGGTCTGAGAGCAGCAGATTACTGGTCTAAAATAACAGAAATCAAAGAGGGAAAAGGTTGCTTGTCAAGTCCAAGCACAGCAGAGTTGTCTCCTGCTCCATGCTATCTGGTGCCTTTGTGCAGACTGCTTTTTAAAGCCTCTTGCTGCCTGGCTCTTGTTATGTCTCCTCAGAGACAAGTCTTCTGTTTAAAAAATCTTAGCTGACAGCCATCCTAAACCTTGTATCCTTGCTTAACTGCCATAGTATTAAAAAAAAAATAGACGGATAGCAGACCATACCAGCATTTTGAAAATGAAGCTGGAGTACACTATTCCTTACAGTATAATGGGCATAGGTGTCCCAAAATGAACGAAGATATGTTATTTTATGGTATTTCATATATCTTCCTGCAAAGCACAGCTGAAGCAAATGGTTCTTTGGCTGGTCCCTGTGACCCAAGTATCCCTGAGCAACAGGAAGGCATGACGCAAAACTAGCAGGTCCCCTGAGGTATGCTTCTAAAATAACCTTAATGGATCTGCCCACTTGTTCTGCTTCCAGAATTTCGTTTTAATTTACTATGTGTGGCTTCTATAATCAAAAGCTGGAATTAGCTCTTGCTTTAAGCCCTTTCTTGTGGAAAGTTGACTCTGAGAGCACAGTCACAAAAAGGATTATGTAAGCTGCTACACACAGTTTTCAGGTATCCCACCCAGCACTGCCCTGGAAGAGCTAAATCCTTTTTTAACACTGTTCAGGAGACTGAAATTAAAGACCGTGTTCTGCCCCTTTGCTCGATATCTATAGTTGTTCTGTTGGTATGTATAGAATAGCGCTATACTTAAACTATATGAAATAGGATTGAAATATACTTAAAACTAATTGAAATAGGAAATAATAGGAAACAGGAAAAGGACCTCTAATATTCTTTTTTTTTTTTTTCTTTTACTTGAGATACAGATTGAAATGTATGTTTCTTGGATAATACAGAATTACTGTGTAAAACTGGCAGGATTATTGCCGTGGATTTAATGTCTCTCATTTTTACTTTATTTTTAAACATTTCCTATACAACTATGCTTGTGAGTAACATAAAGCTAAGCAGATTTTGGTTTTAATTCCATTTGTTTTCTGGTGCCTTTTCTCCTTATATCAGATTTATGCTATGTCTCTTTAGACCGTAAAATTTTCAGTGTTAGGGTCTTACAGATAGATTTAATCCTTTCCCTGGTGACCCATCTTAAAGGCAGGTTTTTAGTCTGAGCTTCGCTCCTTAGTCACTAAAGAGATGATGGATGCCATGAAAAGATGAGTCAGTCTCATATACTTCAGTGAAGACTCACTCCTCTAGAGATGCCTTTTTCCCCTTATTGTGTAGACTACCTTCAGATACTCACCATGACCTCAGATCAGGGTCTCAATTTTGTTGTCATTTTCCTCTCTGGGATCTACCATGTCAAGTATCTCTGGAGAAGTGGTAAGTCTTAGCCAGCAATCAGCTGAGTGTGGGAATTTAGGATCTTGGCTGTGTTTGGTAATGGGCAGTGGTGAAACAGTAGAGCCCAACATAATGACTAGCTGGCACATCTATAGGGATAGTTAGGAGGGCAGTCTTTGGCAGTGAAGAACTATATGTTCTACTGCAGGGTGCTGCTGCCGGTGGTGTGATGTGTGGCAACAAATTGGGTGTTCTCCTACCTATTCCAGTGATGATATTCATCTTCCTAAACTCAGAGATAGTTGAAATGCATTCAGAATTAAAAATTGAACTTAACACTTCCTTAAAGGCAATTATGAAAAATAAAACACTGCTTTTCTTCTTTAAGGCTCTTGTCATGCATATTTGCCTGTTGCCTGGTTGGTCTTTTCCTTTACTTTGGCACTTTTAGTCCTATTGCACATTGTGGTGTTTTAAGATATAGTAACACACGCTGTTAAAAGAGAGAGAAGACAGAGTTATTATAAGAGTTAGACAGTAGAGGGTGCAATGTGAGCAATAAATTTAGCTTCCACCTCCTGTCTCCTAGGATTATGGCCACCTTCTGACACATCAGCTAAAATGAGTCCACAGTCAATGCCTCAACAACACTTCCAAGAATATAGCCCATGATCAGGTGAGAAAGATGATGAAACCTTTACATGGTCAGTGTTCAGCAGTGTTTTGCAAATACCTTGCAAATTCTCTTCATCTCCTATTCAGCCCGGTCCTTACTATGTAACCTGTGGATGCCATTGTGGATAATCTAGATATGAAGTGAAGCATGTTCTTCTTCCCTTCTTTCCTAATCCTGATCTGTTCCAATATTCATATACTTTTCAAAATTCTGGCTGTGGATCAAGATCATGAATCAACCTGTTCTTAGGTTTGTTAAAGAAGGATCATAAATAATTCATACTCTGGCAAAAGGCATGATGAAATAATTAGGCATTAAGAATGCACTGTAAATCAACCATGAACCAAGGCTCTTCCAAGTTGAATCTACAATTCAAACAGATATATACCCATACAGATTATAAATATCTGGTAATTAGTTTGCCGGAAATAAAAACAAGGCTCATCATTTTGGCAACTTGTGATGGAGATCTTGAATGTGAAGAGAAGTTGTAATGATCCATACTCTACATCTTTTCATCTTAACATAAGTCCTTGGGTTAGTAAACATTAGATTTAGGCAATCTGACAAATTCAAACTCTAATCTGCCGAATTCAAGATAGTCATGAAACAGGTAAATTACAGTTTAGTGATTAATTAGTACATTTGGCAAGGCAACAATTAAAGTTTCTATATGCTTAACAGCACGTATCAATTCATCTGTTAGATTTTTTTCAGACCAGGCATCCAAAGGCAATATGGCAACTATTGCAATGTGAGAGTAGCTGTTTATTATCTTACTTCCTTTTTGATAGAGCAATTGGGGAAAACAGCTTAATAAAGATTTATATAGCTATTAGAGAGAATATGATTTTAGGTAGCTGGTCCTGTTGGCTACAATGTGTTCAGTCAGCATTTTGGTTCTTTACAGATTATGGGTTTTCTCTGGCCTTTGTAATTATTAAATAAGAGATTGATTCTGAAAAAAAAAATGTTTTGAGAGTCTCATTCCAGACCTGAAAATTCACAAAATGACTCTGTATAAGGTGGATGAGGTATGATTTTTGAAATGCAATTTACCTAGGACAGACATAGTGGAAAAGATCAGCAGTATGTACACCATGCTCAATCAAATATGTTGACCATTTCTGGATGCCTCAGAGTAGCCAGCTTAAATTTATATCTGCTTACTGTGCATATTCAGGCTCCTGGACAGGAAAAACTCTCTCATGATGATGAAGGAAGCCTATTGATAAACAAGGCATCCACAATTTGGATACAGCGTTCTGACTGAAATCACACAGAAAACGTTTGTCTGTGACAAGTCAAGAACTTGAAAAAATGCAGCCAAAAGCTCCCCAATGGAAATGCACTACCAATATTCTGTATATTTAGTGATGAATTGGAAAGGAACATTGATGAAGGCTTACTTGCAGAAATTTGAACTGTCTCCAATCTAAACCTGAGAGCACAAAAAAAAAACAAGTACAGAAATTAAGTTATTCTAACAACGCAGTTGTATGTTAGTGTAAGGAAATATGCACCACATAAACTTATAACCCTGTGTATTCTTGAAATAACCCTGTAATACCACAAAAACTACCTAAGGCTATACATTGGGCCCTAGCTGTACTGCATTTGGAGAAAATTACAACTGTGTTGAAAGGACATGGGAACAGAAAGTTGGTGACTCTGCAAATGACCTTAAGTAGCAATGAAAATGAGCAACTCCTACTGGTAAATGGACATAGGAGCCTGAAAACATATCCTTATAAACAGGAAGAGAAAGCTATTGTAGGCTACCATAGCCCCCAGGGGAAATACACAATGACAGAACCAAAACGCCTGTGAAATACCCAGGTACTGGAATCCAAGACTGGCCAAAATCCAGGAGTGTCAGGCTGTTACAGGAACACAGGAATACTGCTAGCCGCTTGGGTTTGGGAACCAGGCAGAGTTTTCTAAAACTATCTCTTCATTGCCAGGTATACCTTTCATCCCATTTGTGCTGTTTATCTAGAGAAATAGACTTTCTCAATTAACAGCAGCAATATGCATCATGGCAATGGACTCTCTCTGTTTCTTGTGCAAGATTTCAATGAAATATGTGTTTACTAGATTTTTTGCCTGCTTGAGATCAATGGCAAAATCTCTGCATCATATTTAGATTACATTGCGCTGTAAGTGTAAACTGAAAGAGCAGTATTGCCTCAAAAATGAAATTACATGGCATACTGACAACATTAAAGCATGCCAAAGAATCTTTGGAAGGCACTGATTCAGGCCATCTAAAATTTATATACAATTTCATGGATCTTCTGATTAGTTTCTAAATTTTATGGCATGATTTTGAATCGCTTACAAATTTAAGGACATGTATCTGATAATGATAAGGCTCTAAACAAAATCAAGCAAAGCTTTATGCACTTACAACTATAGCCTTGATATGCTTATAACAGCCCTGACACCAGGTATTTTGGCATCTGCATTTAAATATTAGCATACATATTTGTTTTGGGACTGTTATGTTTGGAAGGTTTGGTCACTGTGGTCTACTTCCTTCCCACTCTTCTCTACTAGCTATGAGATTCCAACAGGTTAATATTCCATGCTTCCTTAATCCTCACCACCAAATTTCAGAGAAAAGGATTGTGGAAAATACCTTCCAATCATTATATGGCAAAAAAAAAGTTGACAAGACTCTGCAATTAGACATTGTCATGTGAATGACTTAATAAGTCCCTTCTAGAGAAGAGAGTACTTATTGTAAGAGGACACTGACTGCAGCGATTCAATGTACAGAGATGGCCTAGAGAAGCACTTGCTTTGGCCTGGATCTAATACTGAATTCAGCAGTGGACAAAATTAGTGTTGGCTTCTGCTCTGTTACCTTGTCCTCCTCAAAAACTCCTTTGTGGCCTGGGTGATCTGGACTAGTGGGCTCAGTGACAAAGAAAGGAGAACTATGTTTGGGTTTCTAGGTCTCTGCAAACAAGCATCTCAAGCGCAGTATTGAGACTGCCTACTGAGCAAGACAAAGCTCTGCTAGGCTGGAATACCAAGTCCTTCTTGAATTGTGCCTTTTTCTCAGGAAAGTACATGGTTCGTCGATAAGGCACAATCCTTAATAACACATGCAGTAAAGAGTCAGGGTGTTTATATTTGATAACAAACCACCTAAATATCTCAGTGTTTGCACCTGGACCTGGCTTCTGCAAGGCTTGTGGCCAGAGGCAGGTGAGTTGTTGCTGTCTCAACCTTTGATAAAGATGCCTGATGTGACTCATCATTCCTTTTACTGCACAAGCAGCCTTAAGACAATCTGAAACCAGTAGATGACCAGCTTGAACTTTAAATACTGCTGATCCAAACCTACTTCTGAATGTGAGGAAGAGATTTTAAATCCTGAAAAAGGCAAAGATAACAAGGCAGAGTGTAAAGACTCCCTAGAGACATAGTACAGTGGAAGACCAGGAGCTGCAGAAGTGGGCACCACTGAACGAGTCTTGTCCCTAACTCTCCAGTCACCTGCTTTTTAGGGAATAGTTTGCTGGAGAAAAGTGTGGTTGAATAACTTTCCTTGATGCTTTTTTTGTGGGAGTCAAATATTGCCTCTGCTGCACAGGAAAGATATCGATTTTGATAAAAATTTCTCAAGACATCAGCATCATAGAGAAGCACATAAAGTCATTCAGTGGTCACTGTTCATAAGGCCCTGTAAATTTCCATGTACACAAATGTGCATGTGCACATGCGCACCACACACAAATCAGAAAGAAAAAGGAAATGAAATATGGGTGGTTGTCTGGTTATTTTATTTGTTCTGCCAACACTATGGACCATGTCCAGCAAATATTTTGTTCACAATGCTCTCAACAGAGTTACTGGAGTGACTGAGCTTTAACCACATACATGCCTAGAGATTGAAACACAGCAATTGGTAAAACATAGTGGTGAGTAATGATAAGACCCAATCTGAAGTGTCTTTGCAAAGAAAACTCTGCACTGGCTTCACTTTCTAACATGATTCGTGGCCTGCCATTGTGAATTCACACAAATATGAAGGGCTTTTAAGACAAAAGAGAAGAGTCTGTTATATAGCAAGGGCCAAGACTGTGGCGGGACTTGATGGTATTTCTTCGGAAAGTTTTACATATCCTATAAACAGCTTCTATTTCTTGGTAACACAAATTGCTTGAGGGAGCTCATATCTCCCTATAACAAATACAGAAAAGGAAATTTTTTTTTTTTAAGGTTATCAGGAAATCTGTTGATTTTATTCACACAAAGCTTTTTAAATGACCAAGGAGAAACACTGAATCCAAAGCCTGCTTAGTGAATGGAAAAAGGAATAGCAACTGTGCTTTCTCCCTTCCACCCTTACATGATGCCTTTGCCAGCTTCCTGGGCAACTGTCACATATTTTGTCTTGTAATAATTGATCTTTACCATTTACAAAGAACACACATTTCTTGTAGTTGTAAGAAAAATGCCTTCATGCACCAAAGTTGTTATTTATTTCTTGGTTTGTTACCATTACTGTCCTGAAGATCTGGCTTGCACATAGACACTTTTAGTGTTGAATTCTCCACAAACACAGGTCAGAATATATTCCATGGCCTGGAGGTCCAACATCTAAGGAGCAATGTCCGTGTTCATTTAACTGTTGAGCGTTCTCTCAAAATCCTAAAACAACTTAAACCAGCTGCATCTCCACAGAAAGGCCTCTGGCTCAATTACTACAAATCCACAGCTGAGATTTTGGCTCCCTATCATGTCAGAGCCAGGATCCCTATCCTAAGCAAAAGCATTGTGTTTTTCCTAGTCTTTCCTGTGGAAAGGGAGGCAAAGTACTCTGGCCATGCCAGCTTTGCCAGGCTGAACTGAAGAGTTCATGATGGCTCTGCTTCTCTCTTGTCCCAGCCTACATTTTGAGGGTGGATCAGGATTGTAGGCACAGATCCTCTCCTCTGCTTTATAGAACCATATAATCATTATGATTGGAAAAAACCTTCAAGAACACTGAGGCCAACTGTAAGCCCTTCAACATCATGCCAATTAAACCGTATCCCTAAGTGCCTCCTTTACACATTTCTTGATCACTGCTGTGGGTGTTTATGGGTGTAGGGCCATGTCTCTGTGAGAAGACATCTGTTCTCTGGGGGAAGGAGATTTGTATGGACAGAGTGCATTCAGAGTGCAAATGGTCCCACCATCTCAAGGCTATTCAGGATGATGACATGGTGGCAGAAGCTTGGTGTATCTTCTTTGGCATATGTCCGGGAGCAGGAATACTTCTCCTGGGCTACCGACCACCATCAGTAGGTTTTGTCTACCATGAAACAGAGAGGAGAGGCTGACAAGAGAGTCACCAGCTTTGCAATGGATGACTTTATGCCTTCAGCACAGATTGCACCTTCCACTCAGCACTGATCTCTGGATCTTGTGATCAGAATTCGTCTCTGTTCCTCCTCAGATTGCTTTAAAACCTCTCCCTTAATGGTGTTGTCACACCTCGAGAGCACAAGTGACTTGTGCTGTGTCACCAGGACAAGACTTACAGTACTGCCTGAAATATGAGAAGAAAGGAGGCAAATTGTTCCTAAAACACAGGAAATGTTAGTGCTCTCACAACCCTTATTCAAGAGTGCCTGTCTCTCTTAAGGCAATCCTGCATATATACGCTGATTTAATTTCCATATAATGCTGGTCTTGCTGTCTGCTTCTGCAATGGGAACCTCAGCTCCTATTCAGTGTGTGTGTTGGGTGCCCTCTGTGAAAGTAGATTTCTGGCAATGTAGGAGAGAATGGAGCACCTGATGTCTGTTTGGACTTTGCTTAAATTGTAAGCCAAGAGCTCAGAAACATTTATTGGTCCCTCAGTCTAGGCTTCACATCTTTCTCTCGCTGAAACAGTCGTTGACCATATTTAACCTTTATCCTTCCAAACAGATCAGAATTTTACTTAGCAACCATCAGTGGCAAGGTCCATATCTCTTGAGGAATATGTGTGAGGGCTGTTTTTTGTGTGGAAGCAGAATTGAAAATAGTGTAGGAAGATTCTGGTAACCTAATATCATTGGCTTACAATAACTTAAGGGCAAGAACTGAGTCACTAGGCACCCTAAGCTTAAAGCTTTAGTGACAGTTCCTTATACAGTTACATTTTTTTCCTGATGAAAATGATGTACAAACATTTATCTGCATGATGGATATTCCAGTGGTATCTAAAATTGCTGTGTATATCTTCAGTGCAGAGAAAGATGAAAAAGGAAATTGAGGATTTTTTTCTAAGTAGCAAATATGTAAGCAAATGAAAGGAAACATTTTCCTTCTGTCTACAAGGGAAGATTTTTGTTTTTTAATGTCCAGTATGAAATGTTTCCATATGTGTGATGGAACAGGAGAATGCTGGCAGGTGCCATTAGGATCGCAGAGCACAGGGTTCACATTCAGCACACCACTACAGGGGCACAAGCTCCTCAAGCTCCAATTTGGGTTGTTTTTGGCACATGAGCTGTTGCAGGAGAACGTACAAAAATACTTTGATGGTCTAAAGTGAGATTTTGATCTATGGAAAAATAGTGGAAGAACATGACTGGAGGCTCTGAGCAACTCTGGAAAGACCTGGATTGGTTGGACTAAACCTAGACACACAGAAATGTAAATTCTCTGTAGTAGAAATATGGCATCCGAAAAGGAACATTAACATACCACAGAGCACAAGTAGATCACTGTGCAGCTGAAGTCAGTACCTCATACTTGCTACAATAAACCAGGAAGGAACACAACGATACTTTGGACTAGAATATGATAGCACATAGACCTAATCAGCCAGCTGAAAGCACTATTGTGCATAAGTATCTATTTAATACAGATAAGTTTTGAGAAATTGAAGGACTTCAAGACTTTACAGAATGTGGACAATAAGGAATAGAAAAATGATTTTTTGTCTGGACAACTCCAAAGAGGATGTGAGTGCATCGCTTTGAAATAATTATCACATAAAAGGGACACCAACAATATGTACATTGTGCATGTATTTTGCATTACAAAAACCTATACTTTTTCCTGAACCTAAACCTTCAGTTGTAAAAACATCACTTTTTGTTTATTTGTTTTGCTAAGAGATCTGCTTTAGCTAAAAATATCTACAAGCCCCTATTGCCTTTGCAGAAACATTCCAGTAAGCCTCTTCCAAGGATACAGGGCTGGGCTGCCTTTTTTTTAACTATGAGCTGAATACTAACTTGGTGTCACTAGGCAAAAATATTTAAGTTCTGTGGTGAGACTCCAGAGTTGGGTTTTGACCATGTCACGTTTATAAATTCTCCTTCAAATCTCAGAATAATCATTATGTGAACTGCTATTGAGAAAAAAAATCTTAGAGGAAAAGTGTCTGGGTCAGTGTATTCCCAACCCTTTGATCAATTACATATTAATTCTAAATATATATTTATTTCTTTAAAAAAATTCTTTAATTGGCAATGTGCAACAGAAAAATAATATATGATGTGAAAACTGCTTAATTATGGGAAAAAGCAGAGCTGTCGATATTCTATGTTGGTTTCAAAATTACAGTGAGAGTGGAAGCTATTTAGATACTACATTACAAATATAGTTCAAATAAAACAAAGAGGTCTTTTTTGTTGGCATAGGAACTATACATCTTCTGAAACAAAATAATTATAGACTTTTTGTTTACCTAGAAATAAATATCACAGTCATCATAAATATCACAGTCATCATTTTTCGCTTTCCCGAGACACTACTTTGAGAAGGTATTGCAGTGCATACCCTGTTTTAGTAGCTAGCAAGGATTATCATGAAAATTGCATGTCTAACAATGGACTGGAGTTTAGCGAGATTGAGTTTAGATAATTTGGAAGGAAACAGCTTTAGATGCTTAAACATTAGTTCCTATTATTTCCCATCAAACCACTAGAAGGTGTTATCAAAATAATAAAGTGTCTCCTAAAGAAGATTGCTGAATCAGACTGTGATTTGTGGTGGGAATAACCAAGCTGCTGAGCAGCACTAATGAATCATGAGCTATCACCTGCTGACAATTTTTCAGCAGAAACCTAAAGATAAGAATGCCTTACCATATTAGAAATTGCTAGGGAATTGCAATTATACGGAAAGACAAATAAAATTCTATCAAAACGCAACATAATATGCCCCTAGAGCTGACACAATTTCATGTAAATTGTACCATGTCAGTCCATGATAGGAAATACTGTTCTGAGACAGCATGCATCTAACAATGGTGCTGTGTTATGAAGTTATGACTTTATTCTTTATACAGAGAAATAGGTTACATCTCCAAAGATGGAGGTGATGATGACATCTCCAAAGCTGGAAACATGGAGTTGGGGATGGAAAATAAGGACGTCAAACTAATTTCTAATTGTTTCATTTGAGAATGCCTCTAGCAGGTAGCAATCCTGATAGGTTGCAAGAGAGCTTAGAGACGGGACAAGCAGAGCGAAGGGATATCCTACCACCCGACAAAGCACTGATGACTTACTTAGGGGAAACCTCCAGATTTACCAGATGGTATAAGACACTCTATGGATTAACTGGACATTTCTTGACATTCAATATTATAGAATATATGGACATTCTGTACTCTATTAATGTTGATAGAAACTGCTCTTATTTTCAGTTGTAGGGAGGAAATTGAGGGCAAGAGGTCTCTGAGAAGAGACTGCTAGAAGCTGCTGTTATGTTGTGCCGGACAGAGGTCTAAAATTGCAGACCACAGATCAGTTTGACCTGAGCCATCCCATGAAGCAGGCTCTGCCAGTCTCACTGGACAATATTGCTATCGTACAACACAAGAAGAACTTTGTTTCTGGATCTTTTCAAAGCTTTAGTGTGCTCTTGCTGCTATACAATCAGTGAATGCTTCAGGCCACAGATGTCTGTGTAGGAGCCTGGCAGCTTGTCCTCGTGGGCACAGGGTCAGTTCTACTCTTGTTCCTATTTATTACATGACACATCACGTGAGTAACCAGAGACTGTGGGCGCTCGGGGAGTAAGATCTCGTCCTCAAAACTAGATGCTTTGTTGGGATGTTTTTTGTGCTAGGACAGGCTGTGGCTGGATGAATTTACCCTGCAATCATTTGCTGCTGAATGAATGGCTGTACTGATAAAGCTTTTGTGTTTATATGCTTGCTAACTTCAAAGGATGCCATTGCCTATATGGATCCAGATCAGATTTCAGGAGTTGCATTAAAAACCAGTAAGAGCCAGATGGCTTACTGTTTGAAGAACTTTCATGTTTAGCTTTTAAGAAAAGGGAGAAAAAAACCCAAATATCCTGCCCTAATAGCAAGGTTTGAACAACATTTTTGTCTCTCATTGCCCTCTATTTGCCACCCCATTCTTAACCAAGCAGTAATTCAGACTCCTGAAACTTGCCTCAGCCTCAAATTAAAATTCTCAAAGCATTCTGTTTTGTTTATCTTCTTATATGTCATGTTCCCTCTGCGTCGTCCTTGGGTGGTACTATTTGTGGTTCAGAGAGCGATCCTCTATATAATGGCAGGAAAAACCAGCAAATCTTGTCTGACAGTTTTACTTAGTAAACTAAATGATCCAAACAGAAGAGACAAAGGGATACTGTTGCATGTAAGTCCCATGATCACAGCTGACATCCCTATCAGCTCTATCACCATCATGCAAAGACCCTCTCCCATTTCTCTTCTGCCTTCAGTCCTTCTTTGACACTCCTCAAAACTCACATTTAACTCTTTCGTTAACATCAGTTAAAAAGCACTAAATGCCGTGAGGGAGCACCTATTGCACTCAAATATGTCCAAAATAGTTTTCAGGGTACTTGTCCATCTCAGAACCTCATAAAATAAGACAAAATGGTTAAGGAATCTGGACCATGCAGCCAGAGAAATGAAGAAAAGATATATGTTAGTCACTTGATTCCTGATTATGAGAGATAGTGGTGTTGTGGTAACTGGTGCCAGGAAGAAATGAAAGTACATTTCTTTCAGACAGAAAGAAATGTTTCCAGACAGAGGTTTATGTTTAAGACTTCTGACATTTCTACTGCTATTTGGCTACAGATGGGTGGATAGTTCACAGTAAGCAGTTGTAGTTTCTTTTCTGCACATATATTACACCTGAAAAAGTGCTGATTTCCTTTACTATCCCCTAAAGCTGTTATTTGATTAACTTATTAACTTTTAGTGAATATTTTATCTATTCCTATCCATATAAAGCATATACTTTACTAGAAAAATAAGGTCTTTCTTTATAAGACTGTTGTAAGAATAAAGTTCAGCAATGACTGTGAGATATATAGATATAATAGAGGGCCAGGAAAGTACTTTAGTGGTGCCAGATATGCCTCATCTCATGTTAATTACCCGTTTCTTTCAATACTTGGAATTACTATTTTTTTCCCCTCAAGAATATTTAGCAAAGCTACTTTATCTTTTGATGTACTTGGATCTGAGTGAAACTCCAGCTGGAGAAAAAACAAACAAACATACCAAATAATGTGTTCAGACTTGTGCGTTTTTAAATCAAAATCATATGAAGAGCTTTGGATAAAATGCATTAGTTTTGCAATGCAGTGCAATTTTGTTCACATTTGCACTTCAGAAGGCTTCATGGGGAAATCCTAACACAACTGTTGACGAACCTTCTAATAAATCAGAGCCCTGAACGTTTCCCCGCCGTGCTCAGTTATGACAACTCACTCTGCACTACTTGGCCAGTCTGGGGATATTTGTACTGCCATGAAATTGCAGACTCAGCAACATCCAGCAAGCTGCTGCCAACCACAAGTTTTGAACTACTGTAATGACCTTGCTCAACAAACACACTCGTTATTTTTGACACAGAGGCAATTTACCAAGCCGTCTGTGTGCTCCTTGGTTGGTTGACATTCCCAGAAGTTATCATGCATTTGGAGGGTTGCTTAATGTATAGCTGGGAGTTATTTTTGAACTGAACTGAACGTTTTGTAACACTGCTATTGACTTTTTTAACCCCTAAGTGAATCACGGAAAATTACATCTGCTCTTTTTTGTGGGAGTTAGAAACGTGATCTTTTTTTGGATGTTTCTGTGGAGCACTGTGATAGGAATCTCTTTGCACCGCACCAAATCAAAACAGTGCTTGGCCCATGGCACACAGTCCTATGATTTACAGGCTGAAACAAGTTTCAGCTCTAGCCTCCCTAGTAACTCATGCTTTTGGCTGGAAATATAATCTCTGTATCTCTCAAGCTGAGAGAAGCCATTAGTCAGAGAACTTTCCCTGAGGTGATGTGTCCTTACAAAGAGAAAAAAAAGATAGGAGGACGACTACTGTAGCTAACTAGGTCAATTCAAGTTCCTTAAATTTGTTAGCTCCTTAGCAAATCTCTTCTGCTTTTAGCATGTATGCATACACAGCAGCAAGAGACTACCGTCCAAAGACTTGCATAGAGATGGCAATATCACATGCATAAAGGAATTAAGTGTTCTGGGGTCTTTCATCTGCATTGGTGCGCTGTGTACATAGCTGCTTCTACCAGTTTCACCACAACTGCAACCCACTGCATGTCCTGATTTAGGCTTTGGCCTTGTCAGATACTGCCAAATGCTGCTCAGTGGTCACTGGCTTAGGCTTCCAGTAGGCTGGGGAGCTGCATCCTTGGTGAAGCACCATGGCTGCTGCTTTCTAAAAACTCTTCTCTTGGTATCTTTGTTCTTGCTGTTGCCAGCATACAGCCCATACATTTTTCTTTTTTAAAGTCTTCCTTAACCTTCCTGAGTTACAGTTTAGGAACTTACATATGCTTTAGCTAAACATACCAAGTGCCAAATTGCAGCCTGTTCAGCTATAGAATTAGTCAGATACCATTGATATATATTTTTTTACTATAAGTAAAGGATATCTTATTATTAGGTGAAGAGGATTTTATGAAATCAGGCACATGCACTGATTACTGCTGCTCCTGGCCTTCCCAAACCCTTGGATTTCCTGAAGTTCTTACATGGACCTGTCTCTGTATGAGGCAGCAGAGAGGGGCAGTAGGGAAAAGGAAGGCAGTGCCTTCAGAATCAGCATCCCCAGGTTAAGGTTTTCCCTTTAGCTGGGAACGTGCTTGGATCCTAGTTTTTGTACTCTTTAAGCACTGTAAATAGCGGAGCACAGAGCCTGGACAGTGTCTCTGGGCCACCAGGCAGTATTTTCAGTCAGGATATATCTCCTATAGGAGTTTCTGCAGGCCTGCTGAGTGTCAAGGGGATTTGAGGTATCAAAACAAGCTGTAACTAAGTTTCAGACATATTTCTTAAAGTTTTCTTTCACAAGTCTATCAAAATGAAGAGAATGTAAGGCTGCAGAATAGACAAAATGTCACACATGAACGAGAAAGAGAGTGAGAATCCCACAGATTTCCCGTCTTTTTGTTGAAATCTGAAGCCTTAGGAGTGGCTCTGCAAACGGAGAATGCTTTACTCAAAAAGAATGCTTGGCCCTTGCAAGAAAACATAAAAAGTTGAGTGCTCAGTGGATCTGCCTCCCATCTTTAAGTAAGTAATGCAGCTGGCATGTGTTCACACTAACTCTTTCACAGAATCACAGAATCTTTCCTGTGGAATTTTCTCCCCATATCCCTCAAAGCCTTTCCCCATCCTGTGCTGCCCTTTCCCACTTTGTGCTTGCTCTGTGTTTTTCGAGCTCAATGTGCCTGCTCTGTTTGTATTGCACCTGGCCAGGTGGTCACTGCTGGCTTTGCCTTTGCCACTCTTTAAATTAAACATGCTGTTGCACTTTGTACAAACTCCCGCGCTCTCCAACCATTGAAAATGTTTGGACTTTTTTCCCCTATGCGTGTGAGGTTTCACCCACTGCTCTGGTTCCTGCTTCCAGCTAAAACACAGAGGGCAAGACATCAAAGCAGAGGGCCACTGCCAAGGAGTCATTTCACAGAAAGGACCAACGAGCTGGAAAATTGGAACTTTCACTGGTTTCTCATATACATGCTTTTGACCTTGAAACATTGAATATGTCTCTGGCATTTCAAAGGCTAGATTTCTTTATTTTCATTACTTTCTTTTCTTTTTTTTTTCCATAGAAATCATAGGTAAATCAAACCAACAAACAAATAAAACAAACAAACAAAACCTGATCAGAACTCTTTTTTTTTTTTTGCTAAAAAGCCAAAAGTGCTATCCGTATCCTAAAATCCTAAATCTTGCATGACTTTCTGTAGATCTCTGCAGTAGCTGCTGACACAGTGACGTTCGGTGAGCCCAAGTGAAGAAATAACTTGAACTACAGCAGACTAAAACTTTAAATGAAGCCCTCAAAGTGCCTCAAGATTCTGTCAACCAACCAGAGCAATGAGTTCTCTTATTTGCAAGACTACAATGCAACATGTGACAGAATCTTCCATGGTATCAATATGCAAGTATTTATAAGAAACTATAGAAGGAACAGAACAATCCAGTAGTACCCAGGGAAGTTACTGGGACAATTCTCTGTGGGACTCAATGGCAGAAGCAGCAACTTTGCCGCATGTTAGCAAGTGATTTCTTTTCATTTTGGAAAAAAATGTCCAGTCATACTTTTCTCAGGATCTGACCATTGTTAAGGGAAAAAGCATAATATTCCTACGAGCCATTAAGGCTGCATGATTCATTTTATTTGCTTTTGTCATTTCATTTTGTTGTCTGACACAATAAATGACAGAAACATTTATTATAAATACAATAGAGAATATAGAGAGAGTCCTATAACTTTAAAAGCTATTCACCTGAGATCTATTCCTGAGTTTCCCTTCCAGTGCCTCAGTGCCTGCTGTGCATCTTTGTCAAAAGGATACTCATCACATGCTACATCAAAAAATCATTGTTCAACCAGGAGCACAGGTTAGACCTTCTAAGTCAGTTTTTGCTGAAATGCTGGAAATCATCAGAAAATTCACTATGTGCTGATAGTCTTTGTAGCTTTTTCAATAGTTCCTTTGGAAGGACAAACATACTCCACTTGGCATCCGCTGGCATACAATACAGAAATTGTAGGGACAGTGCTCTGGTGGAATGCTCTCACTTGCATAAGACTAACACGTTTGGGCTGCTCATTTTAACTAACTGCAGTGTTGACAACATATCATTTGCTGTGTTATATCTTAAATTAAGATACTGGCTTAGACACAAAGGCCAGGCCACACTTCACTCACTTTATAAATGGCTTACTGTGTTTTTACCCAACTGTATTTATAGAAAAAGAGCTCACTACATTTCCTAGGTATTAAGCTGCCTTGACATGCTGAGTGGAAAAATATTCAACCCCCCGCCCAAATCTCCCATTAATTTGAGCAGCAGCTTATGTCTAAAGGAAATATAGTTCTGGGTCATTCATAGATGAATCTTGTTGCTAACACGGAAAAAAGGATAGTTCTGCTGCTTTGTTATGTTTTTTTTCTTACTAATCTTGTAACTCTGACAGATGATGCTACCTGTTTGCTGACTTAATAAACACTTTTAAAAAAATATGCTTTATGCGTTGCTCCAAGTGTGAATTGAGTCTTTATATGGGAGATTTGACTAATGTATAGCAGTCACTATTGACTAAACAGCTGTCAGCAGCCAGTAGAGATTTTTATTTAATTTTTGTCCTAATTTTGCTTCAACAACTTTTTTTCTTTGTAACTGAGCCAAGCCAAAAGCATTTGAAAAAACAGCAGGTCATAGTGAGGATGAATAGGTCATATTCATAACATGTTGCTTGCGATTTCAGTCAAATGGGTGTATTATCTATAAACTTGATATTCATGTTTTAAAAAATTGAACGAAAACAAAAGTTTCAGCTCTCTTGTCTAGTGAGTTGAGTTCAAAGCCATTTTCTGCTTGACACAGCACAGGAGCTGTAGCAGAGGTATTTTGTTTGCTGAGTGCCCCAAGCACTGCTAAATGTAATCCTTCTTTTACTCTTAGGGTCAGTAAACATTTAATTCATCCATATAAAGAACAGTGATGTTGGGAGGAAAGAGTAAAAACACCACACCTGGAGGCTGGATTTTAGGGCACTTACCAAACAGGAAAAAAAAATAAAGGGGGCGAGGGTTGAGGCCTCTCCAGCAAAGAGGATGATGGAATGTGTATTTGCCTGAGCATAGGGAAACCTTCTACTCTTTGATTTTGTATATTTGTCCCAGCTCTATAACTCATCCAAAATCCTAATGTATATTACTTCCACTTTCTATAAGGTTCTATATAACGTTCTGTACGTTATGGTGGAATTTGCTTTCTCTTTTGATTTTTATCCCTGGATAAAGTGAGATGGGCATGAATATATGAGTTTTTATTAAAAAGTTCTAAAATATTTTTCCAAAAAAATGCTTAAAAATGAGGAGAAATATTTGTTTTGTCCTACCTCTTCCTAATTTCTGCTGTACATGTCTTCTTAAGAGTAGCGTTCCATTGTTCAGACAATTGCTCAGAGATTTTTGGTTTGTTTGTTTTTTCCCCCACTTATTGAAGAGAAGTAAGATAATTATTCTCCTGAAAGTGGTATAATTTGCCTTAGCATGAGTTTTTAGAGTTTTAGCTATGAAGAAGTAGAGCAGTAAAACAGAGAAATGAGCCAAGTTACCTGCTACATGTGATATTGAGCTGTCCTTTGACATTCACTCTTCCCACATCATAGTCCTGTGTCTTAACAGTTCACTGCTTTTTCAGATCACATTTACCACAGAAGATAATACTTCAAAGTATTATATTTTTTATGATTCATTTCAACCTCTTGTTGCTAGCCTCTTCAGAGATTTTTAATCATTGTATCATGGTATGATATTTTCTTTTTCCCTCTCTGGTCTCAGTTGTGTTCTTCTTCGGTCTCTTTGCAATTTCATAGTGATGATGCAAATAATGGCCCTATTCTGCCCAGACTCAGAAGAAATAACGCCTGCGATTGAAACTTCTGAAGAGCAAACAAGGGCATTCCTATACTTTCTGCTGTATTCACGGTGGGCTCCATTTATTTAGCTCAGTCTATTTCTTTTTAAAGTCTTATAAGTCAAAGCCACAGGGTATTATGAAGTATTATTTGCAATGTCTGGAACAACCTTTTTGGCTTGCAGTGTCCCAGTGGGAGTGTGTCTTTTGCCCTGGTAGAAGTGCATCTCTGCTGGGTTGGCTGGGCAGCAACGCTTCCTAGTATTTAGTCACATCTGTCAGCAATGAAGACAGCCTTCCAGCAACCGGACAAGGCCAGGCATCTGCTTAGAGATTACTCTCTGTCGATAATTAATCTTGTAATTAATGAATGACAAAGTTAATCCAGTTTTGCAGTGAAAGGCACCATAAACATCCTTAACTTCCTTGTTCCATATTCCAGAGTAGTGCTCAAAGAGCCCAAGGACTCCACACTGTCAACACAGAGATGAGTACTAGTCTGGCTGAGGTTGTGACACAGAACTGGGAAGTGTTGTGAGCATGAGGAGTGGATCATCACTACTGGCTGTCTCAGTAGTGTCATTCACCTCCATATTAATTCAGTGTAGGAGCGACATGACCTTTGCCATTGTATTTGCAATGCCCAGAGCAAGTTAAGCAGTTGTAAGACTTTTGCTGGCCTCCCTCCACTTGTTGCTTGTCCATTGCATGATCTCTTTATCCATTGCTGAGCGCAATCAGTCTGTGCTTGATGTTGCAAGCCAGTATGATAGAGGAGCTGAGGCAGCAGTTCTGTCAGGAAGTTCTGGTGCTTTTTCTTCTGTTCAATCTATGACTCAGTACACTGGAGATTAAGGTTGAGCAAGTGAGGAAGGAGACTTTTAAAACGTGTATGCGCTTTTGTCTCTCATGGCTGCTATCATACTGTCCATCCTTCCCCTCTTGGAAGGTGACTGAGCTGAGAGGTGGCTGTGGCACTTCGCAGAATGGCGGAAGAGGCAAAACACCTAGAATGGCATCAATCTGGATGGACGCTAATCTGCCTTTAAGGATGGGGACCATGGCTTCTGGGTTGTTTAGCTCTTTGTCCACCAGACTGCATCTTGCTAGTTTCCCTGGAGTAATGGCTTATCCACAGGCAATGGCATATTGAGCTGGCTCCCCCTCACTCATGTGCAGAAATGAGTTGCACCACAAACTGCATCTGCCCTGCTGTGTATTCCAAGGCTTTGCGTGGTGAGATGTGCCAGGGTAATTTCTCATGAGGAGAAAGGATGAACAGCTTCAGGAGCCTGGAAGGAGTAGAAAGTGTATGATGGTCAGGGTGGGAAGACTGCAATTGTGAAGACATCCACTCTGGAGTGTTGTAGGGGACAGATCTGCAGTCCTCATATGAGCAACTGAAGATATAACATCCAAGGGTGGAGGTGGAGAATTAAGGAAGTTGAAAATGAAGGTTTAGGATTACTTGTGAGTGAAGGAAAGCCAAAGAGATTTTTTGGAAGAAAAGTGCAGGTCAGTATTGTGTAAATCTCTATTTTAATACACAATAAAAATTATTTTCAGGAGAGAATTAAAAAGGTGATATTTAGGTTTGGTGGACAGAGAGATTATTTGTTCCATTTCAGGAACAGCATGTTCCACTGGAAAGGCAAAAAACAAAGGCAAATAAAGTTCTATGAACTGAATCCTCCTCTCCCTAATCTTTCACTTTTCCTTTATGCATATAGAACAGGGATGCAGAAAGTTGATGGAGAACTGAGGCTGGAAGGATGCAGAGCAAGAAAATCATCACTACCAATGTATGCTATGGAAAAATAAACCTCTTTTGGGAAACTACTGCTTACTGACTGGTGGAATACTTCCAGATGAGGCTGAAATGGTACTAAGAAGTGCTTTCTCTTCTCTGCTGGAATCTCAAATCCATGAAACTGGGATTTAAAAAAAAATCTGTTTTGTGATATTTTTGAATTTTTTCCTTAGGATTTCCCTCCAGTTAAAAGGACAAGTCCTAGCTAGAGGCAATAGTGAGATCAGCTTTCTAAGTTTAATAAATATCATAAAAAAGAGAGACAGAAAACTGCCAAAAACGTATGTAATTAATCTCTCCCGAGACTGATATTTTTATTATTTTAATTCAGATGAAGGTATGTGCACATTCTTTAACTTTCTAACTTAAACAGTGAAACTAGCTGCCAAGTAAGCTTTATGTGCATTCTCCCCGTCTGAAAGACAAGATTGCTTCATTACTGCTTGAATCTATAGCAGTGGTCTAGGTGCTAAGCTGTAAGATGATGGTTTTGTCTAATTCTGTTGGCCTGGGTGTATTTTGAGAAGGGACTACCAATTTTAGTGTGAATGCCTTCTAGTTGTCTTCCTTGATGCTACCATTAGGGCTCTGTGTGAAATTCTCAGAATAAGCTAACATTATAGTATAAATAAGAGATGGGAAAAATATAAACTCTGACCTTCACATTTCTTATGCTTGTTCTTTGCAGCTGCCAAGCAAATTCATTTAAGACTCTCCTTATTCATGATGATAATTTCTGTAGGTGCGTAAGCAATTATTGTATGTCAAATGTGTGTGTGGCATGTATAGTAACATTCATAAAATGGAAGGCAATGTGTTTTCTTTGGAGAAACAGGAAATCAAGATGAAGTGGGACTGATTCCAAACACTGACCGATTTTATCCTGACTCCAGTTGTGCCTTGACCTTTCCTGACTAACAGAAAATGAGACTGGCTAAACGGAGGGTTTTTTGCTGTGTTTATACTGTAAGAGTCACGCTGATTCAAACAGAACCAGGCTTGTGCTCCTTGGCTGAGCCACATAATGGATCCTTTGAGGGAGCAGTGGATGTAGTGTGGAAGGTCATTTACTCTCTGTTGCTCTACAAGCCAAGAGGATGCAGACGGATGGTGGTGTTAATTCGTGCTGGTCAAAAATACCTGATCATAAGGCACAAGAGGATAGAGCAAAAACAGAAAGAAGAAGCAGAGTTCTGGGACTTCCATACATAATGCAGTCTACATGCATATAAACACATACTTCACCTACCACAGTGAAGGTGGTGACTCCTCTCCCTCTCCCTCTCCCTCTCCCTCTCCCTCTCCCTCTCCCT
>JAUBOD010000502.1:2616176-2630671 GCA_032353885.1 Nothura maculosa
CTCCCACAGGGATTTTCTTTTAGTGTCTATTTATTTATTATAAGCTCCAAAGTAAAGACCTCAGGATTAAAAGCGGGAGTGAGTGTGCATGTGGGGAAATGGGACACATCATACACAATATATTCTGGATGTCAAATGGGTGAAGATGTGGAGGAAATCTGGGTCGATCTCCCTGCTGCTGCATCAGCCCGGATTGATGGCTTGTGTGGCCTGTTTGCAAGCACTGAGCTGGAGAAGAGAAGCGTTTAAACTGCTGGGTCACTATTGCACATGAGAAAAGGAGAAGCTGCTTTTTTAGTTATGGGATTGTGTTTTATATTCTCCTCTCCCTCTGCCTTCTCTCTTCCTTTCCCCTGCCTTCCCTTTTCCCATAATTCAGAAGGCATAGGTCTAGCAGAATATCAAAGGAACTATTAAGGACATTGCTTTATGACCACACAGGCACAGCACAGAACAGGGTCTTTTGAATAATCATTCACTGGCCACTGAAAATTATATCAGCCTTGAGCAAACACTGTAAACTTGATAGACCTGGGATTAAAGTAGAAAAATACAGGTTCTCTTGCTTGTGCTTAACCAACCATCCCTGCCACTTACGTCTGCCGTGACATCAGCCCCGTGAGGGTAAGTTTGCCTGGCAGAGCTCCCAGAGTTGGGCTCTGGAGACCTTCATCCCAGCACCCGCATCACCGAGCGCCAGCACAGGCAGTGGGGCAAGGAGCTGGTTCCTGCACCCAGAAAACTTGCCTTTGCAGCAAGCAGGTACAAGGAGCTTTTTTGGGGAATGCCTGGAGAAGTCCTAATCTTCAGGAGGAAAAGGAATTTTGCTTCTGCTTCTTATAACTAAACAACTTTTTTTTGCCTTTATTTGTCTTGAGCGTGTACTTCACAATAAAAACCGGTTTAAAAATTTTGTTGCACGATAGTTCTCATTTTCTTATGTCTACCCTTGCTGGTGAAGGAGCTGCATGTTCATTTGGGAAGCTGGCAGTAGGCTTGAAAATGGCTGGTCTTGCTATAGCTTTTCATAACTGACCACACAACTCGTTCACCTACGTTCTCTCATGGACTCTGAAGTTCAGCAAATAGTTATTGATCATTCTTTTCCTGCCATAATAAGAAGAGATACCAGTGGTATAAACCTCATTCTACAACCATTACTACAACCATTCCTCATTCAATATTTTAACTACAAGCTTAAGACTAAGTCTAGTAGTAGTTGCAGTGAATTCAGATTGAGTTGTAGGCTGCCCTTCATCAAACGAACCACAGGAAATAGGTACCCAAGGTCACAAATATCTTAGTTGAGTGTTTGAAATAATAATAGCAAAATAGGTAAAACTCATAACAGTCCCTTATGTTTGTTTAATAATAAGCCTCTCCATTACACGAGATTCAGTGCAAGAACATTCTATTATATAAGATTGATATTTTGCAGTTAAGAAAATTGCAGACAGTGTATTTTTATTTTCACAAATAGCAAATAGGGAAGAATAATACCAAGGCAGTGCTAAACATATCATAGACTAATGCAAAATGACCTATTCTAGTGGGACAAGTAAGGAATTTAGTAGCAAAGCAGTGAGTAAATTGCTATTTTTGAAAGAGCATATTATTTTGTGGATAACTATAACAATTTTGCTTGATAGTTATGAAATGGCTATGTGTCCTCATCAGGAATTTCATGGATCTTTAAAATGTAAAGGATTTCCTAAGTTGGCTGAAATGATCTATTGAAAGCCATCTAAAGTGCTAAGTAATTGGTTATATGACAAAAATTTTAAATTAATACACCAAGCTAGGCCAGGAGAATTATTGACTCCTCTCGCTGCTGCAGCCTGCTTCCTTACACAGTACTCTGCCTAGTACATAACAGGAAGACGGATTCATATGTCAGCATAATATCTCACATCAGACTGCAAAATCACTAACATCAAAAGGATGGTTATTATAACATGGTGTATTTCTGAGAGTATATCAGATGTAAACAGTGATGGCAATCTGGGAGATCGTGTTTGCTGCATTGATCTATTCTGATCATGCTTTGACAGCACGGAGACTTGATTTTTTCACTGCACAAAGAGTGTACCACACAATTGCTCATTATTTTTAATTGGTCAGTGGTGTCTAAAACAAAGTCCTTGTGAGGGTTTGGGGAATTTTGAATGGGTATAGATGAACTAAATACAGCATGATCTGTCTTGATACTGCATTGAAACATACAGTCTACACTTTATACCTACTCCTACAGAATATGCTCTATATCATATGAAGTAAGTTCTACCTTCATCTTAGATTGGTGTTTTCTTAATCTTCTCTACCTTTACACCCAGCAGCAGCCACTACTCCTCTTATTTTCTAACAGGACAGCGATAGAAATAGTTTAGTGGGTGGTTTTGAGATGTCACAGGCTCAGGAAGAAGCACTCAGATGTGTTTTCTGCTTGTGCAAGTGGCTGCTTGTCCTCTGTGATGAAGAAAGTGGCTGGATGGAAGTGCCTGCACAGCACAGTCCAGGCTCTCAGCTGCAAGCTGGGCTATACCAATACCCACATGGGCTTGTGGGAACATAGGACTGAAACCTTTTCTCTTCCAGCCCAGCACCACAAAATTACTGAGACCTTCAATGAACATAAAAGACACTTAATCAAAAGGAAATATTTTCTTTTTGTTCATTTGTTTGTTCTTCCAAAATACAAAAGAAAGCACCGATTGTCAGAGATATCACAGAGGACTTTAGCAAGAATTAAGAAAAAAATACACTAGTAGAATAAGTATAATTATTAGGAAAACAAAAAAGATATTATATCTCATGCTGTAAGACTCAGTCAGCCTCTGCCAGATGGAAATGAGCGTGACCCTGGGGACATGCAGTTCTATGTCCACCTGCCTTTGTTCTCCTCTCTCACTCCACAGCTTGCCTGATGCTTGCTACCACTACCACTAGGAGTGATGTCCATGTTGGAGAATCTTGCCATGAAGCTGATCTAGCCTGGCCCTTCTTATTTGCCACAAGATGTTTCATAAATGTATTTGCGGTGTACCACAGGCAGACACTTGCTGTCTGCCCCAGGTGGTCCTTTTACACATACTGTTGTTCCAGCCTGAATCTGGGCAAAGCTGGCCCTTGTGTGATGCAGTTCAATAAGAAACTGAATTTGTGCAGGACATAATTTTAATGACTATATGAGCTTCTTCTGCAAGACTAGTGTCAGAAAAACAGCAAAAAGGAAATCCTGAGAAGACAGAGAATGCTTCTTTGAGAACAATCGGCTGTCAGAAGGAAACATTGCACCTACTCAAATGTAATATATCTCTTAAGCCATACTCAACACTAGGTGCTCAGCTAGCAATATGACTTTGCTGTGGGAGTGTAAATAATGTAGGAAGAAGGATGCTTTGGCGACAGCGCAGCAAGTGGAGAGGGAGAGACCATGGAGGAGTGACCTTCTGGATTTCTACAAAATCCTTCTTGGCACCTTGTTTCCTTGGGATGGCTGCTTCCTGCCACTGAGAGGCATTTCATTTAGAGAACAAAGAAAGAACCATTTTAGGAAGAACATCTTCGAGCAGACCTTGACGTCAAGATTTTCTGGCAAGAGACTAAGCACCACATTAGTTCTGCAAAAACGATAGTGTCCCTGAGTGAGAAAAGGCCAGCCTAGAAATCTGTAACTGGTTGTTCCCCTTTTGGAGGCCACAAATCCTCTGTGTCCTTCAGAGGAGCGAGGTGGGACTGACCTTCAGAGAACAGAATCCTCTTGGGAGCTGCAATCTACAGAATTGCTGACTGACCTCCAAAGATGTTTACAAGGAAACAAGGCCCATTTTTTATTTCAAATCCTACCTTCAAAGAGGCAGATTGTGTGTAGTATTTCAGCTATTTTGGTGGATATGAGGAAAACAGGGAAAGCTCAGAGATGAACTATAAAGAATTTAACAAAATGTGCTCTCCAAAATAAGATTCATGGTCCTTAATCTGTTACTTTCTAGGAACAGTAGTCTGCAAAATTTGTGAAAAATTATCAGCTTTTTCTTTGTCTTTCACAACTATCAAATATTAAATTAATTTGCCCATTTCTATAAATATTCATATATCCATAGACTCATGCTTCTGTTGTGGCTTTTGTCATTTTTTTTACCTTTCTAACTAATGGATCTAATTGCAAATTACCTTTTGCTATCAACAAAGTTTTTAAAGCAAATAAAAAGTTATTAGAGATAGTTGGGAGGCAAATGTTTCTAAAGGAGAAGTTAAAATTGCATTCCATGTTCATAGCTGCATCAGAACTAGATCTGCTATAATATAGACTCCTTGAAATATTCAATCCATCCCTTCCTGGTGCCTTTCAGAGCTTTGTTTTAAGAAAAACACTAAATTCTGTGATGCAGAATGGGAAAAGGTAAAACATGGGCCCTGCTTTACCTACCAATGGGGAAAAGAGTCCAGTGTAACCAGCTTCCAGGTTATACAATTTTTCATCCATTCTACCTTTGGTATTGCATCACCTCTTGAAGAAAATGTGTCTGATGAAATGGACTGTAAGAAAACTATGTACAAGAGAAAGTGTAGAATCTAGGTAGCGGGAGACAAGTCACATGAGGCAACACACTTGCTTTGAACTTCTTATTATATGTTTTCTCAAAATTGGGAAAAGATAATTTTAAAATTAATAGACACAGAGTAACTAGTGGAGCAGTTTTAGGCCTGATGCCTGCACCCAAACTTAACTATTTTCTATTCAGCTTGACTTCAAGCTGTTCTGGATTCTATTACTACTTTTTGGATGTCTAGCTAGAAAATTTTAAGCACAAAACAGAAACACTCAGAAAGGAAATACAAAACTAAATGTTTTTGTTATGTGACCTACAATAGAGTAGTGATGGTAAGTGATCACAGCTACCTCATTGCACAGCTGTGAATTCTGTGCTAGAACAGGCTGCTGGAGCTGAGTGCTTCCTTAAGCTTTCAGCAGTCTTTTTGCTTTGCTTTTAAATTCAGATATAACAAATTTTGTCTGGCTTAATCATAAGAATGAATCATGATGCATTTCTCTCCCACATCCTGTTCCCTTGGCTCCAGCGGGGTGAAAGGAAAACACCTGTGATGCCATAGTTACAGTGGACATAATGAAAGTAGGGAATATAGCTCTCTCAGGATGACTGCCTGCCACAGCCCACTGTTCAAAGGCACACAACCAGGAACAGACATTATTCAGATCCTATTATCCTTACCTAAGCTCCTCAACTTTGTAGCAGGGAGAGGGAGAAAGAGCTAAAATATTGTCATTGCCTAAAACTTAAGTAGAAAGAAAAAGCTCTATATAGGTGCAGTGTTTTCTGTTAGAAGAAGATTTTTACTAGGAGAGGCTTGAGAATGTGCTTTAATAAGATCGTCAAACAAGATGGTTTTGCCATGAAAAGCTGTGTTGCCACTTGGGATTTGCAGAGATGCATTGAAAGGTAAAGCTGCACTGGCATTGTCTCTGCTCTGTAGACTTGTGGAAGGTGGTAGCTATGGAGCTCTGTCTTGAAAGGAAAAAATGAGTTAAAAACAATGGTATGTGAAAAAAATGAAAAGGTATCAGATCAGCTGGCTTAGCAAAACTCACAGTGAAAGTGAGAGTGGAAAACTAAGCATGGCAGCCCTTGGTTTTGTCTGTGAATGCAATGTCAACAGGGCAATCAGGAAGTTAGGAAGCCTGCAGGTCATGAAGGAGCCACAATCAATGATTGTGAGATAGAGTCCTCAGGCCCTGGCATGAGTCAGTGCTCAAGGCTGCCAGGCTCCCTGCACCAGCTGGGAATGTCTTCTGGGGGAGGCTTCTTCAGTAAGAACTGAAATTCATGGGCTGCATAGGACAACTCCACAAAGTATTAAGGTCCTCAAGGTAGTCCCATCCTGAAGCTTACAGATGATCGCTGGCCCGTTGAATGCCAGCACAGCACAACACTGTCTGGCTCTGCAAGAAGCCTGTGAAACCACTGCTTTATGCAATATCTTTTGATTTTAGTGAACTGGTGTTTTCCTGTGAAAATCAGTTTCATCATAAAACTTTCAGCCAGCTCCACGCCCACATCACCAAGGCTACCTTGAATACTGTTTCTCTGAATCTCTGTTTCTTCTGCTGCAAGGAAAAATGAGTAAAAATGCACCCCAAAGTGCTGAGGCCAGTTCTGACAGGGAACAAGAAGACAGTGGGGAATTTGTAAGAGAGCACAACTCTGGCCACACCAGTTCCTGCCACACTAGTGGTTTGTGATCAGGAGACTGGAGCAGTGCTGAAGTCACCACTGGCTGTCCTAGCCTTTCCCTAATGTGCATATGTCTTCCCTCAGCATCCATGCTTAGTGCATAGACTGCACTACTCCATTATGGGTGTAGGAAACTCCTATTGCTTAGGGTGGCTAACATGTAGCACAAGTGATTTTGCAGAAATTGTTGCTCATCTCTTAAAAAATAAAAAGTTCTTATGGCAGCAGTGTTCTGGAAAACCCCTTTCTTCCTTGGTTTCTGCAAGTCGATATTCAGACTGATCATGTAGGCTTAGTGCTTGGGTTGTCTCGGATGTGAATCATCAACGAGAATTTTCTATACAGAGAGAAGGGATGCAAAGCAGGGGCTTTTCCTCTTCTCTCATGCAGTGAATTGCAAAATATTAGAAATTCATTCCTTTAACAAGAATTACCACATTAAACTTACTTTCTTTGATTTAAAAATAAAACAAAAAAGGGATACTAAAGAATCAATGAGATAAATAGTCCCCAAAGAGAAGGGGAATTTCCTTGCTAAATGTTAACTTATGAAGCACTGACCCTTTCTAAGATGTGCTGACTCTTATCTTCTAAAGACAGTAATAAAAGAAATTACAGTAACTGAACTTTGAAAGAAAGACCTGGAAATGTGTTTATATATTTTTTTTTTGGGGGGGGAGGTCATCAAGCATTTCTCTAGATAAGATATCAGAAAGCAAGCAAGCAACAAGAATGAATTTTTCCAGTTGTACCAAAAACTCTTTAGGAATAAAGAGCCCCAGATAAAAGCTGTGAAGTGTCCAAGATAACATTAAGAAAACACAGAAGAGGAATTTTATTTCACTACTATTCTACTGACAAATCATTTAAATTGTGTGTTTATGTCTCATTTACATGTTTGTAATAATGTTAACACCTTGCTTTGTGGAATGTTTTATGTTCCAAACTATAAAGGACTTGTTATTATCATTCTTCTAAGGTAAAGCAATTAGATCTTTGTAGATGTAAATTTAACTATACTTATTTTTAACTAAGCACAGTCCTCTGCTCCCTTTATCCCAGCCTGCCTTCCCTTCCAGTTATATGAGAAAAAAATATGTTTATGCAATAGATTTTGTGTTGCAACTATGTATTTCCATGTTCAGAAATTGAATGTATTGACTTAATAAGAAATTGCTGAATATAATCAGAAAATTCTTGCAATATGGGTTAGCCTAAGTTATTAAATTATATGGGCCACTGATACTAATTCCATTCCAGTATGGCTTTTATTTGGAAATACATATTTGGAAACAAACAATTGGAAATGTCTGTGCATATATAAATGCATATATGTGTGTGTGTGTGTGTGTTAAATATGTGTGTGTGTATGTGTCTATTTATATTGGAAACTGGAAACACTTCCAAAAAAAAAAAAAAAAAAAGAATTCCCAGGGGCTATTGCTGTAATACGGTCTCCTGTAATGAACAGCTATCACATTAAAAGTTCAGATAGTTGCCTATCAGCCCTAGAGACTCTTGCCAATTGTTCATCTACCTTGCCATCACGCACATATATATAAAAAGCAACATTCAATCCTTTTATCTTCAAAGCTCTGTACAGATTCAAGCTCTCACCACCCTTCACCTCTGCAGAGATGATAACTATTCTAGCAACGAAATCAATAGCTAAGGTTTGCCTGTGCATTTCTTTTCTTTGGGGCTTTTTCGTTTATCTTCAAGAACGGTGAAATTTTGGGGCTGACATTTACCACGCTTCTGGATTAACTATATAATGTAACAATTGTCCATGACACTCATAGAAAAATCTGCCTTCTCACAAAGACTTGTGTATAATTGAAGGCTGTTAAATTCCAGGGAAGGAAAATAGCTAGTTTAGGTGTTGCTTTTTGATAACTCTATATGGAAGATATTTAAAAGGACTGTCTTGGCTGAGGATGAAACAAATCTTTGCAATAGTGAGGCATGAGTCTTCCTAGGAGGAATGCTTATCTATTTGGGCCCTTGATAACTTGGCAAAATACTAGCTGATGTCATGCAGGGAAGCATCTTCTATTAGCAGAGAATGAGGAGAAGATAATCTAGTGACTCTTTTAGACTCCTTGTATCTTGGCTCTCTCCTTCCTCTTATACAAATAGAGAGGAAATTAAAAGGAGAAAGGTGAGACTAGAATTATGAGAACATATTTTTGTGTGATTACTTCCTAATATGATCTCAGAAGAAAATTTTGCAGCAATAGCCTTTCTTGTAAGACATTCAAGTGAAAGCAGAAGTGCAAAGCAGCACAGTAAGGAAAAGAACATACATAAAGTTTGCAAGGAGAAAAAAGAAGCTTCATTACCAGTGGGAATTAGACTGAGATACTGAATAAATATTCTTGCTGTTTCTTTTTTCATTCAACTTCTTTGGCTCATTCTGATACTATTTATATTTCTAACATTACTCTTGGAAAATGAATAAATATAATGCATGAAATATAATGACTAAAAGTCTTGATTAGGCGCAGTTAGGTACACAGCAGAGCTGAATTTTACTAGTAATTGTTGACAAATTTCCAGCATGCTGTTTGCTGAACAGATTCTTATTTTGGGATACTTAATCAGACACAGCAACTGATCTGTCAGATGCCACTTGAGGACCAAGCTCTTGAAATAATCTGTCCTGAGAGAAATTACTTTTGAATATCATTGTTATGAATAGATTTTTATTATTGATATATATTGTATTTCATCACTTCATATTGTTTTCAAGTCTCTGTTTCTTCCCTTTTAGGGTAATTTGATTCTCATTTCAACTCAAAAAGTTAAACAAGACTGAAGTGCTCAACCATTGTGGACCAAAAACATATATTTAAGTACAGTCTACCCAGGAAATAGTTGTATGTCTGCATCTCCTGTTAGAGGGAGCAGACTTATACTGTGCATAGGGAATTGAATGATTTTTTTATTATTTTTTCAAATGTCATTGCAGATTTTCTCATGGTGAAATAGTCATGCCACAAACAAGCTTGAAAAAAATCTAAATAAATCTAATGCTTGCAAATCCACCACAGTTGTGTTCTTAAACATTAATTGAGGAGAACTCTGAGCTGGCATGTATAATTTTGATGAAATTTCAATAACATAAATATTAGAAGGAAGATTTTTGGAAGGAAGGAAAGAGAAATCCTTATTATTCTGTCAGGCGGTTATTAACTATTGGTCAGACTAATTTCAGTGACGCTATTTTCATATTGCTTTTCTGCAGCTGAATGACAGTCTTGTTTTCATATTGACCCAGACTAATAGGAAATGTCAGATGGGAGAGATAATAATTTTCCATATGCTATTGCTGCTTTTCCTGGAATAGGTCTACATGGATCGGGAGAGAGACCACATTTAAACCAAAATAGTTCTAATAGGATGCTACCACGAGTCACACCATTTAGTTCAAAATGAATCATCGAGTGTCCCATTCTATTCTGTGGCTTAAATATGACTGCTGAATAAAAGACCTCATTCTGCTGTAATCATTGTCCTTTTAAATAGATGTAAGTTCTCATCTGCCTGCAGGCACTTCAGTGCATGGACATCCCCCCTTTCACGAGGCAAGCCCTTGTGCACTATTGAATGCCTGCTTAGCTGGCTATGTCAATAGCTCTGGGCAGGAATGTCTTTGCTAGGAGAGGCCAATTCTCCAGAATGAACAAATGCCAGCTAATTCCATGTGACTGAGGTGCTTGATACGGATATGAAAATATATTCATTTAAAGAAAACAGTGAAATACTAATCACTACTCTCCATTGATTTCCCAGAAAGAGAAGTCTGTCCCCAAATATTCAAAAAGCATTTCAATATTCTTGAAATGTTAACAGGCCTAATTTACACTTGGTCTTTGAGGCTATTTGTTTCTTTCTGCTACTGAGATGCTTAGCAGGATAACAACCAAACTTACATGTTTATTTCATAGCTGCACTGTGGTTGGGCTCAGCAGAACTTGGCAATTAATGAAGGCCTTAAAAGTTCAGTATAGCCCTCAGTCTGTTGCTACAGGCAGAATTTTAAGTTGCTAGAAAGTATTTTTGCCTGGAAGCAGGATACTATTTTGTGACTGACTGCTCACTCTCCCACTCACTCCAGTTCCTTCTTTCTCTCTGTATTTACCTGTTCCTTCAGCCCAGTATTGGCCTGAGGGTAGCTGTCTGTCCAATAACTTATTCAGCAGTCTTCTTAAAAAGAAGCTACCCATGAGTCATTCCACGCTCCCCAGGCCCTTTATACAGATAGCATGGAAGGTCAATCATGTGTGCAAATGGTTTTCTTTCCATTAAGGTAATTGCTATGTCCCTTTTGAGGATATATGTCACCGTGGTTGTGTATTGCCAGGGAGACCTTGCTCTGAAGAGTGGCACAGCCACCCAGGCAGCCTCCACAACAGATGCCACGTGTGTTACCCAATGTGGCAATAACCAAACCAGGCTTGGAAGTACCCTGTGGTGAATGAGATATGCGCGCCTTCTTAGTGCTCACTGCTTCGAGGTAATTTCAGTCCTGTTGGATATCTTTTTACCACCATATCTCACAAGTATCCTTTCTTGCCTTAAACATTATAAAGATATCAACAAAGCAAGAAAATACCCTTTTTTTTTACCTTGAAGCCTTGTAATTTATTGCTGGTAAAGCTTCTCAGTGATCACAGAAAAAGAAGCACAGCTGCTGTGCACAGATAAAAAAGAAAGACTCCCTGGGTCCTATTTTCTGATTTCATGAAGAAGCTAAACAAATAATAGCTTTCAGTCTAGGGCAAAAATAATAATTCACGTGTTGCTGCAAGGTGTATTTGCAGTAACTTAAGTAGCACTTTTCTTCTTGATCTTATTTTTAATTTGATTTGTACAAACATATCCAGGCTTTTTGGAACACAAGTGCCTGCTATTACAGGCAGCTGTGTCAGGTAATCCCTTTCATACCTGATCAAACTCTTTCTAAAAGCCAGGTAGGTTACATGCCCCCACTGCTCCCATTCCTGAAGGCTGTTCAGGAATTTCAGTCCTCTGATAGCTGTAAAGCTTCTTTTTTTTTCCAGTTAAAATGTATTTATGGCTATGCTTTGCAATTAGCTGTTATACCTCATCATCCTCTAATTTAAACTTGACTGTCTCCTTGCAGAAGATTGTGTTTAACTCAAGGAAGAAGATCGTGTCAAACCCTCAGATTTGCTTGCAGCATTCATTTTACTATACTAAAGAAGTCTTTTCTCATGCAATTAAATTGTCTTTCTGACACTCATCTTCATTGCCTGAAATTTCCAGCTTGAGTGACCTGATGGTATAGATCACTCATAGATCCAGCTTGAGTGACCTGATGGTATAGATCACTCATAGATCACTCCAGAAACAGTTTCATGAGAGACTGCACAGCTGTGTTGACTGCAATGCTTCAGCTAAAATCATTTTTTCTGATACTGTCTATGATTTCATTTGCCTTTTTGAAACAAAATGATGGTGGTGGTATTTGGCAAGTGGTGATCATTTATACAACATGAAAATTCTTCTGTGTTTCCAACAGTTTTTAGCTTTGTATTGTCAGTCAAATTTGCTGGCCTGTTACTATTTTCTCTACTGAGATCTATAAATGGAAAAAATTAGTGAAAAAGTAATCATTGGAATTAAATGTATGTATCTATTTTCTTTTTACTTTTTAAGTTTTTATTCCAAATGTTATCTTTATATAGGTTACTTGAATAGCCTTTTACTTCCATATCTTTAATTCAAACACAGCAAGAAGTTGTTCAGAAACCTCACGTTTTCTTCACACTTACAATGCTGACATTAAAGAGCAGATTTGATCAAAGTGGTTTTTATTCCCTTGGGCTCTTTTAGTGATCAGTTTTCTACTCTAGTAATATTTCCATTTTTGCCATTGATATTTTCTTATTGCAACAGCAAATCTGTGCTAATTTCAGTCTCCCAGTGGGCTTGTTTAACAATCTGCAGAAAGGAAAGGGGCTATTGTTCCATGGGCTGTTGTTTTCAATTGTTGGCTTCTATGAACAGTGATAAAGAGGATTTACAAATTTAAAAATTGAAAAAGAAAAAAAAAAAAACAGAGGGAGGGGAAAGCCACAGAGGTACTACCAAATTTCCAAATTCCAAAGGTTGCCTGAGATTAGGGACTTCCAGACAGACACAGGCCGTGTAGCTACCCACTATAATCTTGTGCAACTAATGTTGAACACCATGGTTCTCTAAATTGATAATATTTTCCTGTGAATTAGCTCAGCTGAAGAATCCTAAGTAAATGTCAGGTTCTGTTTTTTCTTAGGGATTTCCCCTCTTTCAAGATGGAACTGAGAGATATGCTCGAGAGATTTGGTTGAGTAATAAATGTTATCAAAGTCAGGATTTTTTTTCCCCATCTCTATAAAATCATACCATTTTCAGTTTTAAATGATATATGAGATGTCCCGTATGAAGAAGTGATGGATTCCAACATCACCAAAGCTAGAAGCAGCCTTCATCATGTTCTGTAAAGGGTGGACCCTATTAAAGAAATTCCGTTTGTAACATAAAGAGCTTCATTTAACTGGTGGGATTTGATTCACTGGAAGAAAGAACCTGAAACTTGTGTTCTTTTCCTGTCTTCATTTAACCTCATTAATCTGCATGAACATCATCAAAATGTTTATCCCTGCATAACCATTTGGATGCAAGGTATTACAAAAAAGAAAGTCATAGAAGTCTACCACAAAGTTCAAAAAATTTAGAACATTTACAAATTAGAATGATGTAATTGAGAAGGGGAAGTTGTACATGGTCAAACTTCTCTTTCCAAGTAGAGTTATGGAAGATGTGGCTCATGGTTGGATCCATCTCTCTAGCAGGGTTTTGGAGAGGAGACAATGTACCAGGCTGAAGGATCTTTGTCATCCTCTGCAGAAGTTGTGCAGGTTTCTACTCACCCTTGTGTTGAGAGGATGTCTCTACTGCCATACTGATGCCCAAAAGGTGGATGTGGTATCAGCACAGCCATAGCTCCTTGGTGCTGCTGCCTAGGGCCCAGAGAGTTTCTCCTGGGAAGGTCCCTGCCAATTTCCTTCAGGAGATGGGTGAGCACTAACAGATCACATGCAGTCAGGCACTCCATGGCTTGCTTCAGAGCCTTATGTAACCTGAATGCCCTCTGACTTGTCTCCATACACCTTACCCTCACCTATACTCTGTAAGAAGCTACCTCTGGTAGAATACAAAGAAACTGTCTATGTACTCTACTCTGTCCCAAATATTCCAGCTGAACAGGAAAGTATAAACAGAAGAAGCTAGAGAGAATTGGCTTGTATGCAGACATTATAGGCTGTTTCTCTCTGTTTCTACCATGATTCTCATAACTTTCCTGCTCTATCTTCAGAAGTGGGTTTGATAAGTGCAGCAAGGATGCCAGAGGAACCTCCTTATATAGGATCCTTGTGTTATGTGAAAACTGAGAAATTTAACTTCTGCAAGTGTGGTCCTGAGTCAGAAAGCAAAACTTTTGTCCACTTAGTGTATAATTGAAGCAGCAAATTAGTTCTAATTCAGGCATGGGGTTGAGAAAGCTCTCTATCCAGTGTCTAATGCAGGGTATTTTGTTATTTCTGTGTATACTGTATATGAAATTTCTTATATAGAATACTATGATGAAAGTAGCATATCTAAATATCTACATTATTGGACAATGCACCTGTGTATTCCAGTCTCCTCATGCTTATAGTTGAGCTTCATTGCCTAAAGGCAATCATGCTGCATTCATTAAAAAAAAATATGTGGGCTCAAGTTTGGGCACTCCTTATAACTCTTGTGTAGAGGCAACTTGGCTTTTAGTTCACCCGGCACCCAACATAATGGATGAGGGGAGAAGGCGTAGGGTATACTCAGTCCAGCTTTGTACAAAAACTAGCTGCTCCAGGAGAGCTTTTACCAATATGCTTGGAAGGATCCCCCTTCTGACTTGACTTGAAAGTGCTGCTTCTTGTATTTGCAGGCATTTGACAGATTTGCTATGATGGCTCAATGGTCAAAATGCTTTTATCAGCCAAGTGGAAGAGGCCATGTTTGCAGAAGCACTGATACACAGTCGTTCTAGCTTAACTAAGATCAGCTGTAAATTGTGCAGTGAAACAGCATGTACAAAGTGTTATGGGCATCTCTTTACAGAATCACAGAATCTTCAAGGTTGGAAGGGACCTCTAGAGATCATCTAGTCCAACCTTCCCACTCAAGCAG
>JAUBOD010000502.1:2630771-2675550 GCA_032353885.1 Nothura maculosa
AAAAAAGCTTGGCCCCCTCTTCCTTACAATCTCCCTTCATGTATTTATACATGTTAATAAGATCACCTCTCAGCCTTTAGGGAGCTACTTCACAGGGCTGACTATGGGATTCTGGACGCATTTCTGCAGAGGGTTTTAACAGGATGCAGGATGTGGCCTCTTTCTTTGATAAGCATATCAGAAGAAAATAACCTTTGATTACCCACAGTTTGTGCACATGTGCACAGTTATACACAAACAAGCAGCAGCAAAGGAAACCGCATGGTGCTCTCAGTTTTGCAGATCAGCTGTTTGCCTTCATTTACCTATCTGCCCGGTAATCACATAGCAACAGAAGTGTTACTGGGCAGAAAATAAGCCTGCCTTCAGCAAAACTTTCTCATCCTGTCTCTGAGCGAATGTACGTGTAGGAAGTGATGTCTGCCAGATAACATCTGCTAATTATCAGAAAATGAGTGAGTGCATGATTGGCTTTTATCAGGGTTAAAAGACGTAGCTAGAAATTCAACAGCTCACATGTATAACACGTTTATGAAATGTATGGTTTCCATTCAATGTTATTTAGGTCTTTCATTAGTACTTAAGGTTAAAAGATCTATTTATGATAGAAACTACTTACTACTCGATGGTAACTCCACTATTTTCCATTATCACTTTGTGTGTGTGTGTGTCTGTTATTGTGCCTGTAGACTTTCAAGAAATTGAGGTACTCAGTTTGTGAGATTATGCCCAGACCAACATGTTTCTGGCCATTAGCCTGGATGAAGTTGTTTACAATAAAATAGATAATGTAGTTTACAGTACTTGTGTGTGTGTGTATATGTATTTAACTTATTTATATACAGAGGCACATGTATACATATGTGTCTGTATGCATAAACACAGATACACACTTTTATACAGCTTTGTGTGTCAGTGAATTAATGAAACAAATAGCAAAACTTCTGCTGACTTCAGTGGGCTCTGAAGTCCCAGAATCACAGAATCTTCCTGACTATCAGGGCTACTACAGCTTCATTTACTACTATATCTAAATTAAAAATATACAGAAAGTATCTACTCTCTATGCATAATAGAGAAATGTGTTAAAGATACAAATTAGCATTACTAGGAATGGAATCAAAGCTGATTATGTCAGGCCTCACACTTACAACATCTTATAAACTTATCCTCTTGAATATAAGGGATTGAGAAGGTATCAGCTAAAACATTACACTGAAATAGGATTGCCTTCATTTAGGTATTTTAATAATAATAATGATAAATTTATATTTAATATTCAATCAAATAAATTTCTGTACACTAAATTAAATTAAAAGCATTTAAAATAAATAAATAATTTATTAACAAAATAATAAAATTGAATTCATTTATCCAGTGGTATGCTTAGAGTTATTTCTCACAGAAGTTCAATGAAACTCAATGAAATGAAAAACTAAATGAAAGTATTTGAAAGGAATAGGAGAAGATTACAGGGTTCTTTGCAATGTGGAAACAAGAATGTAAATACTGAAATCTTTTCTGCTCATTATCTAAAGAATTCATTATCTACAGAATTTATAGTCCTGTGATGAGTATTTTTGATGACTAGGAGGGAGCAGGAGCCAGGAGGGAAGCGGTTTTATTTAGCAGTCTTAAAGTATATTTCTCATTCTACCAGCAATATGCAGAAATAAATCAATATACAGTTCAAATAAACATAAAAGTGAGCAACTGGAATTTCAATTCATGCAACAGTCACTGCACTGAGAAGGTGACACAATTGGGATACACAAAGAGGGTGTAGGTTCACAGTTCAGCTACTCCTGAGAAACAAACTGTGCTTGTATCCTGTTAAAAGTTGATGTGATTTATTTAGTTATTTATTTTAATTTTCTTAGTTTGAAAGTGGATTTAAAACAATCTGCTTCATATTTGGATATATTTACAACTGCTTTGAAAACTGGGCAGAGTTTGATTTCACAGCACACCTTTTTGATGTGTATTTCAAGGGCAGTGGCAGCCAAGAAATAAATGTTTGAGTCAGAAAGAGTGAAAGTCTGTAACAGAGGGAGTACTGCAGTAATAGATGGCAATGGCTAGTGCCTAGAAAGGCAGGTACTAAATAATAGCTTTATGGAAGAGCACTGCATGTTCACAGGCAGTACAAATCTGCTGGCTTTCAAAGCTGCTGTTATATTCCTTTATACTTATTTCAGTGGTGAGGCATTATGGCACTTCTTTGATAGCACTTTGAGTATTTCTTCTGGAAATAGCAGAATAAACTTCTTGCAGTTTACATTGGTTTGCAGGGATGCAGCAAATGAATTTTATTTCCACATTCATTGAATGGAATTCAATGAATTCCATTTCCACACAGAAAATTCACCGCGTCTGGACAAGTTATCAATGGACATTTATCAATCTTGGTATCAAAGCACTGAGTTTTGGCAGTTGATGTTCTGTGCAAGCACCTGTTCCAGATGCTTTGCATTACACTCTAACTGGTATTCCAGGTTACACACTTCAGATTTGCATTGGTATTACAACTTAAATATTTTTACTTCACAAAATATCAAAAAAAACATTTTCCTTATCTAGACAATAATATTTGAAAGCAAAAGAATAATCTGTTAGATTATTATTGCAGTTGAAAGTTCTCAGAAACAAGAAATTCTGTATGTATTTTATTCCTAGTAGCTCATTGTATAGAGAAAATAAAAACCCAAAAGCTTTTTGGCTTGTTTTCAAAGTGTGTATCCCACCTAAGGTTCATCTATTTCTGGTATGCTAAAGGAATACTTCTGAAAACAACATCTGCTAGGAAGAAAATCTGGTTAAGCAAGTGTCACCTCTGCAAGTCAGTGAGCTGAAAAAAACTGTGGAGGACCAATGCTTCTGGGAATTAGACTGACTCACTCAGAGAATGGACAAGTGCATATGAAAGCATTCATCTTTAGATTCTGAGCAGTATAACAGCTGAAAACACATCAGCTGAAGTACATCAGAGCAACTGTTGCTGCATGCTACTGAGTGGTCATTTTGTTCTGCTTTCAGCAAGCACAAGTCGATCCCACAGAAACTGTGCAAGCCTAAAGGAAAGTGTGTATCAATAACAACATTTCTTTTTAGCTGGAGACACTTTAAGCATATTCCAGGCCCTTAAATCTGCAGATATGCTTTCAGTGTTTGTACCCTATGGTTACCATTGCACTTTGGCAACTTCTGCAAGAGCTGCGGATATGAAGATGCTCTTGGGAAATTTAAGTGTACTGTCAGGCAGCTGCTCCTAGGAAAGAGAAACATCTCTTCCACATGTTGGGCAGTTCTTAAATAGGGAGGAGAAGGAGACCATAGAAGTCTGAGAGTTGCTAAGTTGCTAATGTAGTAAGAGAAAACTCTATGGATGTAAAGTGTTTGGGAACTGATAAATCTCTCCCTCTATTTCTGTAAATGTTTCCAAGAGGAAACAGAGTGAAGCCAAAAGTATAAAATGATGATGTTTATAATCAATTAATTAAATATATGACATTTTTCTTTTGATGTAGAACGTGGCAAAAATTACCTATCTCAAGTGTCTTACAGTTCTTCATGAATAAGCTTGCAATCACTCACTCTCTTCTTAAAATGCTTTCTTCCCTTCTTTATTTTTGCTGTGGAATTTGAAGCACAGTGATTTTCTCAGACATGCCTCCTGAATGTAGGTCAGCCCTTTAGCGAACAGAAGTCAACACCATGTGGCTAAGAAATATTCATATGACTCCGTTTAGTGGTAAGTGATGACTTGCTTTGGACAAAGAATTTGATTTACTATTACAAATAGGGAACTTTGGGAAAATCATGAGGAGCCCAGCAAGACTTACTAGCTATGTGTACAGTCATTCTTCCAGTGGTAGCATTCACAGCTGCCTCCACTGTGCTCTATGTGCTCCAGTGTACTCCTATTTTCAGATAATGCTGGTCTCTTGATACTCAGAATCACATTTGAGGCGGGGGTGGGGAGAGGTGGAGAGGGAAAACCTTCTGATAGAACTTGAAAGTTCATTTATCTTCCAAAATCAATTCCAGCTACACCAGCATAACCCTATTCATGATTATTTCATATTTAGTAATACTGTTGATATCTTGGCATACTACCAGATACATTTTAGGACTATTAAAATGGCATGAGAATGTTTCAAAAATATTACTTTTCTAGTTTCCAAAGAAAAGATGCATTTTTCTTACAATTCTTAGATTCATTCATTATAGCTCAGCTAATAAAAATGAATATTAGCATAAACATGTGGGCCTTGTGTGCCTGCAGTACTGGAACTACTAATACAGTTGCTAAATGAATGCACATTAAAAGTCACAGATATTGATGCTAAAGATACATTCACCTATGTTTAGTTGTATGGATATGGCTGCTCTCATGGAAGGCAAGGGATCTACTCATTTTATTAAACATGTGCTCACACCTTGCAGGTCTTATGCTTTAACAGAATATCACAGAAGCTATGGCTGAACCAGAGGGGAAATCCTTTTGTTATATAATTGCCTCCCTTTAGACTTCAGAACCCCAGAAAGGTGTTTTTAAAGCCTTATGCTGATATATCAAAGGGAATTACTCTTAATTGCTGTTGGTCCTGTAATGCCTAAGGGCCCTTCTGTGCTAGATGCTGTACATACATACAAAGTAGTAGGCGGTCAGTGCCTTGAAGATCTTACCAACAAAGAGCTTGTTGAGATTGGTAAAATTCCCAACACAGCTATAGTGGCTTGATTGTGCTCCTGCAGTTAGAGCCAAATAACCATGCAAGTGAAAATCCTCTCCCAGAGAAGCTCCTCTCTGTAGCTGTGCCCCAGGAAGCAGAAGGATGGAATGAGATGGGATGTAGCACCTGAAGTGTCACAAATGTAATATGGGGTAGATGAGCAGCAATTGCATTTGAGACTTTTTGGGAGGTTGATTTGATTTTGTGTTGGAGATGGCAAGTCCTGTTTAGGAAGGAGATGAACTAATGAGAAAGAAATTCTGAGGGTAACAAAAGGCTGAAAAGAGCAGTGGAGAATAGAGTGAGAAGGGCAGATAAGGATGGAGCTGAGACAAAGAAACCACAGCTGTGAGTGAAACATGCTAAGGCTGGCATCTAATTGGTGCATGGTTCGATTGCTGCAGTTTCAAGGCAGTTCTGACCAGCTTGGGAAATTAGGATAAACAGCTGGTTTTTATAAGTATTTTGTTGAGTCTTTTAAGCAAGAAAACACTTTTTCCAGCTTTGTCCCAGGTGAATTTTTGTGTGCAGTCTAGGTAGAGTCAGGCACATAATCACTGTTGGGTAGTATAAGTAGGGGTCAGAGATTCTCAAAAAACCTTCAGTGATCAAAAAGTGACGGGGCACTTCTGAGAGACCCTGAATAGTTTGTAAGGGACGAACAAAGGGAAAGTTGAATGCAAGAGGAATCAGAAAAGGAGTTTTGTGAAATTCAGACAGGTAAAGAATAAATCTATGAGGATGGCTAGTCAAAGCAACTTGCAGATAAGCAGCAGAGTAAGAAAAAAATATTAGAAAATGAATTCCAAGGTGTTCCAGTTACTAAACCTGACTGGAATCATGTAGGAAGATGCTGTACTAGGCAAGTATCTAATATTGAGAAGTCTCCACTCTGCGGTAGACCCTCAAATAGGAGCCAGGGCTGCTTTAGCAGAGTTGCAATTGCTTGGATCACTGGATTACTCACCAGTTTTAGGAAGATGATAACTCTTCATCTTCCAGCTTTTCTGGTCTGTTGGGGTCCACTTTTATGACCATCTACAGTGCCTTCCACCTGGAGAACCTTCTGCCTTGTCTCTGCTAGGAGGAGGCTGCTGGCACACTGGTGCTACTCTAGTATTTCACAGAAATGCGCAGCAGAAATAATGCACTTTCAGAATATACACTAAGAAAACTCACATCCCTCTTTCATATTACTAAATTTGGCTATATTCAGAGCTGTGTTACAGCAACAAGGAAAAACAGATATTTTACCCTAAAATCTTTAGACGCCTTGCAGATTGGCAAGTGTGAAGAGTGAACAGTATTACTATTAGTCCTATGGCTTCATATTAAATTAGTCAGCCCGATATACTGGCAGTAGAAGACTATGAAGAACAGACCCCATTACTCTAGAGATGATTGCTTCCAGTGGACATAAAGAAAGAAAAGAAAGGGGATTTTTTAGCTACCTAATTAGGACTCTTCACTTTGCCACCCTAGGACACCCATTCTTTCTTCAGTCTTGGTCTGGAGATGGTTATTAAAGATTTGGTAAAAGTCTTAACAAAATTCCCTACTAGCATGACAAATCTCCAGGGGTCCTCTTGTATCTAGTATGATTTGTGCACTTTGGCTAGCACTTTGGTAACTGAATTCTTGGCTGAATTCTTGCTGAATTCAGCTACTTTGATTGTGTGCGAGCTGATGATAGTTTTGGAAAGTGGAATAACTTATGAGTTAACCACCTCTAGAATAACGCAGAAGAAAGAGATTAAAGAGCAGGATTTGATCTAGCAATATATGGTAAGCAATACAAGGCTTTTTGTAGCTGGTCTGAGAGGAGCATATGCATGATCACACCTTCATTTTCTAGGTGTGGTGAGGTTAGAAGCATATGAGAATAAAAGGAGAGAGAACAAGAGATATCTAATTATTGTTGGCCAAGGTGAGGAGGCACATAGAAATGGTAAACTCCAATTCCATCCATTGTTTTATGGCCTTTTTGTTTCAGACTAAATGCAGCAATAATGAGAGTCTATTTGAGCTGGGAGGCATCTGGTAAATCACCAAGCATCATAAACCAACATAGATGGTGCCATATCTCACATTTACTTGTAATTCCCCTTTGTTTATTGGAGTACAGAAAGCAGAACCGATCCTGATACCAATCCTCATCTTATGTTTTCAAATATATCCAGAATGTTTACTTGTAAAATACAACAACGTAAGTACAGGATTAAAAATCTGTGCTTGGTTGTTCCTGCAGCATACAGAAATCATGTTACATTTTTTGGCATAGGGTAAGTTAAAATCATCTATATATACTTGGATCTCTACAGCCTTATCTTCAAACACCTTGTGTTCCACATATGTGAAATAATTCAGAAGTATTCTGTGGTGCCCTCCTGTCTGCCACATTTTGTCACACTCAGATGGAGATAAAATAAAAACAAAACAAGAAACCTCAGGGCATTTTAAAGGAGCCACATGAGTGATATCCTGGACCTTTTATACATTTCCTGAAAGACATTAGTGACTGATACTGATAGCCTGTCAGATAATACTTGAGCCAAAAACTATTCTCCACTAGTTAGCTAAAAACCATTTAGTTCAAACCTTCCTAAAGTTTGAATGCTTGAAAAAATTCAACAAAGACAAGGCCATTATTTTGTCACCTTGTTATGACTATGTTCGTGCTGTTCAAAAGTATTTGCAATGTCGCAGTGGAAATATACTCAATACAAAGCCACAGTAGTGCAGAGAACTATACTGCTTTTAATAGCATCCATTGGGAATGGTATTGAGAAGATTTGTAGTTTTGAAATTAATTTTCAAGTGTTCCAGCTAAAAGAAAATAAACTGAATAAAAGACACAAGGCTACTTTAAAGTTGAGGTAATATCCTGAGTTAAAATTTTTGATAAGTGTCAGAGATGCTTCACTGTCAGATTGTTTTATAGTATTTATACAGATAACAAAGAGTATTTGAAAATCAGAAACCAAAATTGATGTCATCTTATTAACCTAATGCAATCTTCTCTCTATTATCTTTCCTATACTGAAGATATACTGTCCTCAGAATTCTGTCCTATGCTTCTCATCTGTTTCTATTGTCTTTATTTATTTTTCTGTTTATTATTTTATCAACTGTAAATGCTCCATCAGGAACACGAGTAAGTTTTGTTCATCTTTCAAGTCACCATGGAGAGAAATGTGATTCATTTCCCTTAAAACTTTAATCACACTCCTTGCTTCTGGGAAAAAAAAGAACATTTTAACTGGGAGGGGGAAACACATGTATAGCTGGTAAGGATGTTATATTGTCAGTACCTTCACCTCCAGAAATCATCTATCTTGGCAGAAAATCTGAACAGGAACAATATAATGATTTCTGTTTTACACATAACCAAACTGAAATGATGAGAAAACTCCTAAAGTGATTTTAAAAAAAGAGAGAATTTTAGTCTAGTTTAGTTTAGTCTAAAGAGAATTTTCTTTTTTTTTTTTTTCCTTAGGGAATTAAGATGCCATTTTAATATCTATTTCCGGATATTTTACACGTTGCTGCAATCACTTTCAGATGACTTAAACATATGCACAGTTATTATTGTTTATTCCTTCTGTCATCTTGTAGATTTTCATTCAGCTGCTCTTTATTTTGAAACCTCTTTGATGTATCTTGATTTAGGTCTTGCCAAACTGAGAACTCTTAATCAAGAGAACAAATACTTCAAAAAGACTTTCTGACATTAAGTCTTTTGTCTTTTTTTCTCCTCTCTCTCTCTCTCTTTTTCTTTTTCCTTTTAACAGGAGAGCGGAAAATGTGGAGGGAGAAGATTAAAACATGGACCTCCCTTGCCGCAATATGTGATGATACAAAATATGGTACTACTTCCCAAATTTATTTTAAGCATGTCTCTAAATCTTTCTTCTCTTGATGCAGCTCATCACAGAATTTTGATTATTTGGGTAAGAATTACCTTGTCAGCAGACACCACTGCCTTCTGCATGGCTCTGAAACTTTTTTTATGCTATGCTGTTAGTCAGACACCAAAACAACCTGACTGTTAGTTTTGGTAGATGTAGAAGTAGCTGCAGAAGAAGTAACCAGTGGAGGAGCTCTCTTATGGTCACCTTAGGAAGGACGAGGAGGTCCTTGTCTGAACCACAAGGACAGGCAAGTGAAGTAATAGAGGGGTGAATAACTCCTTCAAGACTACACATAGGTCAGCAAAACCTCAAAACCACATTGGAAATGTTATGATGCTTACAACAGATCCTAGGGAGATCCTGGCTAAGGGAGGTTGCTCATCGCCCTCCTGGCATAGGCTATGTGCCCTCATGCATCAGTGCTGCACTGCTCAAACTAGATTTTTTGCATTATCAGTTTCCCTTCCCTTTCCTGCTATTGCCCTCCTCCCAGGCCATCTTTGTAGCACCTCATCTCTCCCTATTTTTAAGAATAATCTCTTCCAGTTCTTACTGGAATTCTTCTTCTCTCATATTGCGTTTTGGCATTGTTGTCCTTTTCCTTTTCAAGTTGCTGGTGCGACTTAATTTCCATGAACTTTCCAATTTAATTCTGGTTCATTTGGTTTCTACTTGGCTCAATATTTTCTCCAGCATCTCAAAGTTTATTCAGCCCGGCTGTTTTCTAACACATGGTGGATAAAAGGTCATATAAGGTTTAGTAATTTGCTCAGATCTCCTTGTCTGTGTTCTTGTTTTTTACTGTATTTCACTTTATCTTCTCCTTTTTGTTCCATTACTGTTACTGGTTTGTGCTTTCCACGTTATTTGCAATTTTAAATATTCTGTCATTTCATTGTCACTTTTGGCTATAAACATCCTGACATATATTTAACATGGCAATGCTTCTCCTAAACAAATTCCAGGTGGGTGCTCAGTGCTATCATGCATCTTTCTCCAGTTTTTCTTTTAGAGTGCTGAGATTAGTTATCTGAGGAAACAGGGCACCAAAAAGAAAAAAAGAAAAAGGAAAAAAGAAAAAAGAAAGCGAGCAAGACCATAAAGGTCACTGGGTCACTGGAATACTTCAGAGTATCTCCATATACAGGGAGCTGTCTGTTTGCAGTATTACTATTCAGAGTCAGACTTTAAGGAACCAGTTGATCCTTCATGGTTTCAGGTTTAAATTAGGGAGAATCAGGTGTTTGGGATTAAATGAATGTGTGCGTTCTGCTGAATCAGAAGAATTAGAATTTGCCCTCCACTTCCAGATTCAGATTAATGCAGCCCAGCTGAAGTCTTACAAAGCATGTGCTAGCCAGACAAAGAAAAGAGATCTGCTATGTCTTTAAGCAAAAGGGCTAATCCGATGTTTTGAAACTAACTTATTTTTTGACAATGTGGATTGTCATTATGTTTTATATCTTTATATTCTTTTACTGCCTTAGAGTTTTATGTTAATAATTTGCCTTTAAGAAACCCAGTACTCTTGGGGCAAGTTTTATTTATTTTTTTTTATATACTAATCAATGTATTTTGAATGAACAATGTGGAGGTAAGGTAATTCAGAAGGCAATGGCATCCCATGTGAAAACCCTGTCCTACACAAGGATCTGCCTGAATGTCCCTGGTCCGGCTTGTGCTGTGCAGGCAGTGGTGGGATGGGCCCTCTGGAGCCGTTTTTCCCCTCATGACTGGCAGTTTTTCATTTTACGTCAATATCTCAGTCACTCTAAAAATCATTTCCCCTTTTTCCTCTGTCTTAATAGTTCTGCTTCAAAAATTACTATTTCTGATTAGAGAAGTGCTATCTCTTTGGTGTAATTATACAGCCCATTTTCAAATTATCATGCACATCTGAAAAAAGAAGTGGGATTGCACTTCTAGTATGAGCTTGATATAAAAACCCTCACCTGGATGTGTATGTCTGATTGCAAAACTACAATTAGGAACCTCAGTGAAATCAGTTTGAAGGGTTCTGTGCACCAAAATTGGCCACCACTTTTCTATGTTTACTTTATGAATTATGCTTTGAGTTGATCATAGTGGTAGATAAAGAAACAGTCATTGTACTCATTGTATTGATATCTGCTAATTTCTGAAACACATAACATGATAAAAACTTTTAAGATGAAATTACATAGTGAGAAGAGTGGTCAGAACAAACTACTTGAAAAATATTGCTCAAGGACCCATGACTTTTCATTGCATACATCTGAAAAGAATAAAAAGAGAACAGACTCATCAGCAGTAGTGACTCTAGCACTTAGAGTTTGTATGGATTTCTTTAGTAGTTCACACCCAAGTTACTGGCAGACTTTTCAAATTATGCAAACACTTCACCCAAGTTATTTATAGTTTTAGGCACCAAATCACTCATTTGAGCAATGGACATTTTAAGCAAAATTTCTACTCCAGGGAAAACAAATCTTGAATGTTAAGTTAATAAGGAAAGAGAACAGCTTATGCATTAAAAAGATATGGTTGAATTTTTTCCAATGAAGTATATTCCTGCTGGGAAATGTTATTAGGCTTAAAGGGAGATTTTGGATTGAGATGTGTTGATAGTTAAATGAACTATATGAAAATACTGAGTAATGTAAATTTTGTTTTGAAATTAAAATTTGAAAAAGGGCGCACAGTATTATAAATCTCAGCATGACATCAAGAAGAGAGAGAGTTCTCTCAAAATTAGAACAAAAATTTGTGGTTTAGCAAATATGAATGTTTCAATCCTATATGACAATAATTTCATAATATTTTTTTCTAATGAAAATTCAGATTTTTTAAAATTTTCTTAATTCAGAACTGAAACTGGCTGTATGTAGCAGTATTCTCTCCAGAATTATATTCCTTAGTTTTGACCATTTATAAGTACCATCTCTTTTATGGCTCTTACCATATTAACTGAAGCTGAACTTCAGCTTTCAGCCTTATCACTTATGGTAACTTTGTGCTTTGGTGATTTGTGATTTTCTTGGCTGGATATATGAAGTGATAGACTCACCAGAGTGCCCAAGGACTAACCAGAGACCTTGACCTGAGAAATGATGCTTCCATTATAGCGTAGAGAGAGAATACCAGAACTTTGTAATGGAGGATAAGCTGATACTGTCTATCTTTCCCTTGCAGATAAATTGAGTGTATCCAGGACAGCTCACTCTAACAACTTTCAGGAAGGTGACAAACATCAATGGCTTGAAAATAAGAGATATTTTATTTTTGTTTTTCAAAGCGTAAAAAAATAGTGGAGTCTATTTTTCACCAAAGACCAAAAGTTTCATGTGAAAAGACTGCAAAAATGTTAATTGACTTTTGAAAGAAATTTTTAAGTTTTTAACATTGGCACATGAATCCTTGTTATATTTCACTTACTCAATGGGAGTTTCACATAGTTGTTATTCTTACCATAAAAGTAGTAACAAAAATACTCATTACTACTTTTACTAAAAGGAGTGGTGAAGATACTGCTAGCACAACTGGAAGAAATCAGTAAAGGAAACACAGAAGCTGGTGTGAGAAAATCTCCTGACAAGTGAGAAGTTGTAAGTTATGGAATATTTCTTGAAGAGTAATGGTAGCAACTTCATTGCTTAAGATATATGCAATCAAACAAGACAAGCTACTAAATAATAAACTAGACTGCCTTAGACAAAAGGATCAAATAACTTTTAAGTCTTTCCATCTTTAACCTTTTTAGAAAAGCAACTTAAGAAGAAAATTAAGTTGATTTCTTAGAAATTCATGAAGTTTGTTCATTGTTTTTAATGTATTTCAGATAAATCACATTTATCAACATGCCTCACTAATACCACCCACTTGGGACCACGTTTCATAAAATGTATGGAGACCTCCTGATTGCGTTTTCTAAGCCTGCATCATCCAGTGTGGCAACAGGAAAATGCACATGGACACAACTCTATAGCAAAAGCAAACTTAAGGCTTCCTAGCAGTTTAGAAAGGCTAGTTTTTTTCTGTCTAATTTTGTCCTCATCTTTGAGGTTATCATCACAGACAAAATGAACTTAGAAAGCAGTGGAGCTGGGAAAACCAGTGGAGTTCAAGGGGAAGTTGGTTGAGGAAAGAGGGGAGTCAAGAAGGTTGCAGAGAAGCAAGAGTGCCTGAAAAAATGTTAAAAGGGCTCTATAAGTTTTCCAGGAATCTGAACTGGGAAAGTATGTGGGGAGGAAAGGTGATTGGGTCTAGGGTAAGAGTTTAGTGCTTCTGTCTGTTCATCCTACCTGTCCCTCAGGAGCAGCCAGTTGGGGCCTGCAGGTGGGAATCAGAAACTGGCTATTCCAGTTCATGTTCCCAGAGCAACCAGGCATTGTTCTGGCATACCAGGTGCTGTCCTGGATGAAACAGCGAAAGTTGGAAGGTGCACACTAGGCAACCTCCTGTTTTGCTTTAGCCTAAAGCTAGCCCCAACTTTCACTGCTGTATGTGCTCTAGCAATGCAAAACTATAAACACAGCATGGTCAGATGAGACCATTTCATGTGTGATTTATGAAGCAGTAAAAACCAGTTAATGTATCCCAGAATTTGGATAACTGTACGAGGATGGCAGAAGAGCAGTCTTTTTGAAGTCAAGATCTATTGTGAATATGGAACTGTAGAATTTTGCCCTTAGAATTAAATTACTGACATAATGCAGTTAAAATGCAAATATTTAGCTCTTAGGGAAGGATCTGATAAGAATACACATTTGAATTTTATTGTATTTTAATAACTTTCTCATTTGATTTGCAGAAAATAATTGTACTCCACCCTGCCAGTACATATACAAGGAAATAGTAACTTTAATGAATACAATGAGAAATGCCCTTTGTGACCTTGTTTTGCAGAGTCTTGTTTAAAAATATAGAAGATTGCTGTATCATAACAGATTGATGTCCACAGAGCTCTCAACCTTTTCTTTCTGCATTCTACTAGCTTAGTGAAAAATATACACTTGATTTCAGTTAAGTCATGCAGGAATACCATCATCAAGCGTCCCCCTACAGCAACTCCATATTTATTATCAGTCTTTTATTGCATTTGACCTCAGACAAACACAGCTGGATGAGGTTTAGCCCTGAGTGATTAAACAGAATGTACAGAATGAATAAATAAGGACCATTGTTCTCATTTTTTTTTTCAGGGTAACCGTTTTTTGTAACTTAATGCCATTAAGAACCAACTTCAAAAGCCATTATTTATGTAAATATTCAATTCCTATTTTTTTAGTAATTTTCAAAGAAAGGCTGGTAGTAAAGTATAATGAAACAGAAAAAAATACCTTCTGATTGGCACTCAGGCTCCAAAGGGAAACAGTCTCCCTTTTCTTTTAGATATATATTTAGTGTCCAAAATAACGGAGCATCGTTGCTGCTTGCTAGCTACTGCATGGGACCATCACATGAAGGAAAAAGGATCAGGAAGTGAAATTAGCTGTATTACCCTACTAAAAAATTGTCCAGGTCCAAAGAGGTAGTCTCAAGGAGCTTGTAACTGTGCCCCTTTTTCCTCTCTGATCTCCTCACCAAACCAAAGTAGTATATCCAAAACTATGTCAACTCATATTTTATATATCCTTGGTGGGTTAATTTAAATTTGCTTATCTGCACATCTTTGAAAGTCTGGTTTTCACTTTAATTTCTGGAAATATTGAATATAAAAATTATACCTTTGGCAGCTTGCTGCTTAAGTGAATAGATGTATCAGTGGAGAATAAGAAGCTTGGAAATGTCTTAGAAAATCATGAGTATCTGAGTTCTTATACATCTCTTCTGGCTTCATATATCCTTGTTCTTATAAATGCTTTCAAGATGGTAGTGGCCCTTCTCATGTATTGTCATGTGCCTCTGACCTATTTGATATCCTTCACTAAGGGATTTGATCTCAGTAAAATCCCGAGATATTGCTGCTGGAGGCAACATATATTTTATGAGTTCTAAATCAGGAGTTTTGTCAATAGGTATTGTACTAAACCAGAAAGCAACTATTAAGCTTTCTACCTCTTAATACAGTGTTTGAAGTCATATGCAGATATCCCTGGAATGGTGTCAGATTGAATCTCCTGGACCCTGAGCTGCTGGTCTATTTTATTGGACAGCTTCTCTACAGCTATTAGTGTTTCCTGTACTATAGTTGGTGTTCTGCATCTCACTGCCTACCTTGGGCTATTTGCTCCCAGAGTTTTTGTGTTTGTGACCTAATAGTTTATGGTTCCACTTGCTGAGATGACTGTAGTGATCTCTGGCTATTTATATGGATTAGAAAACTATTTATCTCTTGAAAGAAAACTATCTGACCAACTAATACCTCATTGCTTTTTCTGCCAAACTTTTGCTGAATTGACCTATTTGATAAAGATTAGAAATCTGAAGCATTACAGGAGAGACTGATAACAGGCGTGTATGTGATTATATATGTATAATATAGCCATAACCTCTCAATTAAAAAACTCTCATGCCTCCTTTCCTTTAAAAAAAAAAAAAAAGAAAAAAAAAAGTCTTCTTAATGTCTTTATTTTTTTTGGTAAGCTTTGAAGTTCAGGAGGAGAGAGCCCTTGGGCTAGAGATGTATCTTCTCTTGCTCCCATGAAATTCCAAAGAAGTTTAGCAGAGATAGAAACTGCTAGAAATCACCATTTCCTGCTTCATACTTATGTTCTTCAGAGAAATGTTGAGACTCTGCACATAATAAATGCACATAAACATTTTATATAGCTAGGGTTCAAAAATACCACCAAAGGAAAAACAGCAGCAGCAGCCTGGAAACCACAAGCAGACAGTCTCAGAAAGATAACTAGAAACAGACCAGCTTACCAAAAATGTTTATGCCCCTCAGAAATCCAACTGAAAGGAGTCAGCATTGGTCAGAGCAGTCCATTCCCTTCCATTAGAATAATTAATTTCCTTTGTTGCCAAATGTGTAGGACAAAGCAGATATTTGCATTTAGATGAAACTTTATGGATGTATGTACTTTATGGATGAAATGTGTGTGATCCTGTGTTCCTGAATCTTGCATTCATGGTGACCTACAGACCAACTGAGTGTTAGACAGCCAGCAATCGAGTTTGCTTAGTCCAGTGGACTGTCTAACCTCAGAGACACATAAATTCACCAGGTCTTCTCCTCTTTCCTGTGACAGCTGCCTTGGTACTTAATCATATCTGCCTATATGTGCTCCGAATTGCACATGGCAGTGATGGAAAATGACCTTCCTCCTTGTGCTCCATCACAATACAGCTGTAAATGCAGACAGGTGCCCAAAATCTGCTTAGGAGCCTAGGAAATGCCTGAAGGACATGAATTATGGGCATTTCTATAACAAATCTCACCCAAAGAACTGGTTGTTGTCCAGTTGTTTTGTAAAATGCCTCACCTATTATTTGGGGCATTTAGAATGGAAATCTGAGAGTATGGAATTTAGTCTCAGTTTTGTCAAGAGGGAATCTAAGATCTTTTGTTTTTGTGTATTTTCCAGCTGGCTGCAGGACCAAGCCAGAGAAAAATCCTTCCCTTTCCTGAGTGACTGCCCTATGCTGGCTCGTTTTGTGGTAGGTGACCCTTCCTTCACTGCTCCTTCAGCTGCCTGTGCTCAGGAGAGGACTCAAATGCCCATTTCACTCTTCTACCCACTGAGGTCAAGTTGAATCCAAAGGAGCTATAAGCAATGTGAAGGAGGGAGTGAAATAATAGCAAGGAGATAAGACATCTCTGAGTTAACAAGGTCAGAAAAGTATCCAGAACAATGGATGAGCAAGTGGCTGGGGAAATGCTGCTTCTAGGTGCCAAGCAGTGTTGCATAGGCTGCCTGCTAAGGCTGATTGATAATCAAAACCAAACATTTAAAAATTAGAACTTCTACTTCAGAAAGACTAGCAAAGAGCAAGGGAGAAGGAAAGCTTAGGAGGGAGACAGGTTTTTAAGCAGAGATGACTGATATATGAGTCTCAGGGAATCCCAACAGCTAGGATACCCCCAGGGGTACAAGTAATAGCAAATTGAGTGTGAAGACCAAGTTTATATGACTTTTTGTTCCTGCTCGTGGTATGCCTGTGGAAGAATTACTCTGAATTCCTATGTAAGAAGTCAAGTTGTTTATCATCAAGTGTTTTTTCCTCTATGGGCCATATTTTCTGAAAGGGGCAAGGAGTCCATGGTGCAGGGAGATGCAATAGCCTGGGACTATCTGGCTCACCTCTGGGAAGGGTGCTAGGCCCATGAGGGACTATGCAGGTTGCTCTGGACACTCAATGGCTTGGGTGGAGACCTGAGATTGGTACATGAGAGTGTGGGATAGTCTCTTGATTTAGGTGCTGAGAGAGGCTCTAATTTGTAGTTATTCTCCATGTGATAGGCTGCTGCTGGTCTGGGAGGGCAAGAAAACTTTTTGTACATGTCTAATATACTGGCTTTGCCACATCAAACAGCTGGGAAAAAATTAAAAAGAAGGCTTAAGGCTTAACATCTCCTTAGAAAGAAGGAGATGGTAACATCTTCATCTAGAGATCCAGTCGAAATGCTGGTTGCTGCATGTAAAGGAAAAAGAAAGGAAAGTCATCCTTTTACATCTCAAAGGTGCACAGAAAAGGGAAGGGCACAGTTTGCTCTGAAGTCACAGTTCCAGATGACATCCTTAGTGTTGGATATGAAGTGGTGGAAGTCTGTGCTTTAGGATTAAAAAATCAGGATTGCACCTTTTATGGCAATGTATGTTGGAAAAAAGAAATCGCTGCATGCTGTTCAGTTCATTCTACCTTTTAATTGAATAAAAAAAAAGAAAAAAAGGAAATTATATTAAAAAACTCTTTGTTAACAGAAATGTTATTCAGATTGAAAACATAGGAAGTAAGAAGCTTGGAAATGTCAAAACATTTGCTTCCCTGAAGCTGTAATCAACCCCTTACACTCATGTCTTTTAGTAACATACAGTTTTCAGTTACATGGCAATGTAATGTTTTTCCACAGAATTCAAGACACAAAATAACCTCCATAAGCAATTGATAACTTCTATAAAAATAGCTAGGGTTAAAAGCTCTGCATTTCAGCAAAACTAGCTGGTCAGTACCCAAAAAATCAATCTGCAAATAAAAAATTTTCAAGAAATCCTGGGGATTAAAAAAAGACTAGTTAAATGGAAAAATAAGTCATAAATATGTCCATGTACACTTGTTGCTGTTGTATGACTTTGCTAAATAAAACCGACAGTGTGATATTGCAGAAGTCACTAACAACTTAACAGTGTATTCTTCCAGTGGAAAAAGCTATATATAATGTAAAATGAAAACAGAAGAATTTAAGTTCATTTATATTTTTATGTAAACTATATAAACTATTCATAGTTTGTGTAACGAATGACTACAACCCCAGATGTTCCACTGAACTGTGAGCTATTCAAATCATTCAATGTTTTTCTTATTAGATCTTATATCTCTTCTAAATTACCATAAAGCAGAGATTTTTAACAGTTGTTCACAGGATATTTATTGTGGGTTCAGTGGCCGTATGTTGTGATTCCTTATTATTGGCTGTGGAAGTACTCTACCAGAAACTAAGATATATAAATACTATCCTAATATCATTTCTCCTTGTCAGCAAGGCAAACATTGTGTCAACCACTGTCATCAAGCGGCAAAAGCTGCAGAGAGAGGCCAAATGTAGTTTGAGGCAGCCAATATATTAATGCTGGATCTGCTCTATCAAAACTGTTGAAACCTTTTGCCCGGGTCTGTTTGATCCAAGAGCCGTTATTGGTGTATAATGACATATCAGGCTGAAACTTAGGCAGACATACTTTTTTATTCCTGCTCCTGCACCTCCTCCTCCTCTTCTCTCTTCTCTGCCCTGCATCATCTCTTCTCCGTTGAAAGGAAACCAGGGTAAGACTAGGTCTGCAGAGCGAGACTGCTGGGACAGCATGGTCAAGCAGCTTTCTGCAGGCAAAGCATTGCTGCTGTATGATTTCAAAGGGAGAAAAGCATGGCTGTGCCTGGAAACAGTCTTGCAGCAGACTATATTCTCTTTATAGAGCTGCAAAATTCACTTTTCCAAAAGGGAAAACAAATTCTGTTTTCCACCAGTAAAACAGAGATAACAGATCCCTTTAATGGGTCTGAAAAGATATTTTCAAGAAGGATAAAGTGAATATGCAAAGACTACTGTTAGAGGGGTGAAAAACTGCAAATCCCAAACACATTCTTTTTCAGAATTCCTTCCTCTTAACATAATTTTCTTTCTGTTTTGTGTCCCTTGCCCAAATGATCCTTTTTCCTCAAACATGACATTTTCAAGAGATAGAAATCACATTTTCCAGTTAACCTCTTTCCAGCTCCAGTTATAACTGCTTCTGGCTGAGGCTCTGGGGTCTTTTATCAGGTGATATCCTGGAGGCTTATGAAGTTTCGGTGCAGCCCAAGAAGAGCTCAGCTGTGCTAGAGGACTGGAAAAAAATATCCAGCAAATTAGTAATCTCACCAACTGACAGCTTGGAGAAAGGAAAAAAAAAAAGAGTAATGGACAGACTGCTGTGAGAGTCCCTGGGTCAGGATCTCTGACCTGACATGGTCCAGTGGCTTTTGCTGACCATTGTACTGCATCCCTGGCCTCCTCATGACGCCACCTTGATTTTAATCTGGTCTTTAAATACATTACCTCATCTGTAACAGAAATCAGGCTTCTTCTAGGGCTTGTGAATGGTTTAGTCTCAGTGGAAGACCAGTCGGGCAGCAGAATGAGTCCTGAATAGCAGTAGATGTGTGCGAATGGGAGAAGAGGAGATGAAAACTGTTCAGGACCACCCTCGTTTAGTGGCAGTGAGCTTTGTAGAAAAGCATGGTCTGCCCTATCTGACCACATCCTGAGTAAAAACATTGAGAGTTCCAGCGCCAGTGTAGCCAAGTTATATGAGGCTGAAATTTCTGCCTAAGTTGTTTTTTCTCTGTGAGAGCTTTGTATAAAGTAGGTCTTCAAATAAACCCTTGCATGGTCCTGATCCTGATTCTGACCCTGACAAAGCATACAGTGAAGATCTGCAAAGGGACTGCTAAGAGAAAGTTTGGGCAATAAAATAAGTTGCCCTTGACAGGCTGTTTACCATGGCTGGGGGATCCTTTTGCAAGGACCTAACCTATGGTTAGGATAAGTAAGGAGTGAGGTAGGGGAGAGAAGGCAAACCCTCAGGGTTCGGCTGTAGTGAGGTTGCACAGAGGCTGCTAAGGTCTCCGTGAAGGCTGTTTTAGGTAGGCTGCAAAAAGAATTTTCTCCTAAGAACTTTTCATCTAGAATAAGAGTGGCCTTGGTGGTCTCATTTTCTTAGGGCTTTCATTTGTAGGAATTTGTATTAATTTCTATTAAAACATTTGCTGAGGTTTATAATGTGCAGATCACAAGGTCACAAGGTTTTGATATGTGTAAACAGAAAATAAAATTACAAACCATTCTGTTGCAAATGCTCTTCAGTTAGAAATAAAGATTGAAAATAAATGTCCTGTAATGTTGCAGAATATAGACAGTATATTAAAGAGTTCCCACAGAATTTAAAAGGAAGTTTGTAAATGTTAAGGAAAAATAAGAATTTAGTGTATGGAGGGGAGTAAGAGCTTCCTAATGACCTATGAGGCAAGAATGACGGGGGGAAGAGTTTTTTATTATAATCTTGAAGAGAGTATGCAATTTAAAACAAAAACAATGACTTTATGGAAGTTACTGGCAAATGCACACAACATCCTAATAGTGATTCAAGAAAAAAAAAATCCTTGAGTTATGTTATAAAACCCAGCAGAAGGCTGATGGCCAAAGTGGGAAGCCAAATGCATAAGTAATAGGAATGGTGATTCCTGGCCAGTGCTGTAAAAACCCCATGCCTAAAAATAGATAAGGGACTTGCCAAAACTTTAGATTTTCCTGGATTTTCAGAACTTCGAGTTTCGGATTCTCAGGAATCCAGATTTTGTGTTCTAACCTCAGCTAGGCTGGTAGGTTGTTTCCCTGAATATGTTGTACATCTTGCAAAGTGCAAAACTTTTATTAACAGTGTGTCACATCTGGTATATTTTTGTGAGGAGGATAACTCAGCCAGTACCTGAAGAGATCAGTTAGTTCTTCCTTTTGTATTGAAATGTTCAATATTCAGCCTATCCATCATAGGGGTTTCAAAAGCATTGATGGATTTTCATAGCACAGCTGAGGTAGCAACCATCTGTATCATACCATTGTAGCAGTGCAATTCACCTTCTGCTAATGTGTCCCTGATAGAATCTCCCCATGTCAATCTACTGCAATAATGGTGAAAGGGGAATTATTTCTATCAATCCTAATTGATATTAGGATCTCTCCTGTGTCCTGCGTCTACAAGTCATAGCCTCCTTTTTGCCTGGGAGGATCTTCTACCTTCTCTCATCCTCCACTTCAAAAAAGGATAGAAATGGAAAGGACTAACGTAGATTGGCTAAACATGGAGATAATCACTGGCTGACATGGAAGCCTCTAAATACAGGGAGGTGGCCACTTGGCTAACATACTAGCACTTCCAAAGCTGATGAGATATATGCAAAAGATTTGGATGATGTAATGGTGCTCGTGAGAGTGTCACATAGTGAGAAATGGAAAGAAGGTGTTTAGTAGTCTATTAGGACAACTGGAAGATAAAATTCTCAGACAGCATATGTGTATTTGCCCCTATCTTCTGGAGACAGAGAGAGGAACATTAGGGCAAGGCCAGAGGAAGACCCCAGGGCAACTGGCCTAGCTCAAGAGCAGTTGGGAAGTCAAAGTGGGGGCAAAGGAGCATAAAAGATTAAAATATAATGTTTTGTCTGAATTGTGGTCCTAATCTTCAAGACGTTAATTCAGCTTTTCTAATGCCTCTGAAATGTGTCTTGTGTTGCTTATAGTTACCTAGAGGACTGTGCGAATGTGGTGTGACTTTTACACTTGGACTCCAACCGACAGAGTAAGATCAGAAAATATTTGTTCTCACCTTTTAAGCAATACAGTAGCGAGTTTCATTCATAAAAGTGGAGACCTCTGGCCATCACACTCCTTCTCTGTGGATGCTGTGTTATATTCTGGTCTCCGGTCTGGGGTTATGGCAAAGAAAGACTCTGGTTTTCCTTTTCAGACCACCTGTGGATCTGGTTTAATGTTTTTAAAGAGCTGACGGCCAGCATGAAGCACCGCTCTCCAGGTCTAGCCTTTACCTAGATGAAAGGAACTCTGCTTCTCCAGCACTTACTCAGCACTTTGCTTTCAGCAATCCCAACCAAATCTCTAGTGCAATAAATAATTTCAAAATCTCTCAGAGGAAAAGTCACAAGTAGAACACATATATGCTCCTGCTTCCTCAATAATTTCCCCATCCACTGAACAACGTATTTTCAGGATCAAATGGATCAAGTATTGCTTGTTTTTTATCCAGGGGGTCTAACTGACATAATAATTTCTTCCTTTACATATGACAGCTGATTGACACATATCTAGCTTTAACAGGAATAGGCTAGCTGTTATGCTGAGAACAAAATAAAATACACAATAAACTTGTTTATCAGCACTAAAGACTGGAAACCATTCACTGTTCTTCATGGTATTTAGCCTTTACCACGTCAAGCACTACTGATTTTGAACAATTTTCACTTGCACAGTAGGCTCTCTGAGCTCCTCTATCTTGCTTCCACTGAAATTAGCACTGAAATAATGATGTATAATATGTTCACCACAGAGGAACGACAAGTGTAGATTTTCAGGAAGACATATCTGGTGTGGAAATGAATTATTTACATAGTAAAAATTCTGTGTCATCAGATGCTATTTCACCCACTTTTCTGTTCTCTGCCAAAATGATGAAACCCTGAAATTAAATGACTATTTTTAAATTCTAGAGCTTTGATTTATTTGAACATACATGTCTTTTAATATGATAAATTCAAAAAACTGACCTTTTCTGCACAATTTGATCCCTCTATTATCCCTGATTTAAGCAGGTATCTCTGCTTAAATCACAGTATGCCTGGCTAATGATAGGTACCAGTCTTTAACTTCAAAATGTATATGCAATTTCTTTCTACAAAAATTCTTGAGTGATTTTTAAGCTTAAATTCTTAGCTTCATATTTTGTTAACAAATCATAGCACCTACCTTTTGAGGTCATGTGATATCTTTGAATATATGTGCACATCGAGTAGCTAAGATGTTCACAAATGCTGAAGAGAAAATAATACTAACAAAATCCATCCTAGTTTGAATATGATTATTATTTTTATGCCTGTTTTAATGTTCTTAGCATTGCTTCTGAGGTTGTGTAAGTATGGCAACTAATCACAAGAAAGAATATTATTTTTTTCTGGATTGTAATTCTAATTTTTAAATTCCGTACAAACCTACTCAAAGAATAACTTTTCTTACCATATGTCCCCATCAAAATCCAAATCTAGTGATTCTGGCTTCTATTCAACTTTTCAGCACCACAGCACAACCTGTAACTTAGAAATTCTGCTTAATGTAGGCAACTAAATTGCTCTTACAGAATATCTTATTAATACTAGTGGTGGCAAAAATTATCTTTGTTGTTTAAGAAGTAACTCTCCAAATTGATATTGATATTGAATAGAACAACAATAAAATATAATTTGTGAATATCTAGAGTGTTCTCTAACCAAATAAAAAGAATACTGAGCTTACAGAGCTGGGTTGCTCTGTAAAATCCTAAAAAAATCCAAAATTCTAAGTGCAATTTGTTTGTATTTTCATTTGTTTTTAGGGTAATCCACGCTCGAGCCTCATCTTCATTCTCATAGGCTTGTCCTATGTCTGATGCTCACAGCTGCTCATGTGCATTCTCTTGTGTGTGCTGTTGTTATTTAGGCCTATTGAGCATATGTGATGAGGGAAAAGTGCACAGAATATTTATATGTGTGTTTGAGTCACATGATATGTGTGTGTGTGCCTGTTTATGCAGTTTTCATGAGCTGCATGCAGAGCATGCATGCAACTTAACATAATAACTCTAACTCATAACTCTAGAGGTCCCTTCCAACCTTGTAGATTCTGTGATTGTGTGATTCTATGATAATGCATATCCATCCTTTGCTTTATTCTTCTTTGGAAAAGAGGTTTGGGCATGTTCTGTTTAGAGTAGGCTCATCTGGCATTAATTTCTGCAGCTAATGCTTTCAGTGTCTAAATTTGTGCCAATTGCTGTGAATTTGAAGCCAAGGGTTTATTTTGCTTACATAATAGCAGATAGTGCAGCCCCACAACATGCCTCCCCAATGCTTTTTCTCCCTAGGCACCCTGAGCCAGCCATGCCTGTTTCCAGCGGGAACAACCACAAGTTTTCCTTCCATTCCCACTTGCTTTCATGTATTGTGAGAGGAGATCTAGAGCGACAGGAGCAGAATCAAAATGAAAGTACAGTATACAGCCCTGGGTGAAGCCAGAGAGGTTAAGGCAGCACCAAGCACTTTCACTTTGGGAATCTCCTGGTGCTGCTCTGTATCTGCCAGATTCCCCCTTTTTCCAGAGGGGTATCCACGGCAGCAGAGTGACATCAAAATGCTGCTTTTAAATAAAGGCTTAAATTGTGCTTAAGCTGTGTTTCAGTGTAAATTTTATTCCTGGTAGAAGGAGCTGTAAGAAGAAAAGAAAGGGTACAATTGTATTTTTATCTTTAAACACCCTTTCTGATGGTTAAACCACTATTTAAATGACTTTGAACTGTTTTTGTTTTGGTTTCCAAACTTACCTCAAATCAAATCCTTTTCTTCTAAGGGACAGTAAGGAAGGCTAAATACAAATTTTATTCTGTCTTTATTCTTATTTATTCTACTGTGAGAGCAGACTCCATCTATTTTCAAATTGATAGATCTAGCAAATAGATGGATTTTATACCAGCAGTATTTGAACTTTACACCTTTATCTTCCTTAAATTTTAGGGGATGTTTTTCCTGCTGAAATATATGTTATAATATACTCCTCTCATATGCTTTGTCCCACAGCACAGTGAGCTACATTCACTAGTACATTTTTAAATGCAATCTGCCAGACAACAGTTGTTTTCTATTAATCATCTTAGCTCAAATAATAGAAATACTTTAAATTGGGAATGCTAAGTATCCCTTTAAAAGACATGCACAAAATATCCTCTGACCCCGTCTGCTCATTTCAGTGAAATAAAATGGAAGTATTGTGATGATTAGATACTGCAGGGCACCTTCCAGAAATGCTACTGCTACTGCAGAATATAATGAGGCATTTTATTTCCAGGAATTGCACAAATTAAAAGGAAACATAAGTCACCCAGGTGTGCTACATGACTCTGGTAATATAACATAATGCTTGACGGTAGTTGAGGCAGAACTGCTCATTTACTGTAATACCTTTTTTTAATTGCCTTTATTCAAGCTGTGTTCCTCCTATTAGTTTAAGACAGCAGAAAAAAGAAGTGTAATTTTGCTTTTCCAAAATTTTAGGTCCTCATCATGACTCACTACCTTAATGACAAGTGTAGGATTATTTGCTCTTTCAGGCAAAGCCACTTGAATTCAAATAAGTTTGAAGGTTTTGTGGATAGCAATAGTGTCATGGGATCTTTCAGAGGGATGAAAGGCCGAGAATGAGATCCAACTCAAGGAACAGAGATTCCTTCCTTATATTTGGAAATGGAAAGCTCCTAACAACAAGGAAAATAATTTAAAATACTTTCATAGTATCCTGGACACATATTCTGTCCAGGATAATTCTTTCTGGAGTAAAAATGCCCACAGCCCTTTGGTATCTATGAATTTCTGATAGCAGCTCTTTGTATGCCCCAACATCTGGCTCGCTCCTTTCGAGATATCGTGGATGCTGGAGATTTGGCTTAATCCTAGTCTGAAGTTTTCTCCCAAAACAAAGATCGAACAGGTATTGTGCTTTCTACTTTACTGAATGTTTGCTGAGATTACCCTCTGTCACTCGCTATGCTTATTATGAATGTATCCCTAAAAATCCATCATCTCAGACGCAGTGCTTTCAGAAATGTTATTTTATTGTAGAAAAGAGAGATTCCAAATGAAAAGACAATTGCAATAGAAATGACACTTCATCTCAAGAAGATAAAAAGAGTTGCCTGTGGCTAGATCTGGATTGTGCTACTTTTCCTATCCTTCCCTATTGATTTTTGAGTTTCATGTCTTCCCTTGGCCTGGAATGGAGGGGGGATGAGGAGTGAAGGGAATGTGAATTCAATGAGATTGTAGTCAGAGAGAGAGAAGAGAGAGATATAGTGTGAGATGGAGATGAAGATGAATCCTTGTTAGGAGAATATGATGTGTGGAGAGAATTGGTTGTCAGTGGGAAACGAGAAAGTTGGGTTAAAGGTTGAATGGAAGGAAGGAAGGAAGATCAGGGCAAGCCATGAAGGACTTGCTCATGCTGTGGACATATGAGCATGTCCTATCCTACTGAAGTAATGTCACAGGTAATCTCTTCTTGTCTGTTTAGGTTAACAATAAAGTTTGGACTCAATGGATATGAGATTCCAGTAAAACTAGTTAGATCTCCATCTCAGGCTAAGAAAAAAGTATTTTCTCCTGTGGTTGCTTTTATCAGGTACATACTGCCCATAAGCCTGAAGAATACTTTGCCCTTGTAAAAGCTCTGATTCAACATGCAAAGCAAGGGTATTTATATGAAGGAAAGAGAGACAGAAAAAATCATGAATGCAGTAATAGGATATGATCTGGATAAAGCTAAATATACTCATCCATTGGGCAACAGTTCATTCAACTCTACCTGAGCTGCTCATGCACAAAAAAAAACACACAGCAAAGCCTCCTTATACCTCAGGGCAGCATGATCAGCAAACTATCACCAACTGTGTGAAAGGTGCTAGCTAGCTTCATTCCTCTGGAGGGGATTTCTCTAGCCTGGGCTGCTGAACAGAGCAGAGGAAGAGCATCTTCTGTTCTATCATTTCATTCTCTGCTAACGAAATATCACCTATTGAGGAGTACTTTCTATGCTATGGCATAACTAGCAAGGAGCATATGGAGGCATTTTGTCTTCTTGGTAACAGGGGAGTTTCCTCAGCCTGCTGCTGCCCCTTCATTTCTAAAGTTCAACCACTTGCTAAAAGCTTCTATCTGGCAGAGTTAGGGTGACTTAGTTGTGCCATTGTTGGGGATTCTGAGAATGAAAGGCTGCTGAGAGACATTTTTCTGTTGAAAACATGCTGACATTAGGGAAGTCAAATGTTTTCTGCCTGCTTGTCTTGCTTAAGAGGCCCCTGGAATGTCCAACTTCTGAGGCTGATGCATTCCTGACCTCTCTCCATTGATGGCTTCATAGGTACTTGTCTCACAACCTGTCTGGCTTTCCTGCAGCTGGCAGCCTGGATGATTAAGATTTTGTAGACATTTACTTCCATTTTCCTGAAAACACTTTTTGAATTCTCATTTTGCAAATACAGTTGAATTTTTTTTCCACCACAAGAGAATTTTCTATTATTCTATCTACATAAAAGGTTCTTCTTTCAGAATGGGGCATCTCTTGCTGAGTGAAGCTTCTACAGTTTCTCTCCCCTTCTGGCACATCAGGCGCATCAGGGGATCTGTGTGTTTGGTCTTGGCTCAGGCCTCCCTGCTGCTATATAAAACTGTAGAGCTGGAGCGAGGATTTCAGTGCCCAAGTTCTGACAAGACTACAGTTACTGTTAAATTATGACCTTTTTTTTTGAGGAATGGTACCCTTTTGTTCAACATATATTTGATTTGGCCTGCCAACTTACTCATTGCAGGTTAGCACAAAGTCAACACAAGGCATTCCTCTACTGCAGCAAGGTCTGTACCAGCTTCAAGAATATATTCTGGGAAAAACTGGAGACAGCATAAAGACTTGAGAAGTGTTAGTCTGAAACGTATAAGCTGCTATTTCTGGACCTTTCCTTTTGCTCCAAGGAATTGTTACTAATTGTTACTATTCAAAAACATACTCCTGAAAAAAGGGGACTGCAAGTTGTTTCCTATTTGATGATCTAAATCATCTAAATCATCATTGAATACATTCAAATCAGACTTCCTGAACTGACAGATAGAGACAAGTTTAAATTTAGGAAATGAATAATTTAATGTAATGAAACTGCCTTAAAAATAAACATGTTCATTCCAAAAACACTGTTATCAAATTTTCAGTCTTTATTCCAGTGTGTATAGCAGTTACAGCCTGGGTTGGGTCTCCATTGTATCTCATGCAATAAAATATAAGATCAAGGGAGTCCTTCTACAAAGAGTTTGGATTATAAGTTTAAAATGCCACAAGAGATAAAGAAAAGAAGCAGGAGGGTTAGTGGAAACAGCGACAATCTCATTCATTTTGGCCATCAGCACTGCACCAAGATCCTATCTTGAATACGTACTCAATAGCTCAGAAAAGAAAGAAAGGAGGAAAGATCTGAAGGACTAATTTGAGAGAGAGCTATGAAGGAAAGCTAATAGGGGGACAGCATTTACGTCATATTCAATATCTTACATTGTCTCATTGTTTCACATCTAGCTCTAAGCTTTATACACTAGTAATCACTCAAACCCTACTCTGAATTGCTAAAACAGTTCCTGACGTGGTTTTGGCTCATGCCAATTCCTCTCTGGCACTTCCTGAGCACAGTTCAGGAGACAGTCCAGGCAGGAACTATTTTCAACAGATACTGTGGAGAAGTTCATGGTGTTTTTGGAGGCTGAGTCTAATAGTATGGACACAGTTGGTTCCTAGAACAATGAATGGGCTTGGGAAGATTAAATAGTTATAGTGTGCATATTCAAATCACAGCTTGCCTTGGCTCCACTTACTTTTGGAAATGTGTCAGTGTGCTCTGTATAAGACCTCAGGCTGTCAAGGAAGGGACTCATCTTGTGGCTCACTGCCCGAGAAACTTCGGTATGAACGATTCACATTGTATCACATTTATGGTCTGTGGATGAAAAAGGGATAAAATTCAGTTCTCTAGTCTCCTTGATATAAGTTGTTTCTCTTTTTCCCTATTATCTCCTGCTTTATTCATTTTAGAGCAAATGCAAAAATGATCTCAAGTGGTCAAAAGACCTTGGTCTTTTTCTGTTCTCTCTGAAACCTTTGGCCGATGATTCTCATGTGTAAAGCATGCGACTAAGCTGGGGAGCATAAGCCTTCTGTTTTTCCCTTCTCTAATCACTACCAGTTCATTTTGGCCTGCTTTAATGCCTTAATCTATAGACTCAGTCCCTACTTGCTTATTCTTTTGGTAATACATTTCTTATTTTCCTTTGTGTATGTTGGCCTGCTACAAAAGAGGCTTCAGAAAAGGAATTGCACAGCAACTTTCTTGTGAACTGGAATGAATTGTTCAGGGATTAGAACATTTCCTGGAAGGTAAGGCTTGTGGATTTTAAAGTGCTTTTGAAGTTTTGTAACCATTTGGTAGGTGATGAATATTTTTTTCCAAAGCATGGACAGTTCTACCACTACTGCACACATTCAGCAAAGTTTGTCTAGTCAGGACAGAAAGACCAAGTTCACACAGGCACACTCTATGTGGAATCATAGAACCATAGAAAATTCTTGATTGGATGGAATCTCTGGGACTCATTTAGGCCAACTTTGTACTCAGAGATGGCCTAACTTCATAAGCTAGGTCAAGTTGCTCAGGGCCTCATCCAGGTGAATTCCTTGGACCTCTAAGAATGAAGATCCTCCTATTACTACTCTGAGACCCTCTTCCAATGTTTCTCCACTCTTATACTATCCATTGTAGTATCCTTTACTGAAAAGTGTGACTCTTCTGCCTTCTCACCTCTGGGAAATGTTTGTCACCATCTCTGTGATGCCTGACATCCTAAGTAGAAGATCTTAGCCCTCTTATTTTTTACAGCTAAAAGGATACAAATCCTTTAGCGTTGTAAGAAGTGCAAAACTATGCAGAATATACCAGATAAGGCCTCATATGTGGTAATCAGAGGGAGACAATCATTGTCTTTGACCATTGTCTGGCTTTGTAAGTTATCTTCTTGCTCTGTGTTTGGTGTAATAACAATCATCTGCCTACTCATGATCAGTATGTTCTCCATTATGACACTGTAAATCTTTCTTTTGCAGAGTTGCTATCCAGCCAATCAGTTCTCAAAGTCTACTGTTGTGTATTCCACACAGGTGTGGAATGTGCTGTTCCATACTGCTGAAGGACTTTCTGTTTGCCTTTGTTCACCTTCATGAGGTTCCTGTCAGCCCATTTCTCCAGCCCATTTCTCCAGATTGCTGGGATTTCTCTGAATGGCCTTGGCCTCCAATAGCCTTCCCCTAGTTTGATGGGATCTATGAGATTGCTAGGGTGCCTTTCCTCACATCCCCCAGGTTATTAATGAAAGTATTAACCTGACAAACACTCCCATAGTTGGCCACCTACTGTGCTTCAAAACACCGACTACAGCCCTTTGAGCCCAACGGTCCAGTCAGTTTTCCCACTCACCTTGATACCCACCTATCTTGTTCAAATATTCTCAGCTTGACTACGAGGATATTATGGAAGACTGTGTTAATCTTTCTGAAATCAAGGGAAATGGTATTCATGGTTTTCATCTTATTCAAAGTCAGTCTTTAATCATAGCAGGCAATGAGCTTGGACAAACATAATTTGCCTTTCATAATTCTGTGCTGACTATTCTAAATCATTTATTATTCTTCATGCACCTGGATCCAACCTCCAAAAAAAAAGGAAGCCTTAGAAGTAACAAGAGTTCCATCCCAAGTGCTGAGGCAGAGACTTTAAAATGTGAAGAAGCTAAAATTTGTTTAAATATGACATTTACACTAGAGAAAAAAATAAAACTGGGTGCTTCTTTATAACCTTAATGTTGAATGCAAAGGGTTAACAAGTAGGCTTTGTACTTTCTTATTAGTGTTATTCCAGCATTTGTCTTTCAGGCTTGAAATTACATATGTGATATTGTCACATATGTAATTTGTTGAGTAGCACTGGTTATTGGGAAGATAGCATAGAAATTCCTAGCAATCTTTCCTGCCCACAACAGTTTTCCAGACGACAGAACATACTGCTGCCCGTGCATGTTAAATCTTTGGATGAGCTAATATGAAATACTTCTGCTGTTCTAATTTCCTCTTGTGTGTATTTTTTCCTGGCTAGGAGTCAGTGACCTAATTCTTTTCTTTACTCTATCTGGAGGTTTTTGGCTTTTTCCAAGTTATCCATATCATATTCTTCCTTATTTTGGAGCTTTTGCTTTTTATTTTCATTTTGTTTCAGCACTCTGAGTTGGTTGCATTGACTACCCTATTGCTCTTCTGTTCCCACTACGGGGGGTGGACGCTGAGTACATAGAAAAGAAAAAGCAGGGAAGATAACATCCGCAGCATAGGCTGTCTTGTGAATATTGCCTAAAGCCTTTTCTATGAAGATCCTCTCTTAGAGTTTATGCTGGAATCTAATTAAAAAGTGGCATCTTGAAGACAGTAAGTTTGCTCTCCCAGTGTGTTGGATGGAGAGCTAATCAGTATCTCTGTCTGTTTACTTGCCTATTCAAAGTTCGAATCAAAAGACTTGATCAGAATCTTTTTGACAAGGTGTATATGGAGTACTACCTTTAACTAAACAAAATATATGAACTAAAGGCTGCCTAGTTTTCATAATTGTGAAATCCTCAAACTAGTGCATGCACGTTTCCCAACCTTGTCTGAGGCATGCTTGGGCCAGTTCAAAGCCATGCAGAGAGCAGACCCAGCAGTTTCTGTGTCTTTGATTCTGATTCAAATCCACTTTTTTACTGTTGTACACATAAGAGGTTGACAAAAGGCTACCTTTTCTTTTTTTTTTTTTTTTTTTTTTTTTAAGCTCCACTGCTGTTTCTTTTTATTCTGTGTTTCCCAACAGTTATTATTCTGTGGCTCCTTGGGGCTGCCATGATAAATATCTACACTACATTCACACCCAAACTTTTTCTTATATGGCAAGGAGCTTTGGCACATTTGCAAAATGATCTCCATGGCACCACTCATGAGCTTAGTGTATTAGCCATCACACAGACCCCTTGAAGCAGTCTTGCTGTCTTGAAAAATGTCTGTATAAACACTGCAATCACTGTTTTCCTGGATGAGAGAGGAGAATTCAGTTAATGAATCTAAGTGATGTTGCATGGCTGTAAACCTTTATTCAGTTTTCCTCATACTCCTGGTCATTATGATCTTAGGCTCAGGGTTTGCTTTATATGCAGGTGTATATTTGTACATTTTAAAATGAGCACAAAAATTGTAGTTATATCACCAAGACAGCAGTGCAAAACTACCTCTCCATTGTTCTTTTATTTCAGGAACTTTGAAGGAGAGGGTAGCAGAAAAGTTCCCATCTCCTAGGTACTCTCTTCAGACCACTGCACTATGCCCTTACCTGCTGATTTTCCAAGAATCTAGAGGACAAGGGATTTTCTAATAAAAAAAAATCAGGAACACATGCAGCTTTCTGTTTTTGCTTTGCTCCTTAATGATGAAATGACTCAGAGTCTGTATAAAAAGCCTTCTCACATTACCTACCGAACCAAAAGCAACCAAGCTGCTGGTCTATGACAAAGAAAAAGCAAGTCTCAAGATGAGAAAGAGCTATATTTTGCTACCTCTGTCATAAAAACCTAGTTTTTTTTCAATTGAACTCTTGAAAAAAAAATGTGTAATTTTACTTCAAGACATTTTGGTTCATATCACTATGTTAATTTTATTAAGCAATAAGACCAGACAGGGCTTGAATTATTGTGCAATAATTTATGCTTAGGTGCATTCTCAGGCATGAGCCTGAAGGCTGAGTGTTAAGAAGTCTTAGTGTTTTACATGAATTTGGCCTATTTTTGTCTAAAAAGAAATATAAAAAAGAAAAAAGAAAAAAATTATAGAGACTGCAAGGTTTTGAGCTCTACAGACATGAGCATCCAAAAGTGCACACAGCCTCCTTGCTTGGGATGTGTCTGCAAGCACCAACAAACACAAATTCATCGCAAAACTAAGTTAAAGCATTGCTTGGGCAGAGTTTTATTTAAAAAGCAAAACACAGAACTGCTCTAAAGGTCAAGAGAAGCTTTAATATTGTATGGAAGGGACTAAGATATTATTATCCTGGGGGAACAGTAAGTAATTAAAGAAAAAAAAAGGAAAAAAAGGAGCCTGGAGATAGCAGCAAGAGAAAATGACAGCAGGATTTGGAAGTAGAAGGATGATGGTGCTTTCTGAAACTTCAGAAGAAGTTTGTGCTTATCTTGAGAAGTGATGGCAATCTCAGCACATTTGTGTGAATGTGCACACCACACAGGCCCCAAAATGGCCATGGAAATCAGGCAGCAATGACAGCCACACAACAGTACTGAAATGAATAGAGAATAAGATGCTTCTCTGAAGTGCTAAACATATCAGAATATCATCCTAAAAAAATACCTTTGACCAAAGAAAGAACTTTTAAATTTATTGTCAAATAGAGATTGTCTTTTGCTTTCTGATTCTGAAGAAAAAGTATATAGAAACAAAGCAAGCATTCCCCAAAGAGTCTACATATTGTCAAAATGCCCATCCAAAGTTAATGAGAACCTACAACTCTTAAAAAAGCCTAGAATCCACAAAATTTTTCCTCAAATCATCAGTTTAAACTAGTGACCAGCACATACAGTGAACTTACCAAGTACAGTTTTCCCTCTAAAACCAATGCATTTGAAAGCTCAAAAAAACTGTTCAGATCAGAGAAAGAATTCTATTCACTTTTAATACTTTTTTCTGAATGTCTTCATTTCAGTTAAGTGCCCAAAAGTGGCAGCTATTGACATCCATCTATAGCTTTCCGGTTATAGTCAGGAATGCAAACCTGAACTCTACATATTTTTTCTGTTGAAAATCTCATCCAAACTAACAAGTTTTCATGAACTTTTGAAGAACTAGATATTTTTCATAAAGTGTAATTTTAAAAAGTTCTGTCTTGCATTTGGGATTTCAAGTTCTGTTCAGTCATGGCTTATCTCTTTCTCCCTCTCTATTTTCTAAAACACCTTCCTTCATGTTTCTATTTGTGCTTTTCCTCTTTATTCTTTTCCTTCGTACAAATGTGATATACTGTGTTCACTTAACTGCCTCAATAGACACTAGCTTCTATTGCATTATCTATATGGTAACTTCAAGAGTTACTCCCTAGAGCTTTGATAACATGACTAAGAGTTTAGGTCACTTTAGGACATAATTTCAGAGCTGATGTCAGTCACTAGTGGCCATAAACTCCTTGATCTATTTATCATTGCTGTCAATTGCAGTGAATAAATCACTACCTCATTTCTGAGGCAATACAGCAACGCTGAAGAAAAGGGATGCAGATGGCACTACGTAGTGATCCTCATTTTCTTACTGTTATCCTTGTGAAGGCTCAAAAGTGTTTCTTTGCCTATACCTTTCCATAGAGGTTTTAGATAGATATTCTATATCTACATCTATCTATATTTTGCAATGAAGTCCAGAAAGCAAGCTGCATTGGGCATAGAGAATTCTGGATTTTGTTCCTAGGTTTGTATGGGCCTCTGAGATGAACATGGGGCACATCTAAAAATATCTCTTCCTGCTTTCTGGAAATGTTTTGATGTCTGTATTTTAAAAGTGCTACTGCAGAGCTAAGCATTATCTTTTTATAAGAATTAATGCTTTTTAAATGCAGAAATGTTTAAAGTGTCACTGAAGTTTCATCTGTCCTTCCCCCAGAATAAATATAGAGAAAGAGGAAAGAAACAAAGCTATGGTTTCATGAAGGTTGATCTGGAAATGAGCAAAAATTTCTGTCTCCTAATTTCATATGTATCCTCGATCTGCCATGCCAAATCCCATGCTAATGCAAACTCGCTGCCTTGAGATGTTTTCAGGTGCTACAGTCATAGTGTCTTGGACAAGACTCAGGACTTTTTATTATTATTTATATTTTATTTTAGGATGCTGGAGAAGAACTAACAAAGATGAAAAAATGGTTTTAATAATCAATTTGTAACAATTTTAAACTATAGAAGATGTGGGTTCTAAAACCTTAAAGTGGCCTCTTTTAAATGTTCATTGTTTCACAGTGGACTCTAATCTCAGCTTCATTGATTGATAATGTTATTATAATGCCTAGTAAAGAGTAGAATGGATGAGTCAATCAGAAGTAAAGAACCAAGAAAAGATCAAAATGGTGGAGTACTTCATTATATTTTTTGAAAGATGTTAGATTTTAAATGTCAGATGCAATCTTTGTCATGAAAATGAAGTAACAAGCCACTAGTGTAACCCCACTCCTTTGAATGATAGTCTTGTCATTTTTCTAATGCTCTTTTACCATTAAACTGAGGGAGAATGTTGTCCATCTTGTATATTTAGATAATGAAATGTATTCAGGAAACAGAAGGAAAGCATCAAATGAGGGAAACAAAAAATCTTCTGTTAGATATGTGTTTCTCAAACTTGTGTTCATACAAACCACTATCTACAAACCAGATACTAAGAGTTTGATACATATTGGTTGCACTACTGTTATTATTACTAGCACTTGTTGTGCTATTACTATTATTATTATCACTAAGAAGCTTTGCACTTTGGGTTTTCATACATAACTAAGCCCTGTCTATCCAAAAGTTGTAATGGGCTTGATGACACTTGTCCTAGTATGGCCAAGACATTTCTATTCATGAAATGAGATAAGGGAAACTTCTTCTGAAAGGTATTTAATAGCCTTTACAAGACAAATGACTTCTTAGTCCAGTTATATACTTGTTTTACAGGCCTCTGCTATTTCTTTTGTCCTATGTCTCTATACCAGCATAGTATTGTCTTGGAGATTTTAATGAGTAAATCTTGCATTGCTTATGAAAGATTCAGCTTGATTATCCATTCAGTGCTCAGGTGAATCTCAGGAACTGGCAGTCCTTCATACTTCAGAAACAACTTTTCTGGCTTTAGGCAGCCATAGACTCTCCTTTTCAAATTTCCCAGTGAAAAAGTTTCCTGGTCTCAGAGGAGCACTTTTGGAGGAATATGTAGTAAAAACACCTTTCTGTTATCCTTCCCTTATAATCACTATGTTAGCATTGTAGCAGATGTGCTCACTGGCAAGGGCACCAGGGGAAATAGGCTGAAAATCTTTGTCTAGCAAAGCCAGGTTTGTCAAAGTTCCTTGAAATTTATTTTATATATTCATAGAAGTAAAACAGAAAGTACAGGTTGAATGCAAGTGGATGCCCTTATCAATGACTGAGCTTGAGTTATATTCTGAAGCTATTAACACAGTTACCCATCCTTCCCACAAATAATTCACTTTTATTTGTAATGGAAATAGCAAAAAATATAGAAGAATTTTGCAAGTTTTCACCATGATGCTATTGCTGGATTTCACATGCTGGCACTCACCTCAGTCCAGGTGCACCACTACAGCCTGGGAAGTAACCCTAGCGTGGGCATGGGACATATGAGTTCCTGTGGCCAGGAATGATATACCTAGAATGAGGCAGATGTGGCAAATATTTGGTGCTGAGGTTATGGACTGTCCATTCCCTTCTTCTCTAGACTCTCGGATGCTTGAGTCTGTTTCACAAAATAGCAAAGGTCTAACTTAACCTTTTATGTGACATATATAGAAGCCAACTACAGAAAGTCAAGCATAGACAAGATTAGCCCTAACAAGAACAATCTATAGATGCTACCATATAAGAAAAAAGAATAAGAAATTAAAGGTCTAAATTATGAAGAAAATAATGAAACAGTATCCTGTTCTATGTATTGCCTTTTTATAAATTTTCATCGAAAGATTGCAAAGTTAGATAGACAAAGTTCTAACAATCTGGGGAAAATTCAAAAATGTTTTAAATGACATAACGAGCATTTACATAGCATACAATGCTCTCTGGCTTTTTTTATTATTTGAGGGAAAAATTGGAGTGTCTTCTCCCTCACTGGCTTTTCTTAAGTTCTTAAAATATACATGGCCTCACCACCTGTGAGATCTCCTAGTATCTCCCTTCCCTGCAACTCTCTTTTCTTCTTTCTCCTTCATTGTCTTGTGTTTAATGGGAAAATGGATTAGCAGCCTAAGAGTGTACCTTTTGTCATTTGCTAGGTAGATAAAAGTATTATCTTGAATAGCTCGGCACTGGTTGCTGGATGTTAGATAAGACTACATGCTGGAATTGTGTTTCCACAGTGGTGAGCTTGAAGCTTCATGTCAACAAGATAGAAATAAATTATGTTTTCTCTCTTTATTGGGCTTTTTTTCTCCTTGACTGTCTTACAATGTAAGGAGCTACAACAACAGCCCCTCAGCTCCTTCTCTCTCTTCAAAAAGGGCAACCAATGATATCTTTCATTTCATCTGAAAGATTGCCAAACAGGGTGCAGAGAAGGGCGCTTTGCAGAATGTGCCTGTTGCAGATTCTCTTGCCCATGTGCTCCGGCCTTGCGCTGCAGCAGTAGGGATGTGCTGCACCACAAGTGCTGCGTGTCACCATACAGCAGCCGCTTCAAATTCCAGCAATGACTTTCTTATTGCTAAGAATTCTTTACTGCAGCAAAAGTATTTCTTTAATGGGAACCAGATTTGGGTCATAAACCTTTAAACCTATCAAGCTTTATGTTAGTTAATGTTTACCTTATTGTATTTTTTTTATTATTATTTTTTCTCTCTCTCCCTGCGGTAAAAAGGCCTTGCTGTAAAGGGGGCACAGGGTAGCAAATAAAGCAAAGGAAATCGGGAAATACTATGAACTGCATGTGACTTGCAGCTGCAGGGCTCCTCACAATAAAGAGCTCTGCCTCAACAAAGTGGCTTATGTGCTTTAACAAATATCAGCTGTTTGGTTGGGGGTAATGAACAAACTAGAGCCAGAGTGACAACTGCTTCGAGTAATTATGAAGACAGCTTGCAAACTATGGCCCCACTTGTTTCCGAGGCTAAATGACGACAGTCAGGCTGCTGTTGCTGCCAGCTTTATTTCTGAGCACTTTTATTTCCATATTTCAAAGGTCAATGTGTGGTGGTGATGGCAGCCAAAGAAAGCCTGTGTGCATGGTATGTGTGTGCCTGTGTGTTTGTGAGGGAGAGAGCCCATGAAAGAAAAGCACTTTTTTCAGTTTTAACAACAACTGCTGTATTAATAATAAACTCATAACTAAGTGTTTATAATATTCTAAAACCTAAAACCCAGGTGCGATCGGGGTTGCTTTGCTCCAGACATTATTTATATGTATAATGAGAGTGATGCTGCCCTGAGAAGTTCACAGTGCAAAACAGGGAGATGTGGAAAGAGGCGGCCCAGGGAAATATCGACATTGCGTTTTCACAGAGTCATGGAAAGATGAAGCAACTTGCCCAGGGACACAGAGGTTTTAGATCTGTTAAAATCTGAGTTTGTCTCCAGACCTCTGAATCTTAGACCATTACTGAGGCTGCTGATGATTTAACCTTTATAAAACTGATGACATATTTATACAGAGACTGAGGATTTTGTGGCATATAATAATTATAAAGGAGAAGCAACACTAGTTCTGAAGGAGTTGCTACACACATGGAATAAAGCATCGTGGAGTTTGTGTAGGAAATATGGGAAATTTTACTCTAGTACCATTCTGACTTGCCCCCAGAACAATGCATTTTTTGTCCATTGACTTCTGGAGAGTTGAAAAGCCAGGACTGTCTGGAGGGACGTAGAGAAGGAGGATGCCTAGGGAAATGTGCATTTCAGGCATGCCTTCATCAAGAAAGGAGTTTGGGGGCAAAAAAGGGGTCTGCAGGGAGCATGAAAGCAAAGAGTGTACTAGGAGTCCACATGTAGGCATGGCAGGAGGAGACACATGTCCTGCAGAACTCAGGAAGAAAGGGGTTGAATGTAACGCTAAGGACTGAGGTTAGGGTCAGGATTCCCAAGGGAAAGGTGGCACATTTACGTGGGCAACCTGAGCACATAGTAAAAAAGGAGGATGGGTTTGAGCAAGGCAGTATCTTAGATGGACCAAAGAGGAAGGACAGGAGGTATGAAATTCCTAATGAAACAGGAGGAAGGGAAGGGAAGACCTTGATGCTAAGGTCTAAGAAAAGGAGGGAAGTGCTTCCAAGATAATATTGATGAAAAAGTGGCAGCTGTTAGCCTGACTTTTGGAAGAGGGGCTGGCTGACAGCTCAGCACTTGAGTGCAGGGAAGCCTGTACTCTGATGGTCATATATATGTGACCAAAGATCACAGTGACAGAAGAAAAAACGAAGATAAATAATGTATCCTCTCCTTCCAAATGGGCTTATAATTCTTTGCAGGAAACATTCCCCCTGCTTACCCTAAATGAATATACAGGAGATTAGGAATTTCTTCAAAGAGAATCAGAAAGAAAAACAAAATAATCAATGAAGGACAATGCACTGCAGGCATTGGGAGCAAAGGGAGAGAAACCTTCCTTCAGGGGCTTTATTGCTCTGACATAAATAGCAATGTTGTGAATGCACTCTAGGTTTGACAGCTGCCTAATCTATTTTATCCCCTTGGTTTAGAAAAAGACAGAGTGATTTAACTTACTCTTGGGCCCAGTTCCATGCATCCTTGTGATTTAGAAACACTTCTAAGCAAATGTCCCACTATAAACCTGTATGGTCCTCCAACGGGCAGTATCAAAAAGAGTCTCAAACATCATCTGTTCTGGTTCACAATTTGTTTAAATTGTTCTTTCATAAATTCATAGGAAAAATTATGATTTTGTTAAAGGTTTCCTAGGTCTTGGTATCTCATTCGTCTTGGAATATGGCCAGCTCATATATGATGCCGGATTTTTGTATATCTCTTGCAGGAAAAGCTCCCATTAAGCAGTCTGTGGCAGAGGAATGAAGTGTCAGGAGCAAAATACTTGATAAGAAATAAAAGTACTGGATTATCTGACACATGAGCTGATGTCTGCCTAATGTTTGAAACTTCCAGTCCTCCTGACTTTGATTATTCCCTCTCTGGCATAATTTGCAACATCTTCTTGCAATGTGCAAGTTGTAAACTAATGAGAAGTAAAATTTGAATCCCTGTATGACAGTCCTTTTCTTCCTTTTATTCATGATAACAGTTTAGTCTTCTAAAAGCCTCACTTGGCAGATTTCCCAGCATGTCTTTTTGTAGGAGGCAACTTTAAATTCAGTGGAGGGCAGCACGTGCCATGCTGAAATAGCCATTTCATGAGTGATCTCCGAATTTCTCATAATGCTAAATATATCCAGATACTACTAAGAAGTTTTCTTGGTGATAGTCGTATTCATACAGGTTTCTCCAAAGGCAGTTCAATTTGAGCTGCTCCAGTGCTAATAAAACAAAGAAGACAGGGAGCTATCTAGCTGTCTCTTGTGGCTTTCATTTATAGACATTTTTCTTAGTTGAAGTCCCTGAAAATTTTAATATCTTAGGAAACAAACTAAGGCAGTGTCCTAGCTTTGCTCCTCCAGTGCACAATTTTTCGTGTGTAGAAAATGGAGTACTAAATGCAAGTATGGATTTGAGTTCCTGTAATGACTATCTGTAGAGAAAGAGCATAAACAAAACCTTCAAAATCAAACTGTTTTTCCTCAATTAATGCTAATAACCGATTTCCAAAAGTCAAAGCAGTAATTATAATATAGATGTTATATTGCTAAGAAGATGCATAATAGATTGCAGTCATAAATATTTTCTAGTGTGTGTCAGGATATCCTTGTGAAGCAGACTTAGAAAGACTTCAATACAGCATTGCAATGCTCAACGCCTGCTCATTTTTATTTTTCAGAGCTTGGCCTGTTTACTTTGAAATTTGGCTCTTTGCTAGTTCCTCTATGGAGACACCACATAACAAGTACAGAGAGCCCAATTAAGTGCCCAAGGCTGCGCAGCACTCAGTGGCCAGGCAATTTCGATGAAACTAAAACTTGAGTTTTGACATGCATTGCTCCTGAGCTGAGCGTTGTTCTGCCGTGTTCGGTGGTTCTACAGCAAAGGCTCTTTCAGCAATAGATTGCCACTTGTGACTGAAGTTTATCTTTTCATTTTTGAAAAATGTAGAAAATGATTCCTTCCTGTGGATTTACTTCATCTCGGTTTCAGTGGGCCAAGACAAGGCAAACTGTACACTTTCCCTCTGCCCTACTCCCTCTTAGACTTCGGCATGATTGACATCTCCTAAGCTATTTATGAGATAAGTGATGTGCCAGTGCAGAGTGGTTTGCAAGGAGAGTTTTATTTTAGAAGCACATTGAGTATGCTGGGATACTGCCATTTTTCTCCTTAGGTAGTCTCTGTCTTTATTCTTCTCTGACAAGAAACTTAGGCTTTCATGCCAAGAAGCACAATGAAAAAGAATGGTTTTTTTCTCTTGCCCATTATGTTCCTTTTTGTTGAACCTGAGAATGCACCTATTTATTTCTGTGAGAGGTTAACTCAAGAGTGGCAAGCTACTTTTTCATTTTCATTTGTTTTCTCATATCCAATTTCTTTTTTATGATAGAATGGATGGAATTCTTTAGTACTTTTTAAGAGCAGGATTAAAAAAAAAAAAGGTGAAAGGCAATTATAGCTGAGCAATTACCTTTAAATAAACCCGTCTATAGCTGCCATTCTTGCAACATTTCTGCTTTTGTCTTTATTATAGTACAACATCCATTCTTTTTATCAGTGACATTTCTCTTCATTGCTAGCAACAGAAATGAAGGGCATATTAAATGAAAAAAATGTACAAAAACTGTAAACTGAACAGAAAAATACTGACATGTTGAGATAAAAAGGAATTCTGACAAATATCTTCTTCCATGATCCCAGTCTTGAAATGTTTAGGATCTTTACTTATTATTACAAGGAAATATTTCTATAGCTCAAGGTCACTAGTGTCTTTTGTACCCCACAGGCCTTACACTTGCAAAAAGAGGAGGGAGAGGAATATTTCTTCACTTCTTCAATTAAGCAAAATCTTTCTCATTTTCAAGTATGCTCTCCAAGGTGATGCGACTCTGCAAAAAGATTTTCAAAAAGTAGATTTCCTGGGAAGACTTATGTTTTGCTCCTGAAATTTAAGTGTCATATACTAGTGAAGCAGGAGAGTGTGTAGTTTTACTCTTTCAGATGATCCGTGAAGAATCAGCAAGATTACAAGATCCTTCCTTAGAAAATTATTTTGAAATTCCTAACAGATAGTGCAATATGGCATGCTTCAAAAGCAAAATATTTACTCAGAAGCATTTTCGGATCTTTCTATTGAAATTTATGTCATTTGTTTATTGATTTACTTTGCATCTTACAGTGTCCCAGGGCCAGTCATTACTTTTCCCTGCAAATACATTCACAAAAGAGTAAGCAACACTATAGAAATGTAAGTGGTGGTGGTGGTGGTAGAATACTCCTTATACTCCCTGTGGTCTCCCATAACGCAGCTCAAGCATGAACCAAAAAGTTGAGATCAAAACCAAGAGGGTTGGAGGATAAAATATGATCTTTGAGATTCAGGAGTGCAGGAGACAGTGGAAGGTAGCAGCTTATCTTAGCTGCTAAGAGAACAGGGAAGGCACTTTGCTAACACCAGTGTCTACTCATCAGGAAAGTGGTAGGATGTGCATTATGCAGCTAATGGATGAAAAATAACTAGGTCAACCTGTAGGAGGCAAAACTGATACGATCAGAGGAGCTGAAATGGTCAGTGAATTGAAATAAAAATTTGACCTAATATTTTGTCATGTTCCTCACGGAAGGTGTATATTCATTATCTGCCACTATGTGAAAAAAATCTCAGAAAGATGGGTAAGCTTTGGGGTTTTTTTATCTCATAAAATTGGAATGAACAGTTAATATTGTTTTCCAAATAGCAGATTAAGGGTGAGCAGAAATCTATGAAAATCTGTCACTCTCTTTTAAGGCTTTTTTGTATCCATCTATGAATGCAATCTTCTTCATGGGATTCACTCAAGTTGAGTGCAAAGATGTTGGACAGAAGGCTGATCCCATTTTCCCCCTGGGCTTAGCCCAGTGTGAACACAACAGGTCTTTAGAGAAGTCTTCCAGCTACTCCACTCAGCTGTTGATGCCAGTTTAAAGCTCTTGTCCTAATTTACAAAGCAATTAATGCATCAAGTCTCAGCTACATCAAAGACTAAATTTCTGTGACAGCTGGGGAGATTACAAAGCCCAAACATAAAGAGTTATTTGTTTGGGAAGGGAAGGGGGTGGAGGGCTTGCTATGGAATTGCTTGGCATTGGAGACCGTACAGCTCCAAATGCTGACCACATTTTAGCATGTGTTGTAAATCACTTACATTCTTCATGATAGTCATAATCTGAGATTTATTCATACATATCTGTTTTCCAAGAAATCCCAACTCAAGCAGAATTTTAACTTTAAAGATGGAAGTGGCAATAAGCCTGAAATTCTCTATGGTTTTTACTGTTGCTTTTGATTTGTATGTGGAAAAGCCTCGTATCTGTGCAAAGACCCTTCTCGCTATACTAAAATAGATAAAATATAATAGAATTCCAACTTAAAGAAGACAGTAAATCTCTTCAGGGAAGTGTATGACTATAAGTAGCAAAATAATGTTTGTACTAGGATGCATGCATTGATTTCAGGTGTTGTTTAATCTAAATTGTGGGAGGAGGATTGTTAAAACATCCAGCGTACTGAAAATATCCTCAATAAGCAGACCAACTGTATGAATTAAATAAAACATAGTACATGGGATCCAAACTACATATTGACTATTGGGATTATGGGGAAGTAATCATATTCAGTTCTAAAACATGCCTTAAGTTTAACTTAACAAGTGGATCTTTGAAAGAAGTCTCTTTACTTTTTCTGGAATAAGTTCACTCAACTTATAGATATTTATAACCTGTCCATAGCAAACTTCCCCGCTATTTATTTAATTTCCTATGTAGGAAAGAAAGCTACTTTGGCTGTAGTATCATGGCTGAGTTTAGTTGCCTTTCATTCCTGCCCTCAATATTACCTGTCCTTACAACTTTTGAAGAGACTGTACCATAGAAATAAGGGCCTATAGAGATCCCTGGAACTGAAGCTGTGTGTCACTGGATGAGGGCCTGGAGCCTGTAGAAACAGTAGTGACTTTAAGTACGTATGGCTCCTGCTCTTGGTTTCAGACCTGAGCTCTACATTATTCAGCTCAGGAAAAAAGGATCAGTTCACTGTTCATCCTTTGCCCTTGTTAATAGTGCTACTTTTATTAATATGTCTTTTCAAATGCTGAACGAAATAAATGGTGAAAGTGAAGTTTGACACCCTGCAAAACTAATTATAAGGTTAATTTTGTGTGGATTGAAGTCAAATATGGTGCCTGGTACTCTACAGACATGCTATCAAGTTGATTATCTTTTTAATATCATACATTAAAGAAGCAACAAGCTAAGTAGAGATGAAATTGATCCTCAAGAACTGGATGGGGATGACGCAAGGACTGCAGAAAATCAGAAATATTATATATAATTAAGAAAAGTGCTAATGATCATTTTAATCAATGAAATTTGAGATAGAAAGGCTGTTAAGCACGTATTTCATCCAAGGCCACTGAGAGCTTATTTCCTTATCATTCACAGGAACAGTTTTCAATTTCATGCTTGATTTTGGCTCATCCTTCACTTCTAGCTAACCAGCAAAATCTATCTGAGTTTCAGAGGTCTGATCCTATTTATCCAGAAAGCTTAAGGGAGAAATGAAGAAGGCATTTGCAAGAAAGAGGGCTGCAAAATATGAAGGTTTTCCACTTGAAAACTCTTGTCCTTACCTCAGCATAATCTGTTATGGATTGACCTGCAACAGTTTGGTATTTATTTTCTGCCTCGGCCCTTAGCAACAGCTTGTGTCTTTGGAGGACATCAGGAGTTTGATGAGGAAGGAGGAGGAATTGTGATCAAATGAAATTCTTATTCAGAGAGGGCATCTTCTGTTAGTCAGTGCCCTGAAGTTTTCCTGTACAACTCCAGACAATGTACTCACTGTTTGGATGCAGCAGGCCTGGGCTGGAGCAACTGCCCAGTTCGACACTGTGCATCCACCTGGCTCTATAACAAGACAGAAGCACACCAGGGCAAAAGGAGGCTTCTGAGCTACTCCAGCCACTG